>CAWUFW010006622.1:600000-1123592 GCA_963921515.1 Calotriton arnoldi
AACACTCTACTCAGCACTCTGAAAATAAAACACTACATTACCAACCCAACCTACCCCAAAGACACCATTGTGGGCCTCATCCTCTAAGCATCCACCACTATTTGCTGTCAGCCCCCAATGGCCATGGACTAGACAGATCATCTCACCATCTCCTTCTCCATCATGCACATCACTCCTTCCAAACAAGGCCAACAGGATAAAGAAAGAATAGGCTTCCGCTCATTCAAAGACATCCATCTGGATAATTGGGCAACCTGCCCAAATATTTACAGCCCTCAAAATATTTCAGAATAGATAGAATGCCAGCCATGGCCTTCTGAAATCCTGAGCGGCCAAGCTTAAGCCTTCAGCAAACTGGTGCACCCAAGTACTTACTGAAAGTAAGTATGAAATACAGAGACAGTGGAAGACATGGAGAAGATCTAAACTCCAGGAGGACCTAACCCTTCTCAAAGCTCTCGTCTCCAAACATAGAGCTATCATCACAGCAGCAAAAGCCACCTACTGTAAGATCATTATCAACCTTGCAATCAACAAAAGCAAATGCCTCTTTAAAGCCTTCAAACAATGCATCAAACCTGGCCCAGAACCTGCAATTCCTTCATCAGCCAGCAAAAAAATGCAATGTTATCAGCCTCTTCCTCGCTTAGAAATTCAACTAAATTAAATCTAACATTGCTAACACACCACTGACATCCCCATTATCACCTATCCCCAGTAATTGCAACACTAATTGGACCTGTTTCAACATTATCTCTCACTCATACATCTCAAACATCCTTAACTCACACAATGCCACCTCTAATAAAGATTATTTGCTTCCATGCTCCGTCACTAAGCATCTTCAAGGAGAAGCCCTTTTAGACCTGTCATCCTTAGGGTGGTCTTCACCCAAACATTTTGTCTGCTTATCTCCTCTTTTTGCTGTATCTTTTTGTTGGCCTTAGGACTCTGAACACTTTACCACTACTAATCAGTGCTAAAGTGCATGTGCTTCTCCCCTAAACATGGTGGCATTGGTGTATACTAGATTGGCACATTTAGTTTACTTATAAGTCACTTGTAAAGTGGTATTCCATATACCTAGGGCCTGTAATCTAAATGATACAAGTGGGTCTGCAGCACTGGTTGTGCCACCCACACAAGTAGCCTTTCAAACCTGCCTCAGGCCTGCCATTGCAAGGCCTGTGTGGGCAGTTTACTGCCACTTCGACTTGGCATTTAAAACCACTTGCCAAGCTTCAAACTCCCCTTTTATTACACATAGGTCACCTCCTCTTTTAGCCTAGCATTGGTAATTCCTTAAAATACTTTAAAGCTGTAATTCTTGATTAGAAAGAAGTAGCTGCATCATGTTTCATATCTCTGGAATGGTAATGATAAATCCTCTTAACTGGTAAGGGTGGATTTAACATTAGTGTTTTGGAAATGCCACTTTTATAAAATGGACATTTCTCTGCTCTTACTGCTCTGTGTGCCTTGCAGCCTGTCTCCAATGCACATCTGGGATGGGTGGCAGCTTCACTTTGTGCATTTCCTCTAGATAGCCACAAACACAGGAAGAGTGGGTGTGACAGAGAAATCATCTGCATTCATCTCCATTCTGATAGCTCTTCCTGGGCAGGAAGAGGGAAGGGGAGCTGCCACTTACACCTGAATAGGTAGTGTCCTGTGTCCCACACAAAGAGCTGATTACCCCCCCCACAGATAGCCTGTGCAATTAAAGGACCTACTTTGAAGCCACCACCACTTCAAAGGCACAACAGGGTGTAAGTACTGGGGCTCTGACCCTACAAAGACAGTACACTCTTGGACCTGTGAAGAACTCTGCCAGGAGTAAGGACTGCTGTGCTACAAGGACTGCCACTCTGACTGCTGCTCTGAAGGAACTGCTTTGCTGAGCTGCCCTGCTGCCTGCTGACGACAAGGACTTGACCCATCTCCCTTTAACCCACAGTCACGTCAAGGGTTTGCTGGCTTTCCCCTTGTTCTGAAGTCTCAGGGCCATCAAAGACTTCCTTTAACTCTGCAACAGCTCCTGGACTCTGCCATCTGGAGTCCTTCCAAGTGGTGCCAATCCAGTCCTGGACCCTTGAAAGGTGATTTCTGCTGCCCAGAGCCATCAAAATCGACGCAGTGACAACTTTGTGCCGATTGAAACTGATACATTGCCCTTAGACGCCGATGCAGGAGCTGCTCGATGGCATCGCTTCGACGGACTGCACGGCTCGACAACAACAGACAGCATGGCTCGACAATGATGCAGTGCCTGCATCGTAAAGGGGTTCTTCATTGCCTGCGTGGATTTGGAACTGACGCATTGAGACTTCGCCGTCGGCGCTTTGCTCCATCCCAGGTGCTTTCTCAACAGGACCTGCATGAGTCCTGTAGCCGGCCTGCTCTCCATCTCGGTCGGCCTGAACTTTGGATTTTCCCTGGTCCAGCGTGTCCTCATGTAACCCCTTAGCGCTATTGACTTCTAAGCACTACTTTTTGATGTATTCTCTAAAAATGCCTAACTACGGTTCTACTTATTGGATGCTTGTTGTTTTGGTCTTGATTTACTCATAAAATTATTACCTATTTTACTAACCCTGTATAAAGTATTTTTGTGGTGTTTCATTGTGTTACTGTGTGTGTGTTGCACAAATACTTTACACATTACCTCGTTAGATTAGCCTGACTGCTCTGTGTCAAGTTACCAGAGGGTGAGGAAAAGTTATCTTTTAATGTGTATCTAGCTTACCCTGAATAGAGTGGTGTTTCTGCTTGGACAGGATGCATACCTCTGTCAACCAGAAACTCCAGTTCTAACAAGCCCTTATGCCCCTTTTTTAGCCAAGGCAGATTCCAAGACAGCCTAAAAAATGAACCAATCCTATCCCTGCTAAGAAACCTACTCTAAAGCAAGCCAAATTCACTATTTTCAACCCTATACCCCACCTCCCATTACTTGGGAAAATCATCAAGAAAGTAGTCATCATCCAGTTAGAGGAACACATCAATAAAAACAACCTACTTCAAGACTACCAATCTTCATTCAGAGTACCTACAGTTCTGAAACAGCCAGTCTCTAAGTGGCTGATGATGCCCTCCTCCTCAATGAAAAAACCAATGCCTCCTGGTCCTTCTCAACCTTGCCAAAGTCTTCAACGCGGTTGACCATCCAGGACTAACCCACGCCGTAAAAAAACTCAAATAGGATTTACTGTGATGATCCTGCCATGGTTAACAGCCTACCTCGCCAAACCATAGCAACTCGTGCGGATAGGAACCACTAGATCCCCGGCTCCCCTCATCAACTGCAGAATCCACTGCTGAGTCCCCAAAGGCTCCTTCATAAAACCTATGATTTTCAGACTTTATGTAAAACTCCTAATAGCCATTCTTGCACACAGCAGCATCAAAATACAAGAGTATGCTAACGATCAAAGCCCTTTCTCAAATTCTCATTAAAAAAGACAGAGGCTCAAAACCTGCCCCAAGCACATCCTGTCCTGGATGTCAATGAACTAGCTGATGCTCAACCTGATGAAGACTGAATTTCTCCTGCTTGCCAACAGTGCCAAGAAATCTCATATTCACACATGGATATTGTACTTAATCTTGGAAGGCTTCACAACCAATTGACAGAACAGGCCAAATCCCTTGGATTCACCATTGATATTGACCTTTCATTCAAAGAACACATCATCATGAAGACCAAAACAGCCTGGTTCCAACTCTCCATCTTGAAGAAAATGAAACCTGTTCTAATGGAAGAAGATATCAGAATGACAGCTCCTGCTGTAGTTCTCTCCCATGTCTATGGAGGTAACGCCCTGCTCAGTGACTTTCCAGAGACCACCTGGCTCTTATGAAAGACATCTTTAGGGCAGCAGCATGGTTCATCAAGTGTTTCAAGTACTTCAACCTTATCACCACCACGCTAAAGAAGCTGCATTGGCCAACCCGGCAAGCTCCAATTATCTTCAAAACCAGCTGCACTACATACTAGGATCTTCAATCCAAGACCCCTGATCTACCTTGCAAGCAAACTTAGCCTAGCTGGAGGACAACGGCAGATGAGGAGCATCGGCCTTGCCAAACTGGAGACTATATACCGCAAGAAGGAGAAAACCAGAAGACAAGCCTTCTTAGCTTACGCTGCCAGGTACTGGAACAACATTACCATAGATATTAGAAGGGCACCAACTCTCTTGCACTTCAGTAAACAATTTAAAACTGACCTCTTCAAGGAACACTGCCTCTGATAGGCTGGAGTCTCAATCCGATAAGGAACTCTCCCCTAATCCCACCTAACTACCTCCCTACCTTCCCCTCCCTCTTGTATCACACTAGGGCTTTCCAGTGCTCAATTGCTTGCTGTCTACAACTGTGCACCAAAAATAAAAATAAATAATATATGTGAGAAAGCTAATAAATTAACATGAAAAATAATTAATCTAGTAGTTTAATGTTCAATGATAAATATAAAATGTAATGCAGAAAAGACAAGTATTTGAAATGTACTGATTTGCAATAGGCAGTCATAGTTACCTGTGAAGGCCATAGGGAAGCTATGAATAAATTGCTTCATTAACTAGAAGCAAACCTAATATTGCCGAAATGTGCACAATGTGATTTAGGTGCTTGACCCTAAATTGACATGCTTAGAAATGATTGTCATAACTGCAGAATATTCTAGTTTAACAAATGTATTACTTTATATGCAACATTTTACTGAATAAGTGTCATGAACTTCCTATTTTCTTATGTTTTACATAACATTTGAATAGAATAACTTGTGCAATTTGAAAAATAAGGCCGGATTCATATTAAAAAGAATGCATTACCTAACAATGATTTTGCCTTTTAGTTAGTAGTATATTGTTCTCGCAGTGAAACAAATTGAGATGTGGGATGTAGATCTGTGTTTAAAGGCTTTTCAGAACCAAGTCTAAAGTTTCCTGAATCTGACTACGCAAGACTGTCTGTAGCTAACCTTGTGATAAAGTGTACAAGTTGCATATATTTTCATAGGAACGAAGAAGCTGAATTTGCACGCCGAAGAATGCTGCCATCTTATTGGTCCATGGTAAAAGAAGCCTGATACAAAGTTTTAATGTGCTTTCCTGACTTTTATATTAGTGCGCCTTCCTATGTAGAGGCAATGATTTTCCTTTTTCCCCTTGCCAGACCCTTGACAGCTGTGGCTACTGCTGCTACTGTTTTCCCTTTTGCCCCACTTTGCTATTTGATTATTGACAGATTTCTACTGCAACTGTGTGCAGATTTGCTTGGATTTTTTTGAGACTCGGCTGAGTCTTACGAACTACTCTTTATGGGAAGCTCCGATACTCTGATTTGGCTTTGTAGCTTTATGCTCCTCTGATCTCACTCTTTTCTTTGAAATCAAACTCTTCATGTGTTCTTAAAAAGTAAAACTCTGACCCTGATCTTTAGAACAGGGATTTTATTCCTTTATGGAACACGCTTAATGCTAAATATATTTGATTCTTTGTTCTAACCATTCTTTTGATTACATTTCTGTAAACATACTCGATTTATGGACTAACTGAAATAAACCAAAAATTATTTTGCTAATCTCCTAATTAGAATAAAGGCTTTTAGAAAATTATCCCAACTCTCATTATTGACTGGACTTAAAAAGTGTTCATGCTATTTAAGTTTGAGATGTCTGATTTGCTCCTTGACTCCCAATACAACATTCCAAGATCCATCATGAGAAAAAAGAATGATTTAGCATGGAAAATGGGGTTTACCCCTTCAGGTGATAGTAGATTTGTAATAGTACTATATATGAGTTAACTATTTTAGGGCCCAGACTGCGCTATTTTTTTCTGGTAACAGAGTAATGATTTAATGGTTGGAGCAAGGAGCTATAAATATTTAATTACCCAAGTTAGAATAAAATACCCAAATCCTGGAATCCAAAGCCCCGAGTTTGAGGCGCTGACAAGGTGAGATTTATGAAGGTGCTGTTTGGAGGTGAATATTAATAGAGTGATGCAATGTCTATTGTAATTGTGTTTACCATTGTATTATTGAGTTGAGAGTGAATGGTTTAATGACTGCAGATGTTTATTGTTTCTATGTGAAGAGATTAATGAGTTCAGACTCAATGAAGTCTAAGATCCTAGGAGAATAAAAGATTGAGACAAGTGTAGAAGACACTTGAATAAGCCATTGTCGAATGGTATTTCTTTTTGTAGAGATTTTGTAGTGTAGCGAGTGAGATACCATCACCTACGCAATTGAGATTGAAATACTAATGATCTGTTGTGGTTGTCTAATATTGATTGATGTTAGCAGAACCTAATTGCACAAAGCGGCGTTGATTAGGATTTTGAATTTTTGAGTACATATCAAGAAAAATCATTAATTTACCTATGTAAAGAAATTACAATACGAGCAACAATTACACATGAGAAATTGACTGAATTGGCTCAGAAATATGATGTTGATATTCCGAAAAGCTCTCCTTACCAGAAGAGTTATAGGGTACAATTAGATGATGTAGCAATTGAAAACATGTGTCCTACAGGAATGCGGTTACACATTACCAAATGAGTGATTTTGAAAAATTAGAGAACAAATGGGCAAAGAACCATGAAAAGAAAAAGAAACAGCCAGAACTAGGAAGGGAAAATAAGGAGCCAGATGAAGAAGGAGCTTCAGCTTATCCACTTAGGAAATTAGTGGGAGGAGTGTATGTTCATGTGCCTTGGAGCTGAGGTGATCTTGCAGCATTTACAAACAATTGCCCACAATTAAGAGACAAACCTGTGCAGTGCTACACACAAGCTGATTGATTTGTGAAAATTTCAAAGGTGTTGTAGACTGATTTGGATACATTATTTGATATTGTGGTGCCAAGGGATTTGTGGGCTGAGTGTAGACTACTCTACAATGGCCACGTGATGAGCCACCGAGAGATGCACGCACTTATGCACCATCTCCTTTATTTATGGAGAAATATGAAGTAGTGATAACATTTTTGAAAGTCAGAGTGCCTCCAAAAGATTTAGATTGGTTAAAAATTAATCAAACCATCCAAGAAGCAAAAGAATCAATTCATGATTATTATGAACATTTGCTGCAGGTTTTTCAACAGCACAGTGGAAAAGAATATCCTGAAGAAAAGGGCATGCGGATTTTTGTATCTTAATTTGTTTTGGGATTAAGACCAGAGATCAGTTCCTATATAACACAAAGTATAATTTGTTAGCAGAACGAGCCACTTGATTTGATCCTGCAATATGCAAAGTATTGCAGTGACAAATTATAAATGAAGCAGAAAGATATTAAAGAAAAATGTTTGCTTGCTCAATCTGAAGTTGAGTCAAAAAGGTTCCCAGAATACTTCTTTTGCAGGAAATCAAGGAGGTATGCAAGGTGTTGTTGTTCCGCAGACTGGTTTCCAGGAAAAGTCTGGAGGTTTTGGTATTTCACAAGGTAGAGATGTCCTTTACCCAAAACAGAAGCCCTTGATACATCTCACACACCATATTCAGATGTGTGAGATTTATCAAGGGCTTCGGTTTTGAGTGAAGTGTTGAGTGGAGGGTGTCCTTTATGTTTTTCCCACTAGAGAGTCTTCTTTTCTGTAGAAGTAGAAGTGTCCCTAACAATCCAGGTTCAGGAATGGGGGTTTCAGCATTAAAAAAATGACTCTTTGTCACATCTGTCGCAAAGTATGG
The DNA here is from genome assembly GCA_963921515.1 of Calotriton arnoldi. Lineage (NCBI taxonomy): Eukaryota > Metazoa > Chordata > Amphibia > Caudata > Salamandridae > Calotriton > Calotriton arnoldi. Next base: position 607,704 of record CAWUFW010006622.1, read on the forward strand.
CATTGTAAGAGGGAGTGTAGATTTAATCATGATAGTGCAAATGGAAATGTGCCCAAGGAGAGGGGAGTTCAGATGCAAGATATGCCAGTACAGCAGATGCAAGTGTCAATGTAAAAACAAGTCCCGATGATACAGGTCCCACAGGCTCAAATGATTCCACAAAATATGGGAAACCCGAAATTCAATGTGAACCAGATACCAAAAGCAAACGCAAATTCCTTCCAGAATGTAAATCAAAATGCGTTCCAACAGTTCCCTAGCGCAGGTCAGAATGCTTTTCAGCAATTTCCTGTTCTTGAGAGTGGTGGCTCAGGCTCAGACATCTCTCAATCATGCTGCCTGAGAGGGGAGGAATATTGTGTGCTTTGTGCAGTCTTAGAGGTAGACCAAAGTGGTCCATTTGTAGATGGTGAAGGAAATGGCCACCCGCATCATTTCTGATAGATACTGGTGCTACCAGATCCACTGTTAGAACTGTGAAAGTCCAAGACCTACCCCTCTGGTGAAATAGGATCCAAGTTGTAGGAGTGTCAAATAAACTGATTACCAATCTAGTTTCAGAGAAGGTCCCTGTAAAAATAAGTTCTTTTGAGGCAAATCATCAATTTGTCGTTTGTGACACAAGCCCTATAAATCTGTTAGTGAGAGATTTATTGTGCAAGTTAAATTCTACAATTTGCTGCACACCGGATGGTGTAGAATTACAGACACACACTGAAGATGTAGAATTCAAAATAATTTAAAAAAAAGACAGCTTCAGGTTTGTTCCGATTGATGACGAGTAAAGAATTACCTGCTGACTTAAGGGAAACTGTCAACCCAGAAGTTTGAGATTTCTCAGAAAAAGACATTGGACTGATTAAAGGAATGGAGCCAGTCCAGATTACCGTAAAGGCAAATGTGGTGTTTCCAAGAACACTACAAGATCATCTGTCCCCAGAAACAATTCCAGGAATTACACCTGTAATAAAAGACATGATACAAAAAAGGAATTTTGAGGGAGCTAATTGGAAGTCCATGCAACTCTCCGATCATGGGTTTGGAGAAACCTAATGGAAAATATTGGATTGTGCAGGACTTGAGGAAAATTAATGATATAGTTGTCCCATGGTACTGAAACCAGCCACAATATTATTTCAAATTTCTTGTACTGCAGAATGGTTTACAGTCATTGATCTCTGCCAAGCTTTCTTCTCAGTGCCATTACATGAAGATAGCCAGTTCCATTTTTAAGTTGTGTTTCACCAGAGAGTTTTGGCATGGTGCCGAGTCCCACAAGGGTATACAAAAAGTCCATCGATTTTTAACCAGATCTTTAAAAAGAATCTGAAGTCATTACAGATGCCCTATAGATCAGTACTTGTGCAGTATATTGATGACCTACTTGTGGCATCAGAGACACGAGAAGCTTGTGAACAAGATACAATTGGTTTATTATATCACCTGGCTGAGAATGGACATAAAGTGTCAGCAGGTAAACTGCAGTACTGTCAGAAAGAAGTTCAATATCTGGGACGCATAATTGAAAGGGGAGCTATAAATGTGTCATCAGTGAGTCGAAATGAATCCACCTCGAACACAGAAGTAAGTCAAAATGATTCTGGGAATGGTTGGCTACTGTAGGCAGTGGATACCCAACTTTTTCATAGTGGCAAAGACTTTACTGAGGCTCACACACAGGGATGTGTCTGATCTGCTTCCATGTGACAACGAATGTTTGAAAACCTTCCTAGGGCTGAAAGAAAATCTTTGTCATACCCCAGCACTAGGAATGCCAGATTACAGCAAATAATTATTTCTGTTTTGTAGTGAGAGGAAGGGCTGCACTCTCTCAGTGCTAATACAGATGAATGGTGATGCTCGGAAACCTGTGGCTTTGACCCTGTCACCGCAGGTCTGCTTGGCTGCTTTACAGCCATTGCATCATTAAGCACTAATCTGGAAAAGAGTGAGAACATAATGATGGGATATCCAGTAACTAAACGGTCCCTCACTCTGTGGAGCTTCTACTGACAAGAACGAAAACACTGCACATGACCTATAATCGTTTGACAAAATATGAGCATCGAATTTTATCTTCAGACAATGTTGTAACCCTGCTACATTGCTGCCAATAAATGATGATGTTTGTGATGAAATTGAACACGATTGCCTAGATGTCACAGACTTATGCCCAAAGCCTAGACCCAATATCAAAGATGAACCCCTGATCGAGTCTGATCATGTAATTTTTGTAGATGGCTCATGTTTGAGAAACAACAATGTTACACTGAGAGCAGCTTATGCTGTATGTACTATAAATGATGTTGTCGAAGCTTCATGGCTTCAAGGGGTTACCTCAGCGCAAGATGCAGAATTGATTGCCCTTACCAGAGCATGCAGTTTAACTGCTCAAATGAGAGTGACTATGCTCATAGATAGTCAGTATGGCTTTGGCGTTGTCTATAATTGTGGGGAATTATGGTCCCAAAAATGTTCCATGACCTCCTCAGGAACCCCAATTAGAAACAGGATGCATGTGAAAGATTTGTTGGATGTTTCCTGGAAAACAACAAGGGTCTCCATCCTACACAGACTGGATTCAGACCCCAACAGGGCACAGAAACGGCCCTTTTGGCTGTAGTAGAGGAAACAAGGAGGACTCTTGATAATGGAGGCTGCGCTGCCATCTTATTATTGGATCTCAGCGCAGCCTTCGATACTGTTAATCATAGTTTAATGATTCAAAGACTTAGAGAGGCAGGTGTGACTGGATCAGCCTTAAAATGGTTCCAGTCTTTCCTACAAAACAGGGTGTTCACAGTTTTTGAAGACGAATGTTCCTCAAAACAAATTCCTCTGAAATGTGGTGTTCCTCAGGGATCCTCCCTTAGTCCCACCATGTTCAATGTGTACATGCGATCGTTAGCTGAAATAGTATGTCCTTTCGGGGTCCATATCGTGACGTATGCGGACGACACGCAGTTAGTCATTTCCATGAAACAAAATAACCAACAGGAATGTGATTTATTCACCTGTCTAGAGAAAGTCTCTGAATGGATGAATCATTCCTTTTTAAACTTAACGGATCAAAAACGGAACTTATGTTGTTGGGAAGTCTGCTCCTCGAAATATTGATCTTCTCTGGCCCAGCGTTTTAGGTCCCCCCCGGCCCCCAGAGAACAAATCAAAAGTCTTGGGGCTTGGCTTGACCGCAACCTTGATTTTAAGGCTCAAGCGCGCACAGTTGCAGCTTGTTGTTATAGCCTTTTAAGAATGATCAGAAAAATCCTTCCCTTGTTACCTTTTATAGCTAGACGAGTGTTGGTCCAAGCCCTTATCCTATCAAGATTGGACTATGCTAACGCTTTGTACCTGGGAGCCCCGCAGGGCACCATTAAAATTCTTCAAACCGCACAAAATTGTGCAGCGCGCATGCTGATGAACATTTCAAAACGCTCTTCGGCAAAACCCGCACTCGCAACTTTACATTGGCTCCCTGTTCAGGAAAGAATCCAATTTAAGTCCCTATGTATCACCCACAAGATACTTTCTGGCAAGGGCTCTTCCTTGATCAGTTCCTGGATTCAACCTTATGTGCCTACTAGGGCTCTTAGATCTAACAACAAAATTTTGGTCATAGTTCCTAAGATTAAACGAGCACGTAGTGGAGGTCGAATGTTTACGTATAATGCATCCAAACTCTGGAATGGTCTTCCCCTCCACATACGTTCTGAACCAGATTATCTCAAGTTCAGAAAATTGTTGAAAACCTTCCTCTTTCCATAATTTCATTGCTATTACAGTTCTTTATGGTGTCATAGCGCTGGGATGCCTCCGGGTAACCATGCGCTCTATAAGTGCTCCTTCATTCATTCATTCATTCATTCATTCATTCATGCTGTTCAGTTGCCAGTTGAAATTGCCATTGTTAAATGTGCAGTTCATCAGTGTATTTATGGCTGCATAGCCTTGGGAAATAGGTATGCTGACTCAGTAGCATGGTATTGTGCTTTGTTGGCCTGCATATTTAATGGAGCTTTCACATGTGAGTCAGAGACATGAGACATGTGAGTCAGAGGAAGACACCTTCTTTCCTATTCTAATTAAAGTGACAGACACTTGGGATGAGTTGAAAAGGGTACAAGAAAATATTTCAGAAACAGAACAGAGTTGTATCAGAGCAGGGTATGAGAAACATGCTAATGCCAAGGATACACACACTTAGGTAGGGATGCCGTGACTAGGCTTTTTCACCAAAACCGGTTTAATCCCTGATTCAAGATGCTAGCAGAAGAAGTGTGTCACAGATGTGTGACATGTCAACAATGTGTGACATGTCAACAAATGAATGTAGGGAACAGAACACAAGTCACACTGAGTCGCATAGGGAGATCAGGTGGTCCTTTCAATAGAATGCAGATGGACTTTATCGAAATGCCTGTTTGCAATGGGCTGAGATATGTCCTAGTCATAGTATGTGTCTTCTTGAGATGGGTGGAAGCCTACCCAACTAGAAGAAGTGACAGTCTCACAGTAGCAAAACTGTTATTGCGAGATTTGATACCAGGTATGGCATGCCAGTTTCTTTGGAACCAGATAAGGAGACCCACTTCAATAATGAGGTCCTGAAGATAATTTGCACAGCATTACAAATTGAGCAGAAACTACACTGCAGCTATGGACCTGAAGCTTCTGGCATAGTTGAGCAGACAAATGTGACTATCAAGTCTCGTTTAGCAAAAGTTTGCGCTTCATCATCATTGAAATGGCCAGACGCTTTACCAGTGGTGCTAATGAGTATTCGAAGTTTCCCTGATAGAAAGACTGGGCTTTCGCCCCATGAAATATTGATGGGAAGGGCAATGAGGTTGCCTGTTGTAGCTGCAAATGCATTATTGAACATCACAAATGATATGATACTCGAGTGCTACAAAGGATTGGCTGATGTGGTGCATTCTGTTTCTTACCAGGTTGCCACTAAAGATCCACACCAAGAACAGTGCCACAACCTCAATCCTGGTGATTGGGATATGATTAAGAAGCACGTTCTGAAGCATTGTTTGGAGCCAAGGTGTATAGGCACCTTCCAGGTTATTCTAGTGACCAATACTGCCGTGAAGTGTGGCAGAGTTCCAAAGTAGGTGCATGCATCACACATCAAGAAGGTGAGAAATCCTGAAGAAGAAATTGTGCTCTTTCGTCCTGAACCAAGAGCATTGGTGACTGCATCACCACAAGCTGTGAGACCAGGTGGAGCAGTGGTACCGGGATCACACCAGCAGCAATAAGAAAGGGGTGAAGAACTGCAATCTATAGCCCCTGTTCAAGTACCTATCATTGCACCAAGTTGCATTGAAGTCTCTAATGAAGTAGAAACAGAGAGGGAACCTCAGTTTGGAAATGTGACTGAAACCACATCAGTATAGCAAAAAGATCCGGTTAAAGGAACAAGCATTGAGCTGAGAAGAGTCACCTGTGAAGTTGGATGGCCTCAGACTTGTAATGAAAGAAGACTGAAACAAAGATTATCAATTGTGTGAATTCTAGTGACAATACCAGAAGAAAAAGAGACAAGTTGAGAAGATCCAAAAGAGTAAGAGTACCTTGTTGGAGGTATTCTGCTCCTGAGTGGTCTTACTATTTGGACAGAGTACTGAATGTCACCATTGATGATCTGTGTGATGTGAGATCTGAACTGTTCGAACCTCCATGACATCATCCCAATAAATCTTTCTGGATAAAGAATGTTTGAAAAAAACTACGAATCATGCATTAACAGAAAGATTTTGGAAAGTTTAAAAAGAAAGATGAACAAGAGACTAATACTGACACTGATCAAATCCTATTTTTTTATTTTACAGAAGATCAACCCAGGCTCAAGTCAGCAGTAGAAGAGTAGGGATAACATTATTAGAAGAATACTGAGTAGAGTTAAGGATTGTCTAAACATTGTTTGCTAAAAACTAGTCATTGAGATAAGCTATTTGTAAAGTTTGAATATTGAACTTCAACATTGACTACATTTAATCTGCTTCCAGAGAAAACATGTGTTGCCTTAGAAATAGATGTAATTAATATGATGATCATATAATAACAGTAATTATGATTACCATAGTGCTAGTAAGATTCGATTTAACACCGGAGAAAGATTTTAGAAATACAAACACAACAAAAACACACCTATACCTGAATGAGGAGGAGCAATTTAAGGATGCGTGGGCCTACTTAGGCAGCTTCGGAAATTGGTGCCTCTTCTATCCTTCTCAATGATGTGAACAGTGGTGGCAGCACTGATTGTGTCACCCCTGGACTATGGCAATGCTTTACACATTGGGCTCCTGGACAAGCTGTTGGATAAGTGCCAAGTAGTCATGAATGACGCAGCAAGATTAATATATAATTTATCTAGATGGGCACATGCCTCGCCACTGTTGCAACGATTGCACTGGCTCCCAGTAAAGCAGAGGGCCAGGTTCAAGGGCTTATGCATTGCACATAAGTCCCTGTATGAGACGGTACCAGCGTATATCAAGTACCGTCTAAGGCGATATGTACCGGGACGCTGTCTTCGTTCCTCTGAGGCAATTTTGCTGACCCGCCCATGTTTTAACAAGTCCAACGTGGGCGGTCGGGCTTTTTCACTTTTGATACCTCAGTTGTGAAACGGACTCCAGGAAGGTCTGCCAAGAGAAAATGCCCTCCTTCCATTTTGTAAGAGACTGAAAACCTTTTTGTATGAACAGGCCTTTGGTAGAGTCTGATCGAATGTCTCTGTCAAGTATTAGTTGGTGCAAGGTGGCTAACCCTTAGACAAGCGCTAAGAGACCGATAGTAATTATACCTCTATATAAGTGTTACTAACATAACATGGGAGCCAAAGACTGGTATATCTGCACTCATTTACCAACATTAACAAAAGAAGAAGTCACATATTACCACATGCTGTTATCTTAAGAATTGTATGTAGTATATTGCTAACACTTGTATGTAGATGAGAACCCTTTGAATATTTCTATTCTAACTATGATTTAATATTTTCTAGACTGCCTTTGATAGAAAGCATGAATTTACACTCACAAAGAAAAGAAATGGGCGCAGCTTGGTATTATTTTATGCCACATAGACCTATATATAGTATTAAAGCTTATTAGAATAATTTAACCTGTTTGATGAGACTATTAGAAAAAGGTTTTATGTCGTTAGAAGAGAAAAACACTAACATGACACATAATAAAGGCAAACATAAAGATGTCCTGAAAAATGTTTGGAGGAAGGAGGAAGATGAATTTAGAAAGAAAATGGTATATCCGAAATCAAGATTAGACAGTGAACACAAAGGGAAAGTTTGCATTTATAGAAGAAGGACACCCAAACGAACCAGACATGTGGGAATTAGTAGTTGTGAACCCACATGCAAATTAATGGGAGGGACATTGCAAATTTTACAGGGAGAGGAATCTGCAATTCCAGGAGTTTATTTTGTTTGTGACAGAATGCTTATTTTCTGTTACCTGCTAACTGGGAGGGTATTTGTTACTTATGGGTGCTATTTCCTAAAATGTACCATGTAAATTTTACAGATGCATTAACCATACCACCAGCACGCAGACACATTCATAGTACAGAAAATGGAGCTCAATTAGTAGGAGACATATTTGGAGAAATCATTCCACCTGCAGAAGTCATACTAAGTGATGAAAAGATTAGAAATCTGGCAACTGTTTTTGACAAGCTGGAAACTAGTACTTCTGGACCTTTGCTAGTAGTAAATACAGAACTAATTACCAAATGTTCAATGGTTTTGCAGGATCGCTTAGCATTAGATATTTTACTTGCAGAAAAAGACAGAGTCTGTGAGATTCTTAAATTAACCCGTTGTTGTTCATACATACCTGAAGAGAATAAGAAAATAGAAGAATTTGCAAAGCACATTTCAGACTTAGAACCTGAATTAGAAGAGTTGTAAACGCCTAGGCCCTCATTACGATGTCGGTGGTCAGAAGACCCCCCGACATGCAGTTGGTGGTCTGACCGCCGAATTGGGATGAGACCATCGAGCTGATGGTCGGAAAGTGCTCTTTTACATGGCAGCTTGTGCTGCAGCCCAGGAAAATGGCTGCAGCACAGGCCGCCATGTAAAAGAGTGCTTTGTGCACATCCATACATGGATGTGAGTGGGGGCACTGCATGTGACCCCAGGGCCAATTTGCAGCAGCGCACGAGGGCACAGGGCCCTGTTTGTGGTCCCAAAGTCCCTTTCTGGCAGCCTTTTCATGGCAGTAGGACTGCCATGAAAAGGCTGTGGGAAAGGGACATCGTAATCCTGATGGCGGTGCCTGCCTTGGCACCGCCACTATTCAGGGATTGCAATTCGGACTGCTGCCCCGTCAAGATCTATGATCCCGGCAGAAGCGGCAGTCTGACCGACATCGTAATGAGGGCGCTAGTGTCTTTGACAAGTTTGGGAAAGCAATTCACACAATTGGGAATTGGATTGCGACAGCAGGAGGAGGTATTTTAAAGGCTATACTTATACCAGTACTAATGATAGGGCTTTGTTTGATATGCCAGTTTGCTTTATTCAAGGGCTGTAGATATTATTTACACACACAAGAAAAGGGAAAAATAAATGGCTAAAAGATTTGAGAAGGATTGTTTATGACATTACACCATGAAGGATGACAAAAGGAAGACATTGCAATTTCAAACTTTAAAGAGAAAGAGAAGGGATTCAACTAATGATGAGAGTGATTTTGAACACAACTCACATGTGAAACCATGATAGTGTGATGGTTCAGTTAACCATCAGATGGGGGAATTGACAAAGCTAATAAATTAACATGAAAAATAATTAATCTTGTAGTTGTATGTGCAATGATGAATATAAAACGTAATGCAGAAAAGACACGCATTTTAAATGTGCTGATTTACAATAGGCAGTCATAGTTACCCATGTAACCATAGAGAAGCTATGAAGAAATATTTTCAATAACTAGAACCAAACCTAATATTGCTGACATGTGCACAATGTGACTTAGGAGCTTGACCCTAAATTGAGATGCTTAGAAATGACTGTCATAACTGCAGAATATTCAATTTTAACAAATGTATTATGGTAGAAGCAACATTTTACAAATTAAATGCCATGAACTTCCTATTTTCTCATGTTTTACATAACGTTTGAATAGAATAACTTGTGCAATTTAAACAATGAAATGAAATGAAAATGGGTATTTATAAAGCGCACGGCTACTCACATAGAGTGTCCCGGCGCTAAACCACCAAAACCGTAACAGAATAAACTCCACCCAACCAACCAGAGTGCTATTGCTGAAACAACCATCTTTTAGTTGTCTCCTAAAAAACAGCAAGTCTTGGGTCTGTCTGAGATGCAAAGGCACAATAATGCTTGATACATATTAAAAAGAATGTATTACCTAGCAGTGATTTTGTCTTTTGGTTAGTAGTTCGTTGTTCTCGCAGTGAAACAAATTGAGAGGTAAAAGCTTGATCCGTGTTTAAACACTTATGGGAAACAAGTCTAAAGTTTCCAGAATCTGACTACGCAAGACTACCTGCAGCTAACCTTGTGATAAAGTGTACAAGTTGCATGTATTTTTGAGGTAATGGAGGAGCTGAACTTGCTTACAGAAGAATGCTGCCATTTTATTGGTCCATGGTAAAAGAAGCCTGATTCAAAGTTTTAACATGTTTTCCTGACTTTTCCTAGCTATAGGCAACGCTTTTCCTTTTTCCCCTTGCCAGACACCTGACAGTTGTGGCTACTGCTTCTACTGTTTTCCATTTTGCTCAATTTGCTATTTGATTATTGACAGATTGCTACTGCAACTGTTTGCGGATTTACTTGGATTTTTTGAGTCTCAGCTGAGTCTTATTAACTACTCTTTATGGGAAGTTCTGTTACTTTAATTTGGCTTTAAAGCTTTATGCTCCTCTGATCTCACTCTTTGCTTTGAAATCAAACTCTCCATAGTTTCTTGAAATCTAAAACTCTGACCCTCATCTTTAGAATAGTGAATTTATTCCTTTATGGAACACGTTTAATGCAAAATATATTAGATGCTATGTTCTAACCATTCTTTTGATGAGATTTCTGGAAACTTACTTGATTTATGGACTAACTGAAATAAATAAAAAATATCTTTACTAATCTCTTAATGAGAATAAAGGTTTTAGAAAATTATCCCACCTCTCATCATTGGATGGACTTAAAAATTGTTGATGCTATTTAAGTTTGAGATTTCTGATATGCTCCTTAACTCCAAATACAACATTCCAAGATCCATCATGAGTAGGAAGAATGATTTAGCGTGGAGTTTAACCGTTCAGATGATGGTAGATTTGTGATAGTACTGTAAATGAGTTTACTATTTTAGGGACCAGACCAGGCTATCATGTGTATACATGCAAAGCAAGTGTCATATTCTAGGATATAAGTATTAATTAACTGTATGAAGACATAATTTAACTTTCAATTATATAGGCCCTTAAGGCAAAAGTAGTTTCCAAACTATTTAACGGTACAGTACTAAGGGGTTTATTTCTAATTAATATGTTTTTATTTTTTTTGTAAGGGATACACCAGTTTCCGACTGATTAAACACAATGAAAACAAATGTTTAGCAAAGTGCACATGCTTTAACCCTACATCACGTTTGCTTGCCTCCACCTCCTGCTGTTCTTTTCCTCTCCTGAACAACTTGTGGGTCTGTACAAAGGTTGCAGAGGAGTTGTTTAACATGATTCAGTACTGCAAGTACAGTAGACACGAACATACACACACTTGCCCTTGCAGTGTCAGCATACATAGATCACGAGCAGGAAGTCCCATTCCCCCCATCTTACATGTTTTACCCTGATTGTTCTCGGGATAATGCTTGTAATTCACGGCTCCCAAGCTGCTCCCCACAAAACTCAGATTCAATCACTTAAATTGCATTAGTTGTTAAAGAAAACCATACCTCGAGACCCCACAATGCGGTATCGATTACCAGAAGCTGCAAGCAAATGTTCTTTTAATTAGATACATTTATCTTTATTCCCTGTTTTGACAGAAAGTCCGACATAAACACACATTACATACAGAAAAAAGCAGTTTGAAGCATGATTACGTTTAGTTTGACAGTGCTCCTTCAGGATACATTGAGAAAAAAATCTTACTTTTATGACGTCATTACATCTAAAAGACCAAAACAAGCACCCTTGGTATCTGCTGTTAGGGTACAGGACAGTAACAGTTTTTTAAGAGTTCATTAAAAGGGGCAGCAAAGGTGTCATAAAAACACATGCAGCTAATGCCGAAGCAGCTGTGATCTTGCATTGAATAACTTCTGTTAGTTATAATTGTGAAACGGTTTAGGATTTGTTTGCAGCACGCGTTGTTCGTGAGTTTGGGAAGAAAGGCCCAGAAAATAAATAGCTCTAAAGCAACCATGGTTGATCGTTGCCATCTTGCATGTCCGTAACCATGGAAACCGCAGAAATAACATTATCTTTATTTTTTTCTTTTCGTAAAACTGTTTTTCAAAGTGATGCTGCCAACCCAAGCAAAGTTTATGTGAATACTGAAGTGTCAGGTAATAACTTCTGTCCCCCGGCCTCTAGCCCATTAGAAACGTCAGCAACACTTTAAAGATGCAAAGTTTTGTGATTTTGAAAGTCTGCTGTGATTCAGATGTAGTTGCATAAAAATTATAAATTTCTTGCCTACCACCATCCACATATTGAACTTTGGTAAAGTGCAAATTTGCGTGCACAAACATAAATGTGGAGACTGGGATTCCTCACATGGTAGCCAGAGTTCTACATTAAATAAACTGCTATTTCTCTAATGTTGGCACGAGATAATGCAAGATTCAGCCTTTAGAAGTGCCACCATGCACTCACCAAACGACTGTACCAAATCGGAATCAAAGACGACGCTCTCAGATGGATAGCGCCATTTCTCACAGGGAGCGCCCAGAAAATCCATCTCCTTCCCTTTAACTCACATCCCAAGCGCACCATAAGCGGTGTCCCTCAAGGCTCATCCCTCAGTCCAACCCTCTCCAACATCTACATGACGCCGCTAGCAGACATCGTCAGATCCCACAAAATCAGCATCATCTCCTATGCTGATGACACCCAGCTCGTCCTCTCTCTCTCAGTGGACCCTACCATCGCTGGCAGACTTCAGGAAGGGACTCAAGACCTGGCTCTTCGACTGAAACCCACAGTCTAGCACTTGGATACCCTCACAGGTGATAAGCCGCGCTATACAAGTACCACATGATTGATTGATTGATATTTTTGAGCTGCTTAGTGAAGATAAAACTGATTTTTGAGGAGCGTGATTGACAACTGAGCATGATGGCCTCTCCTTCGTACCCAGATCATGCTCAAGCAGCTAAAGCCCTGATTTGCTCTCGATCCAACGTTCAGTCAGGCTAACCAACATACCCAGTGCTTAATTTGAGCGGGTGGTTGCTGGTGGGGCCTATTGGCACTTATTTTTTGGAGACCGGTGCTCATTATTCCTCATTGGACTGTGACCCAGAGCAAGAATGAAAAACACAAAATGGGGAAAGATGGAGAAGAGAAATACAGAAATGGGTGCCAAAGGGAGACAGCTGGAACCTGCAAGAGTGATATTAAGTGAGTGAATGCATAGTTTTAGTTCCACTTCATGCCTCTTTAATACACTGATTAAAGAGGCATGACGTGGAACCAAAACTATGCATCCTTGGCATACGGCACTCTAACGTACAATAGCGCAGTTCGCTGGTTTCTTAGGAAGTCTTTTGGGGGGGGGCATTTTTTCTTTTATAAATTAAGTACCAAACCTACTGGTTTGCATGGCAAAATATGTCTGTTTCTGGAATTCCACATTGCTGCATTACAGCCTGATCACCTGCCCACTATGCCAAGACTTTCTGTGACACTTGCTTACCTCTGCCACAAATGAAGTACAGGGAAATGCTGGAGCCCCCATTTGGCCGAGTCTGCACTCACATCCATTTGATAATTAGGTGGCCTGCCTGTCTGTCTAGTTGCTGTCTGTACCACCACAAGTGATTCTCGTTGAGCAGACCCTAACCTACGTCTGCCTGGCAGGAGTGAGGGACTTTTGCTGTATGTGTCACAATTCAGTTTAAATACCTGAGTTACTCTGCAGGGGTATCATGGGCTGTTGTGGAATAGTTCACTCCTCGTCCCACTGAGACTCTCTGCCCAAACTAAACTTGAGCTAGATGGGTCCTGCGGAAAAGGGGAAGGGGAAGATATACAGCGGCCAGTATTCTTGTAGCAGTAGTTGACTGCAGATATCTAAGAAACAGAATAACACTAGCTACTTCAGAGATTTAAGGGATTTTGAATTTAAATGCACCAAGATATTAAACATTATCCTTAGTGCTATCTATACTTTTCTTGGCTCTCTACACTGCTACAAAGTATTTTCCTTCCAGCAGTACTCTGTTTTAAAAATAAATATAACCATTTCAGAACCATAGTTAAACAAATGAAATTGTGATCTGCTATGCCTTTGATAGTTTCCCTCTTACAGTTTTTACTTCTTGCCTAGAAGAAAAATTACATGGTCCACAAAAAATCTGCTGGTTAGTGACACACACCAACAATAACATGTGCGACGAAATTATGCTTAGATCCAGAATGCAGTCATGCCCAGTTCAAGTCCCAATTTCCATATAACAGCATTCACTTGCAGGTCTGCCTTGCTTGGTCCCTAGCAGTGGCGGCTCGCCGAGGAAGTGCTGCGGGCGGTGGGGCGGGGCGGGGGAGGGGCAGGGTGGGGGGTAGTGGAGTCCGACATACGACAGACAGGAGTAAGGTAAGTAATTAAATAAATAAAACTATTTACATTGCGCTTGCTGCATCACCGAGTTGGCGATGCAGCAAGCGCAATGTAAATAGTTTTATTTATTTAATTACTTACTTTACTCCTGTCCGTCGTATGTCGAAATCCACTACCCCCCCACCCTGCCCCTCCCCCACCCCGCCCCACCGCCCCACAGCACTCCCTCGGCGAGCCGCCACTGGTCCCTATGTCCCACGAAGATGTTTACTAGGGCATGTTTAATACATATTTCCCCTTGATTTACACTGAAACAGCTTTCCCATTGTTGGCTATGGAACAGTAATATTTTTTAAAGAAACTCTTCAAACCCTTATCTCATTTTCTTTCAATTATCGTGACATTTAGCTTAGTACATTTTTAAAAGTTTAATTAAGTTTTGTTTGGACCAGAAAGTTCTTTCTTTAAAGGTATGTTTAGTTTTATTACAGAAAGCACCTAACACAGATTCCCCTGGAAGTTTGTCCTGCTGTCCAGAAAAACTCTGAATGCGATCCCTGTGCAGTACAGTCTTTATGGATTCCCCTTTGCAGTAACATCTTGTGAGTTATGTAACCTTTTCAAGAAATGCTTGTTCTTCACTCTTTTTCAAGTGCTCCTTAGGTGATCTTTGGTAATCTAAGAAAATGTCTTACCTAAGACATTATTTTACTCAGGACAGCTTTTCTTCATACATTAGGCATCCGTTATTTCCTGATGCTCAAAGTCAATCCTGTGCCAGACTGGAACTTAAAGATGTGTTTGCACAAGTACAGTATATCCTATCTCAACTGCCCCCCTCCTCCCACTATGTTGTGTTTTGGTGGTGAGACAGTGCATCTCATCCCTTTGAGTTCCTGCAAGGGCCAGACTGGAAGCAAAAATCGGCCATAGAACAAAATGTTCAAACTGAACCCACACTTGGGTTATGGCAGCCCATCTTGGTCTGAAAGCATCCCCTAGCCAGCTGCTTACAGGAAAAATGTCAGAGTGGCATTATAGCTAGCCCACCGAGTTCCTTCCATTTTCTTGTCCTTTCTGTTCCCATGTGAGGAGTAGGTCTTCATCTCTGCTGGTTCTTTCTGAATTTAAGTTCCCAAATGCTGGTTGATTTCTCACTACTCCTATACCTGCATCTTGGCCTTGTGTCCGCAGTGACATGGGTGGCATTTATAGCATTTCACTTACATTTTTTTAGGATCCAGTGAGTGTGAGAATTTTAAAAACTAATAATTTTGCTCTTTTAATTAACAATAGAGAGATGCAAATGTAATATTTTGGGGCGTTTAATATAACAAAGCTTTAAATGTTTACATGAGTAGGCCCAGTTGTATTTTCAATTGCACTTTAAAATGTGTGTGAGGTGCAGAGCACACTATCATGTTTTCTCTTTCTCTGCTTGTGCACCAAAGAGCCTCAAATGAGAACTTCAATATTAAATGAATTAATTAATTGATGTAGAGCAAAAGTCACTATACCATGTGATGTGTTTTCAGTTTACCATTGTATGAAATAACGTATCCCTTTTCTCACAGCACAGTGACTTTATGATTTCTCCATCTAAAAAAGTATGTAAAACCTCTCCATTTGGTTGATGAGCCAAGATTTGCCTGCTCTCCTCAGAGACAGACTTCGGGCCCGATTATGAGTTTGTCGGTCTTCCCATTGGAACACAGACGCGGCGGTCCCAGAAAGACCGACAAGCCAGTGGTCTCTCGCCCACCAGATTACCAGTGTAATCCAGCGGCGGTGGTGTCACTGCGGCGGTATGTTTGGCCCAAAGGAGAGCCTTACAAGCATACCGCCGCTGTGACAGCACCTCCAGGTCATCCGTTAACGGTGTGGCATGCTCCATGTCGTGCATGTCACACAGTGCACTTTTGGGGGGGCATATCATGTGCTCCCTCACATCCCCCAAAGGGGAGATTCGGCCAGGGGACCTGTTCATGGCCCTTTTACATGCCTCTCCTCCAAGCATTTGATGGCAGGGGGGCCTCCATGAAATGGTTGGAGGAAAGGTAGGTCATAATCTGCACTGCGGTGCTGAGATTTGCACCGCAGCAGCAGACTGCTGCCTTCCCCACCGCCTCCCCCTCGGGATCCAGGATACTGACTGTGGCTGCGGTCTTCTGTCAGGCTGCTGGCTGACCCACCACCACCATTGTAATCGGCGGTCGGACCGTCACTGCAAGTACGGCGGTCCCAGGACAGACGTACTTGTAATAAGGCCCTTGATGTCAAGCCTTTTATTGATTTGTTGACATGTCAAAAGATATCTGCCTTCTATCGTTAGTGGTCTAGTTGTGTTTGAACTAACTAGGTGTTATGCTCTGCTACTCACCTGCAAAGCTCAGGTTTCTTCAGGAGTGATGAAAGTCCACCCACGTCTTCCAGAACAACCCTCAGTGCACACCCAGCAGTGCGGGCTTTGACAGCTGCTCCCAAGAGGAACGGGAGATTGGGGGAGAGAGAGCGAGTTCTTCTCTTTGAGGCCAGGTATTTCTTATGAGGAATGCGTTGGAGAAAATGTAACCAGGATTTCAATTCTACTTCAACTGTTTGGTTTGCCTGCACACAAGAAACACAGCAAACTAGTAGTATCTCATCACAAAGTTAACAATACAAAGGTTCTGAGATCTGGAGCGGCTTAATTTGGCTCCTCCCTTATACGTTACTTCTTTACATTGTTTCATATATATTAGCATTTTTTTTATTTTGTGTGTTCTAATTTTTAATAAACGAGGGGGATTTCGAACGTGTTACTGAAATGCTCCATGATAACCCTCAGTAGAATCATCTAATGAGTGTATATGTCAGGATTCGGCCCTACTAAAGCGCCTTCATTGTAGAAAATATACATGAACAGGTGAAGAGATATTATGGAGAAGTAAATGAACATAAAGGTAAGACCGTGTTTTCTGTGCATCATTACTAAGAGACTACAATTCGCATGAAGCATGAGAAGAATCATGGGATATATAGGTGACACTACACGCCAGCCGGCATGCATAATTTGTTTGAGGTGGAGTGATCGCTGGGTGCATGTGGGCGGTTGGAGACACGTTCGTCTTTTGGATCACTGCTCACATTGCATCTCGGGTCTCTAACATTTGTGCTTACTCCGCTCCCTTTTTTGAGGAAGACGTTGGGCGGCCGTTTGAAATGCCTGGCGGCATTAGGTACGACCGAAGTGAGACGCGAGGACTCAAGCCTTCTCCTGCTGGAGCTGCATTGTTTGTTTTCCAAGTGTTTGCTGAAGCAGGTAGGGAGTCTACGGTGGGGGTGCATTGAGCGTTGGGACTTTGGGACACCTGGGACCTCAATTGTGTGTGTCCAAACTATTGACTAAGGAGTGCTCTTTCAATAGTGAAGGATTCTGTTTTTAGGAACAAGTATTTTTTCTCTTCCTGATTTTGGTTACTCGAGAGGCTAATCATTAGGTTTCTTCTTTGTTTCTGCAGTTCGTTTCTTTTTGTATCCTTACAAACTTCGTGTTCTGAAGTCTATTTCTTTTGGAATCTAAATACAGTAATGAAGGAAATCTCACAAACCACAAGCAGATTTTGCAAATATATACTCAAGAATGGAAGTGGACCTAGACTCTTTCTAAAGGGGATTGAAGAGTGTTGGAATAAATCATATGCTCTGAGAAAGTAACAAATTGGCAATTCTTCTGGGGCCAAGAATCAGTTGTCTTATTTAACAGAACTTTGCTCTACTTATTTGTGTTTTCCCTTTACAATATGCTTTTGGGTACGCACGAAAGATCCTGAGTGTATTGGATGATATCTATCTATATCTATTTGTCTCGGTGTATGCATGTTTACCATGTTTCTTTATCTATAGGTATATGCAGGAGTATAAAGGCCTTGTAGTTCCAGTATCATATATGGAAGTATGTTGATTTGATTAAGTCCTGCGAGTGCTGAGGTAAATAGATTACACCTATAGTGATATTTTATGAGTGTAGGCAGTATTCTTTGATAACCATTTTCTATTCTTCTTTTCACGTCTGTATCCTTTTCCCTGCTGGTAACTACCTAATACCCTTTCTCTCGCTTGATCACTCTAAAACTCTGTGTCATCCGACAAGCAGAATTGGGGGTATCAAGAGGTGGACCATTTTGTTTGTCGCACTGATCCTGAGGAGTTCTCAAACGCAGATCCTCAAAGTATATTAATGTTGAAGATTATACTAGAAATGTGGCTCTTAATCACAATTATAAAAATGATTTAAATGTAACACGCAATTATATGTAACCATGATTTATTCTGCTTAGTATGTAATACATGCATTCATTTTAATGTGCTTGCACGATGGGGTGTGGCCAAGATGGCGGCCGGGACGGACGCGCTTTGAAAAGCTCCATACTAGGCCCACACAATCCTCCAATAATCTGCTTTCCAAGCTGAAAGATTGATCGAAAGCCCTACTCACCCTGCCTGAAATATCGCAGATGCCTGAAAATGACTGTTGGCGGTGAGGAACCTCCGTTGCATAAGTTACCGGGAGGACTGCGGCGCCCAGACAGCAGAAAGCGGACCCGCTCGGTGACAGAGAGCTGCTGGACCGCAGAAGGAGGGTGCAGCACAGAGCGTTGATTCACCGAAAAATTGCCGGGGCGGGCAACCCACGAAGGATCCCCGACACCTGTACTTAGAAACTCCACCCGCATAAAGAAGGTCATTGCTCACTACACCAGCAGAATACACCGCTACTTCCCTCCCTAGCAGTTAGCTTATTAATACAGAAGTGTAAAAACCCCCTTTATACAGACATTCCATAGAACTCAAGATCGGTGTCCCTGGCACAATTAAGTGCTACTATATAATATGTCACAATCATTTGTAGAATAATGAACCTCACAATGAATGTTAGTAAGCTGCGTTTCTATTTTTTAGAAGGTTGTAAATGTTATAACAAGGATATCTCTTAATGCACAGGAGACCGGGAGTTACTCCTGCTCTAGGATAGGAACACCAACGAATGTATAAGGAAATGGTATAAACTGTAAAATAATGGTATTACGAAACTGTATTGATGTATTTTAAAATACTAAGATGAAGAATTGTACCTTATTGATGTAACCAACGGAGACATACTTATACATGATGTTTATTCACAAAAAACGAATAAAGACATATCCCCCCGAAAAAAAATGTATGTGCTTGCACATATATTCAAATGTCAGAGTGCACTATAATTGCTGTGTTAACTTAGCTTAACCAAAGGCCCTAAGCTTCTGAATATTAATGTTTACATTTTTCATGAGCATTGTTTTGCCCGAATGTTCTCTCCTCTGCAGGTGCAGATATAAAGCTTCGTTAGTTAGAGCAAGGCATTTTTCATTTGTAGCGATAGTAAGGTACGGGAGGAATTTCTTGACAAGAAGAAGACGAATTAACAAGGTGGGAGACGAGTTCTCATGGCAGAGAAGGGACGCTCAAGGACATTGTGCCCCACTGAGGGGGTGGGAGAAAAAGTGGATGTTGAATTTCTATTTAGGATGATGGAAATGTACTGAAAAGTGACAACGTTGGTAACTTGAATGCTTTGTGTGTTAATAGATGTTGTATTGTTAGTTTGAGAGCAGAGCCCTTTAGGATTTCATGAGGTACAGGCCTCTGACGTGATTCCTCTCACTGTGTAGCTTCATGCTATACTCTGTAGATTTGCAAAAGACTCCATCATGCTGATACCTATTCCTTGCTTTTCACAGCTTACTAGGGTTTCCCGAAGTGATTATAGAGTAGGGTAACTTAGAATTTATCACAAATACTAGTGATTGGGCAGGATGGTTAGAATTCTGAAAATAAACCTACAGCTTCTTTTTCTCATCTTTTGTTTTGCAGCCACCGAGTTTTTGGTGTGTTTCTTATTGTTTAAACTGGATTTTATTAAGAGCTTCAGATTCATTCTTGTGATACTATATTTCTACAATATGCTTTTGAGACTGATTTATATCAGTTTGTTTTTGAGTCTGTAATAAAGCCCTTTTACTTTCTTCAGTAGTCCTAGCTGTTTTGTGTGACTAATTTGATACACTGTTATTGAGATATGAAATGTGTTATTATTCCCTCTTACTTCTCAAGCAACCAATAAAGATCCACCAACCAAGGAGAGGAAATCACCACCTGGATTACAGCATATTCAAATATAACAATGAAAGGGGCTCAATACTGAAGGGGCTGACCTGAATTAATTCTCAGCTTAATGTCTTTTGGTTAATTCCTCCTTTTTAAAGAGTTGTTACCTCACAAGTCAGCTGGACACCTGTATAGCTAAGTTTGTTTTCTCTTAGTCCAAGAAATATCGGCACTCCAAAGAGAGTGTCCTAAAAATCCAGGAAATCTCTGCACCCCTGATGGGTGTCCTTCTAGGTCCAAGAAATAACAGCACTCCTAAGTGAGTGAGAACAAATTTTGTTAAAGTTACAACAGGCTCTCAACATCACACTCTCGAACTTGGTTTAAGTCTGTATTTCATTTTGTGCATGTCCTAGAGTTTTTAGAGGATAAACGTTAGTGCACACAAACCTGAGAATCCACTGTTTTTTCTTTACAGGATTTACTGAAGAACGCTATTGTGTGGTGCAAACTCGGCTGTGGGATAACTCCTTCAGATTATGCAGTTAAGTGAGGCAAGGTTGCAGGGTTGAACAGCTGCGTGTTGAAGGGACAGATGCAGCAGTAGTTCGTAGAGGAAGATCCTTCTTCCTCAAGGTTCAGGAAGCCAAGCACGGGTTTCAGGAAGGGCGCAGGATTTATACCCGCTCCTTCAAAATTACCACCGGTCATGTGATCAAGCTCAAAATCTTGTGATACTTCGAGGGTGATACCAGAAGTAACTGTGAAAACTCATGAGGAGCAATACAGAGGACACTCTAAAGGGCCTGAATGCCAGGAAGCCCAAAATGGAGGCTCATTTCGGAAAAGGGAGCAACATGGCACTCCATTTTTACCATGCCCAAATCGGAAGGCCACTGATAAAATATACAAAGGGGTAGGGCTCTGGGACTATATGTGGAAACTCAAAAAAGGAACTGGGGCACAAAGAGATGCCCAAGACTGGCCGAGTTGAAAAGGGAACATATAGCACAGGATTGGACCACGGAGACAGTGGTAACACTAGGGTTGTGCAGGGGATAAGGGCACAGTGACTTGGAAATATATTTGATGCTCGTCAATTTAGGTCACGATTCATAAAAGTAACTTACACTTTTGAGTAAGTTTACAGTTTTGAGTCAGTTTACTACTTTTCAACCACTTATACTGCAGGATCCTCCCATAAAAAATAATGGAGGTATGGACTTAAAGTAAAATCCCATAGGATATAACATTAAATTATTTAAAATAGATACAAATATAAATTAATATAAGTCAATGTTAAAAATATATAAAATAGCACATATTTATTTTTAATTGTGAAATATTTAACAGTCTATAAACTTACTCAAAAGTGTAAGCTACCTTTGTAAATCAGGCCCTTAGTATTTACCCCATTAGTAGTTATTTTGATTCTCTTCCCCTATTCCCCAGTAGGCAGACAAAGTTTCTTGTATTTGAATTGGATCTTTGCGCAACAAGTCTTGTTTTGAAATTGAATTATGATTGGTTAATTGATTGTGTTGTCCAGCCAAACTAGAACGAAAATGGGTGCCGTTTTGAAAAAGTCTGTAGCTGTTCTTTGTGATGGTGATAAAGATCCACATGAAAGATCACCTACCCGCGAAATGTTGATAAATCCGGGTCTTTATAGATGTCTGGCTCTGCGAATGGCATATGATGACTGCTGATGATAAATATGTACAATTTCCTTTCAATGGAAAAATTGAGTATTTGAGGTGTGCTATTTATAAAGCAAAACCACAGCCTAGACCTGCAAAATTCAAGGCATTGAATTAACTGGATTGTGTGGCAAATGAGAAGGAGCATAAGAAAATGTTGAAAGGTCAGAATAGAAAAGAATTGACTCATTGGTAAGATGCAAGACAGAAAATGCAAAAGAGAGAATGGATAGAGGACATGGTGAAAGGAGTAAGGGTGCTACCTGCAATGTGCAAGGAAAAAGACAAAAAGAAAATAACTGTAGACAAAAACGAAATTAAAAATGAGAAAGAGAAAGAAAATAATGAATCTCTTTTCTAGTAATTCTGATGAGAAGGATGGGGTTTTAAATGATTGTTCAAATTTGAGACCACTACTGTATAATGGTGATCAAAGTATGCAAGTACAGGAAAGAGGGGATGGAAAGCCAAGGTCTGTTTTGCCAGTACATTGTAGCAGTGCATTAATGGTACCAGCACTGAGAGAGCAAGACCTGATTGATTTTGTTAGACTTAAAATTGAATTGGGAGAAACTGCTAATGATACCAATAATGAAGTTAGAATACTGCCCTATAATGAAATATTGAGATATTAAAGTAAAGAAGCAGCAAGACGCGTATTTGATTCATATGACCTGCTTAAACAATTAGCGGATGAACTTGGTGTGGATTTCCATAAAATGAGGTTGAGCAGACATTGTAACGTGTGAATTTGTGGACAACTGTGAGAGAATGAATAATACTAATAAACAACTGGGAGAATGTGAAGGTATACAGAGAAAATGGATGAAGAAAGGGGGAAAGCATAAACAAAAGTAAATAGAGAAGGAAAAAGAACCACTGTGTGTGATTCTGAGTGTCAACTGATTGCGGTATACCCTCTGAGGTACGTGGAGGTGTATATGCTCATGCACCATGGACAAGATCTGATCTGACATTTACAAAAAATTTCAAAATCTTTGAGAAGAACCAGACAAACCGTATACCAAGGTGGAATGAATTGTAACAATTTTGAAGGTTCCATGGATAGATTTGAATACGTGGTTTGAGATATTTATTCCTAAACATTTGTGGTTAGAGTGTAAAGAATTGGCCACATGAAGAACCTCCAAGGTTTTCTCCTCAAAAAGGTCTATCTTCTACTCTAATGGAGAAATATAAACACTTGGAGACTAAAAAACTGCAAAAAGAAATAATTTGGTCCAAAATTATGAGAGCAGCACAGGAGCATGAAGAATCAGTGTGTGCATACTATGAGAAATTGATGCAGATTTATGGACACCACAGTGGAGTTGATAACACCACAAAGGAAAGTGATTTGTTTTGGCTTTCCTGTTGGGTTTCCTTTCAAAAATGAATTCTCATATTCAGCAGAGTGTGATGTTCTGGCAAACAAAACCTCTAGATGAGATTTTAAAGTATGCCAAGTAGTAGTTTTTGGTTTATTGCGAAGCAGAGGAAGATTAAGGAGAAGCTTATGGTGGCACAGACAACATACTTTGAGAAAGGTGGCAGGAGAGGAAACCTTCCCAAATATCAGATCCTAGTTTTGATTCTGGTTTGGTTGCACATGCAAATTCTGGAAAGTAGGACGTTGGTGTGTAGAGTAATGATTTGCTTTTCATTTTGTCCAGAGTGGAACGCCAATTCGTTTTTTCAAGGCACAGGTAGAGGTTTTGTCAGCAATTCAAATGTGCCTAATGCTAACATTAATATGCAGAAAAAACTATGCCATGTCATTTTTGTTGGAAGCATGGACATTAGAAACAGGAGTGTAGATTTAATCGAGAAAGAGTGCATAATGAGTTGGAAATGTTTCCACAAATGGCATGGAAAGGGATGACTCAGTCACTGAGCCCCAGCCCAACTGGCAGAACATGTAGAATTGAATGCAGTTCAATGGAAACTTGCCTTCAGTCCCAGTGATGAATTATAATGTGCATTTGTAATCACTCTAAGTGGTTGTGCTACTGAATATCGACCTCAGAACATCATGGTGCAAAAATATCAAGGGACAAAATATTGGAAGGTAAGTGAAGGTAGTGTAATAAAGATTTACTATTCCTAACTCAAAATTGACGAACCTTGAAGATATATATATATATATGTATGTATGTATATATATATTCACTGAAAAAACCATAGGTTTTAGGGACAGTTATATTTACTTGGACATTGCACTCGTACAAAACCCGTGAAATTCCCCCGTTATAGTTAGTTCAGCTAACTATAACTCGCGCCCCCGCAATGCACTGCTGATGACGTCACATATTACATCACTCATGACATGGTCAGTGACATCACTGATGACATCACTGATGACATCTCAAATGACATCCCTGATGACATCATCCAGTGACTGTGTGTTTCTCTAAAGTTTAAATATTTTTAATATATATAGGAAAAGACGTATTGAAGAATGAGTGGGTGTGTAAGTGTCTGTATGGATGATTTAGTAGGTGCGAGACTGACTGTATAAGTGAGTGATTTAACGTATCGTACTGAATGCATGGGTTAGTGACTAAACTGGGTGAATGTCTGTATCCGTCTGTCTGTTGCTGTGTAAGTGGCTGCATGTGTTTGTGAATAGCTACATGAGTGTCTATTTGAGTTATTGAATGCTTGTGTGAGTATCTGTATGGGTGCCTGAGTGTTTGTGTGGGAGGGGTGTGTGCGACTCTGTGCATAGATGTGTGAGTGGGTGATTCACTGGGTGGATGGTTTCAAGAGTGCATCTGTGATAGACTGTATGGGTGGGTAAGTGTGTGTAAGAGTGTGTTAGTGAGTGAATGTATGTCCCAGTGGTACATGTGTGAGTAACTACATATGTGAAAGGCAGTATATATGTGTGTTGGAGTATATAAATAGCTATAAGCGAGAGTGAGTGATTGTGATAGTGGCTGTATGGATGAGTGTGTGCTTGTATCAGTGATTGTATAAGAGCGTAACAATGTGCTACTATTTGTATGAGTAAGTGAGCTGGTGTGTGTATAACTGTATAGGTGAGTAAATGGCAGTGTGTTTAATTATTTGCATGACTGACTAGGTGTGTGAGTACCTCTATGGATGAGTGGCGTTGTTTGAGTGTCTATATAGGAGTAAGAGTGCATATGATAGTCCTGTACTGAGTGACCGTAAGTATGAGTGACTGTACGGCTGAGTGAGTGGATGTGTGTGTGTAGACCTAAGAATCAGTGAGTGGGTATGTGGTTATTGGTGTTGGAGTGTCTATGGTTTTGCGAATGGCAGTCTGTAATTTAGAGTGGGTGTATCAAAGATTATATTAGGGTGTGAGGAGGTGCATCAGATTATCACGTGGATGATGTCATCAGTGATGTCATTTGAGATGTCATCAGTGATGTCATCAGTGATGTCACTGACCATGTCATGAGTGATGTAATATGTGACGTCATCAGCAGTGCATTGCGGGGCGCGAGTTATAGTTAGCTGAACTAACTATAACGGGGGAATTTCACGGGTTTTGTACGAGTGCAATGTCCAAGTAACTATAACTGTCCCTAAAACCTATGGTTTTTTCAGTGAATTTCAAAGGTTTTTTAAATGCTAATTTGTAACTATAACGTGTCTGAAACCTATGGTTTTTTCAGTGAATTTCAAAGGTTTTTTAAATGCTAATTTGTAACTATAACGTGTCTGAAACCTATGGTTTTTTCAGTGAATTTCAAAGGTTTTTTAAATGCTAATTTCTAACTATAACGTGCCTGAAACCTACGTTTTTTTTAGTGAATTTCAAAGGTTTTGTAAATGACAATTTTTAAATGTATTAATTGTTATATTAATTTTTTTCATACTGATTTAGTACATTTTTAGAAACAATTTTTTTTTACATATTTTATTTTTTAAATTACATTGTAATTACATTATACATTACATTACAAAAAATACTTTCTCTTAATGAATTACTTTAGTTTAAATACTTTGCAGATAGGCAATAGACTTTTAAGTACAGTAGTTACAGTTGTTGCAATGGGCAACACATTTTCAAACACATTGCAACATTCAGCTCAATGTGAATTTCTAGTTAAATGCAATTAGTTACTTTATGGATTACTTTTCTAACCACAGGACTGGATCCTAGATTCAGTCCTGGTTCATCTCCTGTAAACAGTTGAGTAAAAGCGTTTTGGTTACAGTCGTGATTTTTAAGGAATATTATTGTATTTTAAAAGTTGACACTTAGAAACTTTTTCTCATAGAATCACCAATGTTATCCTATGGAAGGAAATTCACTTAGCATGTAAAAACTGTTATCGTTACTTTTTCTTACTCAGTGTTGGATCCTGGATCCAGCACTGGTGCATCTCCTGTAAACAGTTGAAAGAATGCGTTTAAGTCATACAGGCGATTTTTAAGGAATATTTGTAGTTTATGAAAATCAACACTTTGAAACTTTTTTGCTGAAAACCAGTCAATGTTAGCCTATGAAGGAAATTCAAGTTACCGGTAAGTACGGTTAAAATTTCTTTTGAGGATCAGTACTGGGCTGAAACATGCAGCACTGAGGTCTCTCCTGATAACAGGTGAGTAAATCGGAATTCGTATTTCGGCTGATTTTAGAGGAATATTTTAAAGTTCCAAAACTCCACACTTAGAAGAATTTCCAAGTGAAACCAGTCAATGTTAGCCTATGAAGGAAATTCAAGTTACCGGTAAGTACGGTTAAAATTACTTTTCAGGACCAGTACTGGGCTGAAAGATGCAGCACTGAGGTCTCTCCTGATAACAGGTGAGTAAATCGGAATTCGTATTTCGGCTGATTTTAGAGGAATATTTTAAAGTTCCAAAACTCCACACTTAGAAGAATTTCCAAGTGAAACCAGTCAATGTTAGCCTATGGAAGGAAATTCAAGTTACTGGTAAGTACGGTTAAAATTACTTTTCAGGACCAGTACAGGGCTGAAAGATACAGCACTGAGGTCTCTCCTTATAACAGGTGAGTAAATCGGAATTCCTATTTCGGCTGATTTTAGAGGAATATTTGCACAATGGTGAAGGGAGGGGGCGGGGCCTGAGGTGACATCTTTGCAAACGCGCCCCGTGGCGCGTTTTAAGTTGGGGGATTAAGTCCCCTTGAATCCTGAGGGTCCCTAGGGGCCAACTAGACCACCAGGAACCTCCAATATGCGCCAGGGGCTGCGTTGCAGAGACGTGTAGAGAGGCCACACCCCTTTTACACCTCTCTGCAACGCAGCTCTGTGGCGCATTCTGGATGTACCTGTTGGGCTAGTTGGCCCCAGGGACCCTCAGGATTGAAGGGATTTAATTCCCCATCTTAAAACGCGCCACGGGGCCTGTTTGCACACATGTCACCTGAAGCCCCGCCCCTCCCTTCACCACTGTGCAAACGCGCCCCGTGGCGCGTTTTAATTTGGGGGATTAAGTCCCCTTGAATCCTGAGGGTCCCCGGAGTCCAACTAGCCCACCATATACCTCCAAAAGCGCCACAGAGCTGCGTTGCAGAGAGGTGTAAAAGGGGTGTGGCCTCTCTACACGTCTCTGCAAGGCAGCCCCCTGGCGCATACTGGAGGTTCCTGGTGGGCTAGTTGGCCCCCAGGGACCCCCAGTATTCAAGGTGAATTTGTTCCCCCTCTGCAAACGCGCCAGGGCGCGTTTGCAGAGTGGTGAAGTAAGGGGCGGGGCCTGCGGGCCCGATCGTTTTTTTTTGTTGTTGTTTTTTTGTCCCCTGAAGGGGAGCTGTGTAGCCCCCTTCCTTTTTTCTGTTTTTGGGCCCTGGGGACCCCATCCCCCAGGGCCTTACCCCTTTTTTAATTACCCAAAAAAAAAAAAACGGGAAGGGGGCCGCGTGGCCCCCTTCCCTTGGCCTGTATTGGCCCCGGGACCCCATCCCCCGGGGCATGGCCTCTTTATTTATTATTTTGAGGGGGCAGCGTGGCCCCCTCCTCTGGCCATTTTAAGGCCCCGGGGACCCCATCCCCGGGGCTGGCCTTTCTATTTTTTTTTTTTTTCTTTTTTGGGGAGGGGGCCGCGTGGCCCCCTCCCGAGCCACTACTTGCCCCGGGGACCCCATCCCCCGGGGCTGGCCCTCTCCGTTGGGGACTGTGGGGGGTCCCCAATCCCCCACAGTCCCGCCGGCTCCCCGCGTCCCTTGGGAGCCGGCATTGCTTTCCACATGGGGAGCAGCTGACATGCTGCTCCCCATGTGGAAAGCAATGTGCTTTGGATATTGGAAGAGAGAGCAGGTTTCCCTGCTCTCTCTTCCAATATCCAAAGCAGTTTGCTATGGCAGGACGGGAGCCGCGAGGCTCCCGTCCTGCCATAGCAAACTACAGTGTCCCGGGGGTAGGCACCCCGGGACACTGCAGGAGCCGGCCCTGGGGGGTGGTGGTCCCCAGGGCCATCAAGGGCTCCAGGAGGGGGCCGCGCGGCCCCCTCCAATTCAGTTCAAAGCCCCGGGAGGTGGTGGTCCCCGGGGCTCTGGGGTCCGTAACGGACCCCCATATTTAAATGTTTAGTGCCCCGGGGAGGTGGCGGTCCCGGGGCGTGTGGGGGGCTGGAGCCCCCCCACACAGGTTGTCATTAATTTTAAAAAGCCCCGGGGAGGTGGTGGTCCCCGGGGCTGCGGGAGGGCTCAGAGCCCTCCCGCACCATTTTTAAAAAGCCCCGGGGGGTGGCGGTCCCCGGGGCTTGGGGGCCCTTGAGGCCCCCACACATTAAATTATCCCCCACCATGCCCCCGGGACTTGGGCCACCCAGGGGCCAATTAACATCGAAGCGCGGGAGACCGCGCTTCGATTTTTCGGCAGGATTCGCGCACCCTGAGCGCATCCTGCCGATTTTTTAAAAAAAAATTTTTTTTTGCCCAGGGGGTCCTTGTGGGACCCCTGAGCAAACCTAGGGGGTCAGGGTGTTTCTACCCTGCCCCCTTTGTGCGCTTTGCGCACTTGTTTCTGTCCCTCGGTTCTACCGAGGGACAAAATGGCTGCCAACATTTCCTGAATCGGAATGTTGACAGCCAATTAAAATGCAGCTCGTGATCGGGACGGTGCGCGCAGGGTGCGCTGAGGGTGCGCGAATCCTCCGTGCCCATAGATATCACTAACTTTTTACTTTTCATTTTCTCAGCAACTACTGAACGGATTTACACCATTTAACAAAAGGGTTCTTTCTGAACCAAGAACTACCTCTTTGCCAAATTTGGTGTAATTCCGTTCAGCAGTTCGGGCTGTAGCCGTGTCTAAAGTTTCCTATGGAAAAATGCATGGGGAAAACGCGTTTTGGGACCCCCTTTTTTCTCGGCCCCCACTTGACGTATCACCCCGAGACTTTCAGGGTAGGAGCGGACCGGAGCGCCCCACGAAGTTTGAAAATTTCGCGAAGATACGTCAACCGCCAAGAGAGTTATTTCAAATAGAATGTCGCGGATTTCCTATGGATAATAGGTTGTAACTATAACTATCTACTGGCGACCGCCAGTAGATAATATATATAGTAGATATATGTGGAGCTAGTTATAGAAAATCTAGACATTTTTTGCCCTCAATATTGTGTCCTATCAATATTCTGGTGTCACTATTTAGTGTGCACATCCTCTAAGTAACTATTACCTAATTTAGTGTTACTCAGTTTATCAACCAGGAAAGGTTAAGTCAGTCTTACTAGAATTCGAATTTGTGGTCTGAAAATCGCAACGAATGTCAGCAGTGAGCACTTACCTTGGTCAGTCACCATATCGGTAGCTAGCATATGTTGTGCTGTTGTTGCTGGTAGTTGCATTGATGCTGTTACTTCCCTTATTCAAGTGATGGTGTACCTGGTCCTGTTAATAATAGTGTGGTTGAGGGTTCTCTCTGTGCTGCTGAACCTTCAGAGTTCAGTGCATTCTCTATGGGGAGCAACAGATCAAAGCCTTACTCACTCTTCTTCCCCTATGTTATGTTATGTTGTGTTGTGTTAGGTTATGTTATGTTATATGTTATTTATTTTAAGTGCACATGTATTGCAGCTTCCTGGCACTGAAGAAGTTACAAAGACAAATTAGGGCTACTGATCCTAAAGAGAAAGAGGAGATATCGACAGGTTGTGCAGGACTCGGGCAGATGCACGGTGGCAGTCAACAGGACTGTTTCATGTTGCCCTCACACATCCCAAAGGGATGTCATGTTTCATCATAGGGCTATTGCTCCTCATTGGGCCGGCGCTGTAATGCCCAATGGGTCCCCTGAAGGGTCACTTTGGCGGAGGAACAGTATCCCTAATTTTTGTCTGTGACATAAACCAAGGAGCACGGGCACTGGACCTCTCATCCAGCTCCTAGTCCCCCACCTCCTCTCTCTAGGAAATCCTTTGATACACTGAAGAAGTTACAACATAACTGAAAACTGATGTCTAGGGATGGATGGAAGACTTTATTTGTTCAAAGAATAAGGGTTTCAGCTTTTTTTTTTTAAATAGTAAGAGCAGAAAGAGACCAAAGCTCAGTGGACACTATATTCCATTCTTTGGCTCCTGCAATGGAGAAAGCCCTGTCGCTAAATGTAACTGTGTTTTTCCTGTGGTTTTAGAGTATCCAATGGCAAGACAAATGTAGGGACCCTTGTGACTTGGTAGTTGGAATTTAGAGACCAGAAAGAAAGGGGGGGATTGTGCCCCACCTTTTATACCACTATTAAAGCCATAAGCAACATTCCCATTCTGACTAGAAGTCAGTGAAGGTCTGAGAAGAGGATAAATATGGTCTCTCAATCTGATGTTGGTAAGAAGAGGGTCTGCAGCCTTTTGCACTGATTAGAATCATGTGGATATATTCTCTGGTAACCCAAGATAACTGGAGATTCTATAATACAGGTGAGTTTAAATGAAAGTCAAGCCTATGGTAGTATGACAGTCAGAGGGCATATATGGTTTCCTCAGACACTTGATTTTCCAGAGGCAGGAACTGTCTAGTTTGGCTAGTTGCTTTTCCATAAAAAAATCTGAAATGATTAGAATTCCTAAATTTTAGACCACGCTCAAAGGTTGAGTGGAGGAAGGGCACGCTTT
The DNA here is from genome assembly GCA_963921515.1 of Calotriton arnoldi. Classification (NCBI taxonomy): domain Eukaryota; kingdom Metazoa; phylum Chordata; class Amphibia; order Caudata; family Salamandridae; genus Calotriton; species Calotriton arnoldi. Next base: position 638,385 of record CAWUFW010006622.1, read on the forward strand.
AAGGCCACCTGGAGGGGTTCCATTTGGTTAAGGTCTGTTTAGTGATAAAAACTTCTATTTTGGCTGGTCTTACTTTACGAAAGTTTAAAGCTAACCAGTGATGTGCCATGGTAACAACATTGCCAAATGCACATTTTGTGTGAACAGATGAGCCAGACACTAGAGGGAGATGAGAGCCTGAGAGGGTGAACAATACCTGAGTATCGACAGCATACAGATAAACTATTACACCTATGATATTTAGCAGTTGGGCTAATGGAAGCATGTAGTGATTGACAGTAATGAGAAAAGTGCCTGCCTGTAGAACCCCCCAAGGAACATAACTGTGAAGATTTAAATGGTGGAAGAACCGTAATCTGGAAATGGTAAGTCAGCAAGGAATTAATCTTTGCCAATGCAGATAGTGAACGCCAACATCCTTCAGCCTGGTCACAAGCAGGGCAAGATCAACAATATTGAAGGTTGCCGAGAGGACAAGTGCAGTCACATATCCATGGTCCACTACTTTTTGTATATTGTCAATGACAAACTTAGGGCTTATTCAGTGCTGTGTCCCAGCTTCAACCCTTTTGAAGGGATGCAAGATGTTGGAAAAAGACCACTTTTTCCGGGGTTTTGCCTAAATATGGCAGTAAGAAGGCAGGGTGATAATTGTTTATTTATTTATCAAGTTTTGTATAGCGCAAACTTGACCAGAAGGTATCAAAGTGCTTTACTGAGCTAGCACAGCAGCAACTACAAAGTTACAGATAGAGGAAATAAAAATATATATGAGCAGTATATAAAAGAAGTATACGATAGACAGTAGGATATGATATGTGGATGATTGTGCGAACCTTTCCCAAAGGTATCAGAGCACTTTGCAGAGTTAGCACAGCAGCACTTACATGAGATATATAAGGAGTGACAGTATATAAAAAAAGAGTTATACGATGGACAGTTGGATATGTGGACAATATAGTTCTGAGGTAGTTATGATAGTGTGTTGTGAAGGTGGGAGAGTAGAGGCACAGTTTTGTCCAAGGTAGTGATGCTCAGATGTATTTGGAGGGTGTGGGGTAGGAGCTTCAGGCCAGTCAAATGGTTTAGGGGGAGGGTTTAGGTACTTATGGAGAAGTAGGAGTTTAAATTTCATCCTGAAGTGAGGGAATGATTGATTGTCATGGAGATCCTGAGGCAGCGAGTTCCATATTCTTGGAGCGTTCCTGGAGAAGAAGCGGGTGCACGATTTCCCTTTCTTAAATTTGGGCGGAGTCAGGAGTAGACTGTTAGAGCTTCGAAGAGGTGTCTTTTGGCCGGCTTTTGACAGTTTGTTTGCTAGGTTGATTGATTTGTCCATGTAGAGAACTTTGTGCGTTATGCAAGCAGTTTTGAGTATTCATTTTGCCTCGATTGGTAGCCAGTTGAGTTTCTTTCGAGTGGAAGTGACGTGCTCAAAGCGACTCTCCCCTGACAGTAGTCTGGCTGCTGCATGGAGTGTAGGTTTCAAAAGGGCATAGTGTGTTTTTGGGGCAGCTGTGATCGTTGCGTTACCATAGTCTTAGAGAGGACTAGGCATTGCACCACAGTCTTTAGGTCTTCAACGAGGATGAAGGGTTTGATTTTTTTAAGGTGCTTTAACGAGTAGAAGGTACTTTTAGCTGAGGCATTGATGTGCTTTTTCATGTTCAGGTTTCTGTCAAGTGTGATCCCTAGAGACCTGACAGAGTTTGAGATGGATAGTTTGCAGTTTAATGCAGTGTTGTCGAGCCAGATATCTATTGGAAAGAACTTTCCTTTCGGTTGGATGAAGAGGAGTTCAGTTTTGTTTAGGTTGAACTGAAGATGGTTGTTGGTCAGCCAGGATTGAACCATGGAGAGAGCGCTGTCTAGGGGCTGGATGTCTTCAACTGATGAGATTTTAAAGTAGACTTGGGTTTTTTCTGCAAGGAGATGATAGACAATTCTGGGTTGTTTCAGAATCAATGCAAGGGGTTCCATATAGAGGTTGAATAGTGCAGGAGACAGGATTGACCCTTGAGGAACTTCTTGTGAGACTGGTAATGCTTTTGAGGTCCTGTTGATTAGTTTGATTAGCTGTGACCGTTTGTTCAGGAAGGAAGCAAACCACTGAAGGACAGTTCCATTAATTCCTACACACTGTGAGAGGGTGTTTAGGAGGATGTCATGACTGACAGTATCAAAGGCAGCCGAGAGGTCCAGGAGGACTAGGAGGCAGGTCTGGTCACCATCCAGAAATCTGTGTAGGTCGTCTATGATATTCAGTAATGCAGTATCTGTACTGCAGCCTGTCCTGAACCCGGATTGGAAGGTGTCATGCAGGTTATATTTTTCAATGAGGTTGTCGAGTTGTGCAAGCACACATATTTCAATGGTTTTTGCAAGGAGAGGGAGGTTAGTTATGGGTCTGTAATTGTTGAAGTCGTTCTCGTCGGCTTCCAGTTTTTTGATGAGGGGGGTGATTTGGCCGCGTTTGAGGGAGGCCAGCATGGAGCCGCTCTATAAGGAGGAGTTAATGATTTTGGGCCATGTAGGAGAGATGATGTGACTTAGGTTTTTGACAAGTGCAGCAGGAAGGGGGTAGGAGACTTGCAAAGTCAGCTTCATGCAAGCAAGTAATTTGAGGACTTCTTTTTCAGGGATATGGTCAAATTCAGTTCATGTTGCATCACTTTTCAATTTCAAAGGGGTTGAGGCTGGTGTTTTGGATTGCTGAGAGGGGGGATTTGGGAGACAACCTTTGGTTGGAGATAGGGCCTTGGGTGAACCCTCTTTGCTTGGGGGGGGGCATCCTTGGTTTCGGGTGGGGAGGTTCAAGAAAGAGTTCAATGTTAGATTTTTTTTCAGAGAAGAATGTTGCAAACTCTTCATAGTGCTTGATGGAGTTATTAATTGCATGTTGAGGGAACGAGGAGGTTTGCTGTTTGATGATGTTGAAAAGGTCTTTAGGTCTGTTACTAGACCGGTCAATTTGGGTGCGAAAGACGGACGATATTTTTCTGAAGATGTGTTTTTTTGTATTTTAGGCATTCAGCTCAGAGGATCGAGAGATGGATTCATGTTGGTTGTTGTCTCCAGTTTCTTTCGCCCAATCGGAGTTGTTGCCTCTCTTCATTAAGATCTTCATTAAACCAGGATCTGGAAGGGATACTTCTTGATTTCTTGAGTTTTAGAGAGGCCACTGTATCAAGGAGTTCTGCCATTTTTGTGTTGTCACTGGGCTGTGAGGTCATCGACGAAGGTGAGGGCGGATGGAGGAAGAATTTGGGAACTGACTAATGCTTCTAACTCTGCCTGGGGGATTCGATGTATGTTCCTCGCCCAGTGCTTGGGATGGATGGCTTGGGGGTGGGCCTTGGGTTGGATGGCATTGAGATAAAAAAGAATTAGGTGGTGGTCAGTCCAGTCGGTGGGTAGGATAGAGTGGAGGGATAAGGTGTTGTGCTTAGGTGGTAAGCTAGATTATTTTTCACTAGGGGTTTCACCATAGCTGTCTTTCACTGAAGCAGAAGTATGCTCAGTTGTAAGGAAAGGTTAAACAGGTGAATATGTCTTAAGGAAAGATTAAAGATTTAAATATGAGTAATTAAGTAGGGGTATAGATATTACAGTACAAAGGGTAGGTCAACAGCATGAGGGTCTGGTCATGTAAGTGACTTGCATTGCCTCAGTGTCTGTAATTTCAATAAAGTCAGTTTGTTTGAGAGTCGCCAAGTCAACCCAAACACAATATGGTTGCAAAGGTACCACCTTATCTAGCTCAAAATGAGATTGGATCTTCTTAATTTTCGATGGGAAAAAACTTAGCCACCTGGCCACAAACAACTTGAGCAGGTTCTACTTTGTTCTAGTGTGAGGTGGAGCTAGAAAGAGGCAGTTTTTTGTTTAGTGAGCAGAATATGTGACTTATATGTCACTTGGTCCAAGGAATAAGTTCTTTTTATTTCATCACTATAAGTTAGGCACCACTGCCTTTCAACGACCCTAGATTTTAATTTGAAAGTAAAGAACTCCGGCGGGAACCAAGGTTTAGTTTGTGGAAGTGAGTTACTTGGCAGTTAAGAGTTTTTACTGGTAGAGTATTGTCGAAAAGCTTTGTTAATTTGCTACTGAAAGTTTAGAGTGCACTATTTATATTGTATGAGCCTTCAAGAGAGGAAGGGGAGGATGGGATAACACAGTTAGAGTTTCCCTAATGGACTCTTGTTAGGAAAAGGATCTCAAACAACTATCAGTGGCTAATATTTTCTTTGCACTGGCTCTCTTCTATACAGGGATCCTGCAATATCTTCTATACAAGGATCCTGCAAGAAAAAGGGTCTCCAGGTGGTCAATCTAAGCCAGATCTAGACAGGGTACTATAAAACAATGAAACTCAGCGGATTTTCCACTGACACAACACTGCTTCTGAAAATATTAAGCCAGTGCCACTACATCTACACATAAATCAAGTTAGTCCTTCAATGCATTATTCAGAAATTATCACATGGTATTATTCGTTCAAAACCTCGATGGTTGATGATACCATGTTGGTATGGAAATCTGTTTCCATATTCTCTCAAATGTGTTGTCCTGGAGGACTATTAGAAATTCCTCTGTGTGCACCAAAAGTAAAGAATATCCTAAATGTGCATTTAATCGCTGAGCATGTATATGTTTGTTTTGAATAAGTGGATCCGTGGACTTCGTGAAACTGTCATGCTCAGTGCAAGTTGAGGATCTGGCTTGACCACTTGTGGCAAAAATAGCTGGTGGTGGAATTCCAGTGAATAACTTTCCATAGGGTGGGGCAGACTGGGCATCACACTGAGCAGAATCTCCTTTTCTTAACACTTCTGAAACTGAATAGGCTTGTTGCTGATTACTGTTAGAATCATCAGTCGAAGGGACAGGATGCACACCTAATATTTATGTTTTTCTTCATTTGATTTATCCTATTTCTCCATAAGTGCGTGCAGACTGGTTTTTAGTGCCATGCCCAGCAGGCACTGAGTAAGTTAACACTTTTGATAATGGGGCGTACATCTCGCCCCACCCAATCGCACAGCTGAATTGCGCCATCTTGGCGATAATGATCCTCCACAGTAATCCAAGTAATCCTTGTGTTTCAACCTATTTGCTCATAACAATTTATCAACTGTCACTGTAAATAATCAGAGAACACATAATCATCATTTGTTCTTTGTCTTTCAACATCACTGGTTTCTACATTATACATAAAATTACTATAATACATTGTAATCCAAACACTTTTCCTACCCTGAGCCCCTTTTCAAAGAAACTAGTTTCCCCTTTGTATACATAACGTGCCACCTTGGACTCAAACGTTCTCTTAATCTTAACCCTGTTTCATTCAGTTCAATTATAAAAAATGGATCACATTCTTAATCAAAAGTACATCTCACTGTGTGAAACATATAGTAATCATTAATATCTTTGAATTTAATTTTTGAGATGTACTTTTGATTAAGAATGTGATCCAATTTTTATAATTGAACTCCGACGCATGGTATCATGGGAGATGTAGTTTCCTCACACAGATACATGTTATGCAAAGTAATAGCGGTGCCAAGTTGGCGGGAAAATTGAATCGAGCGGGCCAATTGGGAAGTTAGAGGGATGGGTTAAAAGTGAGAGGGACTATGGTGAGTTAACTGCTTTCACGGATGGCTGGCTGAAGATGATGCTTTTTTAAGTAGTTCGGCAGGTACGTGCATAACCGTCAGGCTGAGTGGGTTGTTTGTTTTTGGGGGGTGAAAGGTGAGTGTACGATTCAGATAGGCTATAAAGGGGAGTAAATCAGTGAGAATATAGTTATTAAAACAGGGTATGAGAATGGAATAACATCAGGGAAGGTTACAAGTGAGGTAACTCACCTTTTAAGGGTGAAAAATGAATGCATGGTTTAAAGAGGGTTAAATGCCAGGAGAAAAACTAGTATATGTACAAGTAGAGAAATATGTAACCAATATGTGAATAAATAAACATCGAGTATAGTTCGTGGAAATCAAGTAGAAACTGATCGTCACTTGGGCGAGTTAAGAGAGTAGAAACGGGAGTAACAAGGAAAAGTTAATGGAAATGCATGGCTTGTACAATGATGGGAAGCTGATATAGTTGAGGATTGTAGAAGCATCGAATGAAACAGGGTTAAGATTAAGAGAACGTTTGAGTCCAAGGTGGCACGTTATGCATACAAAGGGGAAACTAGTTTCTTTGAAAAGGGGCTCAGGGTAGGAAAAGCGTTTGGATTACAATGTATTATAGTAATTTTATGTATAATGTAGAAACCAGTGATGTTGAAAGACAAAGAACAAATGATGATTATGTGTTCTCTGATTATTTACAGTGACCCCTGAAGAAGGGCATTTTTGCCCGAAATGCATTGGGTATTTTATTGAATAAATGCTGCCTTTTATGAATTTTGCACTACTCGTGTTCTTTCAAGAGGTCCGGATGGACACGGCTGGAACATTAGAAAACTGGGAAATGGCATTTACACTCCACGTGTGGATTCTGATAAACAGTTGATAAATTGTTATGAGCAAATAGGTTGAAACACAAGGATTACTTGGATTACTGTGGAGGATCATTATCGCCAAGATGGCGCAATTCAGCTGTGCGATTGGGTGGGGCGAGATGTACGCCCCATTATCAAAAGTGATTACTGTTAGAGCCACATGCTAAAATACATCTTGCCATTTGAACATATATCATCCTTTGTATTCAAGGGTATTTTAGGACATTGCAATCTGGCACTTTAGGAGCCGTTTGTGAAGACACTGTTAGAAAGCTGCCTACAATGGCCATAATGCAGCACTGGCTCTGATATTATATGCATAAGCAGCTCCTGTGATAAACAATCTCTCATTTTAATTTTCAATAAAAACAATCTATCATTTGAAGTTCCAATGTAGGCTTTGATCATCATTTCTTCCTACAATGTAAGCTTGTGCAAACATTCAGTGGGACATGTCTTAGCTAGGAGTTACATTCATGCTGCCTGAAACATTTTGATTGAAAGGGGTTTGGCCTAACACTCTTAATATCACATACAAATGTTGATGATTACATATAGGAGTATACTATTATATCACTGCAGAATGGACAGAAAAGTAAGACCTGCATGGTTGATATACTTATACTTCAGTGGCAGGGAAACACTAATCGAACCAGAGTCTTTAAATGAAAGTGAACCGGGGCAGGAAAATAGTCTGAGAGGAGGATATTAGCTGATCAAAACATTCTGCTCGAAGGGAATCAAAGTCCATAAATATTGCTAGTGAACGAGCTGAGAGATAAAAAGCTGTGGTTAAAACAGAGCTCTGGGGAACTTGCCAGAAAGGATGACTTTACTGAGAGTTAATTGCATGAATGCCCCAAAAAGCCAAACTTTTGCTAAAGTTTCTTGACCTTGACCTACGGAAATTTTATAACAAAATTTCAGGCAGGGTTCCTCTTTGCGGTTTTTTTCTTTCCTAGAAGTTACCTTTGAAATGGGGAAGGAACTTGTTGATAAATGTTTCAACACCACACTTTATTAAAGCTAGTTATTTCTGTTGTTCTTTTCTGCGGGGCTAGGCCCTGATGAAAAGCAGAGCTTCAAAAATACATTTCTGGGCAAATTCCTTATCTTTCTGTTTACAAAAGAAAGTGAAGTGCCCTTCAGTGGTATTTGTCACAGAGCACTAGCAGCCGACAATGAACACTGTCAACTGCTTCTGGTTTCACTTCCAAATTAACTTTTTGGGAAGCCAAGAGCAGCCTAAAAACACAGGGCTCTCACATTTAACCTCCTGCCATTCCAATCTATTCAGCCAGGGTCACGTGACCATGACCACTTACAACAACAAAGCACTGGGGAGGGGTGCACAGACCACAATGCAGCGGATGTAACAAGAGATGACTTACTGCACTGCAAATCACATGCCAGCTATATTTAAGTCATTTGGGAGGTGCAGACTTTGGAATTTAGTTTTAGGCCTATTTATTCGTCATTCATGTATTATTCGGAGTTTCTCTTTTTCCTATCCGATCTCCTCCTGCAGAGTAAGGGAGTTTATGAAGACGTGCTTGTAACATGGCCACAATCAATGCAAGGTACATGAGGCATGTAATCATGCAATATGAAAGATTGCCTGATAGGATGCATTCAGTACTCACAATGTCTCGCACTTTCCCATGAACCCCTTCACCCAATTTTTGAAATCTTCCCTTTCCATTTTCTTCTTGATAACGATTGGACAGGAGTAAATCCTCAACTGTTTACAGGGTGTAGATAGATTGAGATGAAAAATTGGGTCTACCCCAAACAAGGGCATTTTTGGGCATTTCCAGCCTTTCAGGTCATCGGCGCCATTGAACGTCAACTTAAGAGAGAAAAGCAATTTGCTTGATAGGGTTTGCGTGAGTAAATTTTTTAGGAGTGTAAAAGCATGTTTGGTAACTAGCAAAAATGACCTTACGCTGGTTTAGTACGACTATTTCTATGAGGATATTGAATTTATAAATGCACAATTAAATCATTTTATGAATGTAAAGATGTGTTTTCTGAAGATCAAAAGTGGTTTTGTACTGGTGTAAAAAGGCTATTTACGTGCATCCATTGAATTTACACAGGCGTATCGCTTAGTGACTCAAACTATACACTAGCTCTTATCTAGCCATGCATTTCAGTAGTGATTTTGATTTTACTCCCGGAAGAAAGGCTATTAGTTCTGCATCTCCTAAATGATGTAGCTGATTTAGGTGAGCGATATATTAATGCGACACTACAGTACATTTTAAGATTGTCTATCCTTGTTTAATTGGATATTTAATGTTCTTCCTAAATTTCTCTTTGGTATCAGAAATGGTAAAACTGATAGACAAGAAGAATATTCTGAAATTAAGATTTTCACAGACGATTGAGCACATTTCACTTTCAGCTGCATGTGGTGAACGTTTTCATACATTTGTAGAGTCGTTACAGTAGTTTTCATTACCATTAAGATGAGGGACAAACTTTCATTAGTGCAGTAGCTTAATCTGTAAAATAATAAGTGCTGGTGCCCAAACTATTTCTCATAAGCTGTCGCCAACACTGCAGGAGGCCATGGTGTTGAGTACTAAGGCTGCCTAGTCTTGAATCCCCCTCATGCATCGTTAATCAATCATCAGACGCTCCCTGCCCCTCAAACTCACTCCTGCACATTCTTTTTCATACCTGCTTGCTCTCTTAGTCACTATTTTCCGTCTTTTTCTTCCTCCTTCTTTCCCTCTTTTGTGTTTTTCTCTCTCTTGTTCTGGGTCAAAGTCTGATGAGGAAAAATAAGTGCTGGTGCCCAAAAATAAGTGTTGGTGGGCCCCACCTGTAACCACCAGCACAAATTAGACATTGAGTGGCTTCAGGGTGCAGGTGTTTGAAGGCCCACTGCACCCCAATTATGGTTGCCTTTTGCTACCAGACAAAGGAGTTGAGCACTTTTTTCTTTTTTTGCATTAGGGATAATGGCACATTTGATAGGCCCTGATCACGATTCCTGCCAAAGGGACATGTTGGTGGGTTTGCCACCCATGAACACAATAGAATGCTAATAAGGTTGACTCACATGTATGTTTTTTTCTCATTGCTGATACTGCTGAGAAAATAAATACCCCATTGTACAACAGCAGTGAGGCATGCAGTTGTACCAGAATAACATATGAATATCAAGAGATTTGGTCAGTTGAAAGAGGGGTCTCCCTACCCAGTGCTGCACTTCCAATTCCCAGATAGTTGATGACCAATATTTGCGTAGTGGCAACCCACCCCGTAGGACGCAGTCATTTTATACTGCTGAGTGCAGAAGGGATGTTTCAACGAGGGGCAATATTTTTCCTCCCCATATAGCATGAGCATCACAAAATATGTTATAATTTTCATGCGTGGCCCCTGTGATCTACTCTTAAGTGAGTGATGGATGGGATGCAATGCACATAAGCTACTGGCTGCGTTGCATTATTTTGTGTGATGAGAGAGGTGTGGCGCAGTAGCCAGAGTGGCTGACTTTGGAGTATGGGGCTCGTGGTTCGATCGCCGGCAGCAGCTCAGCTCAGCATCACGTGACTCTAGGCAATAGCTCACCTAATCTCCCCGACGGCCCCCAGCACCTTGAAACCCTTAAGCGGGTGATATGTTTGTGCTTTACAAGTAGGAATTATTATTAATATTGTGGAAACTATATGCAGTTTCCATGTATGTTTCACTGGTATCCTTCACTTTCAACCAGCATTCTGACACCAATAAACACTAGAAGATCAATTGTGTGCATTTTAAGAGGAGTGCCTTTCAGGACGTGGTGCATGCATTCAGGTATTTTGATTCCCAGGAATTCAAATATTGCCAGGTTTGTAGCTATAGACAACAGAAAGTTGTGTTCATCAGATGCAGAGAGGGTCTAGATTAGCCAATCAACACTAACCATATACAACCTCGGACAGGTACACACTACAGCATACCCTATCATGTTGTAGTACTCACCCCCAGACTCTAACTGTGCAAGGTAGGTTGTGGCACTGCAAAGTCTACACAAAATGTGGCCATGTTACTCTGAATCAGCTACCTGCATGCGAAGTCAGACCTGTGAGCACCAATCTATGGAGGGGTCAACGCTATATGATTTCAGCTGGAGGATTGTGTGTGTCAGATGCAGGTGTTTTTGGTTGGATTTTCGATGTAAGACCTGACACAGTTTAAAAGTAACATATTCATAGATCACAGAAAGAGTGGACTTTAGATCTCTTCGCTATTCCCAAGTTGTGTTTCATTTACTTTAAGTGCACTGCTTTTCTATTAATTCTACCCACAGATCGATGAATCACTGATGTGTAAGCAGACTTTATGGATCTTTTCCAGGGTTGAGACTTTTCTACAGCCACTCAACCTCCATAAGAAGAGGTAGGATGTCATCCAGTTTATGGATTATACTTGATGCAGCTTTGGTGCTCACTACCCAGCTGCCAGAATCTATGTTGCCCCCATGCACACACTTGTGGTTGCTTCTGCCTACTCTTACTGCACTCAGTCATACATAATGCTTCTCCTCGCAATGCCCACTGAGCCCCTAAACACTCCATCTTCAGGCAGCAACGATTGCCTCTGCCCACTCAGCCAAAGTTTATGCGCAGTGACTCAACTTGTCCAAACTACTTTTCACCATTGATCAGTTTTCCTCTGTCAGTCAGAAATCCTTTCGCATGTGAACAATGGTGTCTGTCAATGCCTCTTTGGCAGTGTTTGCGGCAAGAGCTTAATTCTGACCTCCTCAATTGCTCAATCTTTCTCTACCACTATTTGGCTCTCCACCTGTGCTCAGAAGCAGATTACTGTGCCTCCAACACTCGCCACAAATGCTTCCTGCATTCAGAGGTGTACCTTCCCCATCTCTGATCATCTCGTGTGAGCCACTTGCTTGTATGCAATAGTGTCTGTTTGTGCCCAGTTATCCAGAAATTGCACCCGGATGTGCTCTGTCAGTGCTCTCTCCTTTCTCTCTCCCAGTCATTAGCCTCTCCCCCTATGTGCAACCATGTCTGCCTGTACCTTTAATTCATTAAACAAACAAAAGGTGATGGGATAAATGCTTTCAATTTGTCTAACCACTGGCAGTCGCTCTGTGTAGCATCCCAACCCATCATTCTTTTGCTCACCATTCCACCTCAATTTAGAGTCAGCCATTTGCAAATCAGCCTTGTCCCTGCTTGTCATGGGAAGAGTCCAGCTGAACTTCCAGGCCAGGGCCTCCTTGAATCGGAACACAAGCAACTCATGACCGGTATCACCCTAGTTATGGGCTCATCAGCCAGGTAGAGATTGGTTCCAGTAATTCATTATTCACACCCATTACCTGCTCAGGTTCTGCCCTCTGCCAATGAATCATATCCTCTATTCCAGTCTCTGGGCATCCCACCTGCACACAGTGGTGGCTACTGTTGCCACAATACTTCCAGTCATGGTATCAGATCAAGGGTGTGAGGCATAGCAAGGGGAAAGTTGCCATCATTTATTTGCGGCTAAACATTTGCTAGAGTACCTGTCGGTTCTTGCACCTGGAGACATATGTACCCTCATGAGTGGGTCAGAAGGGGCACCTCTCTGAAGTCTGGTGAGGATTCTTGTCCTGATGAAGACCTCAGTGATTTGATCCCTCATATGATTGATCGATTGATTGGTAGATTTACTTCAGGACAGAAGTGCCCTGGATAGGAAAGAATAACTGGGATCAGAAACAGACCTGATCATTCTTGAGGTACTAAACAAAATGGTGCTAAGTCTTGCCCTGAAAACGTTCAGATTCGGTTGAGCATGCAAAGATGGTGGTAGAGTTTTCCAGGTTTTTGCCGTCACCACTTCCAAGGAGCTGTCCCCCACTCTAGCTTTTTTGCATTTATGGACTTTTATTAGACAAGCAAGCTGGGATCTAAGGGTGTGGGCGGTGGGGATGATACCCTGAGAACAGTGAGGCCACATACGTAGTCTGCCCACAGGTTTAAACTGTTTTGTGACATAAACACAGCACATCTTCTGTTAACATATATGAGGTCAAAACGTGGAGCGTCAAAATACAAGCAAATAACAGAAGAAACACAGGAATTTATTTTCAACCTGAGGTACCGCATTCCTGTAAAAATTGTATGATTTGTAGAATGAAGAGGGCAATCTTATCATTAGAGGGTATAGATGCTTGACTGTGATGTTTTATTAGAAATTATTTACATTTAAAAAAGTCATGGGCTATATTCACTTTGTTGGGTCACTAACGTATACGAAGGGTTATCCAAGAAGAATAGCTGAAAGTAAAGTTTTTTAAATGTGTTGAATAAAAGGGTGGAGAATGGTTAGAAAGCATTGCAAAATTATAAAATGGCTTCAAAAGAAGCACTGTTGACATCAGAATAAAGACAATTTTTCAAATTCAGTGGAGTGATAGCCGATTGGGGGACCTTTGTCCATTGTTATCCTGTTTTTTGATAGAGCTTAGCATACGTCTCCGAGAGAAAAAAGAGTTAAACTGTGTATATGTGACAAGCCACACAGTCTTTCACACACACAAAAGGTAATTCTTGAGCACCTGTCTCTAATGGGTCATCATTTGAAAGGCCATACATCCTTCAACAAGAGCAGTGGCGGCTGCTGACATGAGAAAGTGGTGAGGCGTAAAAGTCCTCACATGAGAGAGAAACAAGTGAGTTAAAGAGCCACAAGGGCCCAAGGTCTGAATTGCGCAATGTGAAAGCAGAAAATCTGGATTCAATCCTGGCTTCTCAGCTTCACCAAATTGTGTGATCCTAGATATTTTATTTCTTCTAGCCTCCTTTTTTCATTACCACACATTAGAGCACCTTGAAATAAACAAATTCAGGATGTGCGCTATAAAAAAAAGAAATCTTATGTTTATATAGTGGGAAATAACGTTGTTTCATTTATAATAATAATCTAGGCTACATGTGCAGTGTCCATGACAACTGATTCGCCCCTTAGTTCACTAATGGCATTGTGTCAGGCTGGGAGGCAGGAATGTCTTAAAGATCATGTTTATAAACTCTTTTAAAAAATGCCTCTTAAAACAGTCATGTTGTATCACACCACAACTAGTACACACATTCTTCCTCTACCGGAGGCTTGTTATATCAAACTGGAAGTGCACCACACAAACTGTGGAAGCCCCCAAATGTCACATTGGAGATCTTCATGATATCCAATGCTGCTTCCCTAACTGACCAGAGTGAGGTCTTCTGAACTGAGATGCACGCCATCAGCCCAACCATAGGAGGAAATATCTCTCATGAATGGCCGGGGCAGTGGATACACTCTTGTTCACGGTCAACGGCCAGTTAGTTCCATCTTACACAGATCCAACACCCAGTCCACATATGTCCAGGCTCACCCAGGATTGGTAAATACAGCCATGACCCTGGCCAGGTACAACGGGAAGGGGAAACAAAAAGGGAAGATGCAGGCTTAGTGTAACCCGTGTCCATTCCCACCTCTCTCCTGGAGGGACATAGTAACTCTTTGTACTCTTGGGCATATTGTGATGTTCCACCCATGACTAACACCTGCTCTTGGACACCGGCAGCCTCCTGCCCCTGGAAGCAACGTGCCATGTCCAAGCTTCATTAACACATGGCATTATACACCTTGTACTCTTAGGAAGCCTCTGGAATGAAGAGGAACAGAAAGCCCCCACCCCTGGACGAGACCAACAGTTTGGGAGAATCTTCAAAGGGAGCGCTGTGTGATACGATAATAACTATCGAATACACACATTGTGCTCCTGGTCAGCCTCCGGAATAGGAAACCCTTTGGTCTGACTAAACATACAAAACTCTGTCTGTGTCTCTGAAAAAGTTACACTTGCAACTTGGAATATTGTATTTTTCCGAAGTAAAGCTTAATCCTTGTGCACTGCATGTGGGCCAAAGGTTAGGCGGTTTCAGATTAAGTGCAGCATTGAATTTTGCTCTAGTTTTTAGGTCGAGCATTCGAGAATTCTTTTATATACTTTAGTATATACTTATATACTTTAGTATATACTTATATGTGTATGTACTTTGTGGGCTCTGGAGATCAGCCCTAGGACTTGTCTGCTTCTGCTTAGGGACTTTTTTTTCTGTTCAACTGCTTCTATTTAACTGTCTTGATAGAAAACAACCAGCAGAGGTCAGTAAAATACCAGAATTGCATTCTGCTGAGGGACTTTCTTTTTTTTATTTTTCTGGCAACTGCCTCTATTTAACTTTCTTGATAGAAAACGACCAGCAGAGGTCAGTAAAATACCAGAATCACTTTAGTATTCTCTAGATTCCAGTCCATAGAAATTGTCTTCCATGAGCACCCGTAGACAATTTTTTTTCAAATCTTGTATTTTCAGTGATATGCCCACCGAAGGCCGTGATTTTATATTAAAAACAGAGCTTTGGACTATACCATTTCCCGCTGAAAGGCAATATTTCTCTCCATGTGTTCCCATACCTGGCATGTTTGGTGCTTACTTTCCCTCCATGTACAAGAACAGTAGATGTTTCAGCACTCAGGCTAATGTGCTGCGTAGCTAAATACATATAAGGTCCCAAAGGCGAGACCGATTGCATTGCAAATGCTTGTTTTACCTGTGTTTAGTCACTACGGTCAAAAGACGGTAAACAGCGTTTACTTCGCATGCAATACTTCGCATGCCATTACAACGCGGTTGTTACAACGACTGCCTTGTTAGTTCGCATACCTTTACTACGCAAGTCGGAACAACGACTTGCGTTAGGGGGGAGAAGGTGTTGGATTTAAAATCCAACACCTTCCCTAGTGTCCGCACAGACTGGAGTTGGAATAGAAAGTTATACCATTCCAACATCCAGCGCCCCCTACTGCAATTCGTTGTTCCGAATTGCGTAGTAAAGGTATGTGAACTAACAACGCGGTCGTTCTAACGACCGCGTTGTAATGGCATGCGTACTAAACGCATGCTAAGTAACGAGTGCTATTCTCAAAAGACATTTCCCTGTGGGTTGGCCGTAAGCAAAATAGCGGCCAACCTGTCATGCGCAGTTCAGTCAAACAGACCTAGATGCCAGTCGGCAATAAAGCCACGCCTACTACTGTCTGCTGGGAGAGGCAGCTCTGCATACACAGGTTTGTATGTATGGTGTGATGCATTGCATGCAAGTAATGTTATGGCTGCGGTCAGGGGGTCAACGCCCCTATGTCCCTATGCAGATACCACTGCTGAACAGGCCAGAACTTCATGTGAGGCGTCCTGAGAGAGGTAACAGCTAGATTCAAGCACACTGGTTTATTCTGGCAGCTAGCGGCTCGCAATTTGTGACAAGCTACCACAGTTGGTGCATCTGCACATTGCAATTTGCCTATTGCAGTTTGTTTTTCTATTCTGATTAGAAGTAGGTATGTTGGTGCATCAACACCCATGTCCAGTGTTCTAAGGATGTGTGTGCTTCTTGACAATTAATTCTCAAGGGGTTTGTGGGTGTATCATTGAAGCCAGATTTTGTTGTGATTTTGCACTCTTCACATGAAGTTTGCATAAACCTTGTAACCTGTATCCTTGCATAATTGCTGTACACCTGATTTGTACTTGAGTGTCTGCTTAGCAAATGCAAGATTATCTCAGACATTAAAACAACTACATTTTCTTTAACCTCAGAAAAAAAAGTAAAAGGTCTGCAAAGGGGTGAAAGTTATAAAGTCATTATGTCTAGTCTACTGGATAAATGTGGTCGTAGTTGTTAGACCTGGCATCTTTTGGCATGGTTTCCCATGACCTTTTGCTTTCTGACCTTCTTTTTAGGACGAGCCTGAGCAGCTCTTGTGCTGCTCTGCAAGACATATTGGGGCCGATTCCGATCTCGGCCGGTAGGGCTCCGAATCGGATTCGGCTTTACCGGATCCGATTCGGAGCCCTGTTTCCCGACCGATTCGTACGTGCGTCCGGGCGAGCGAGTGCGATGCGAAATCTCCGACCGACTCATTCGCGAGACCCAACCGCACCGACCGACTCGTTCGCGAAAGCCGACCGCTCCGACCGACTCGCACGGACACGACTCGCACCGCGCAATGGAGACGTTCCCCGGCCGGGTAAGTATGATGCGCGCCTTGAGCCGTCCGACCGACTCGTGCCGTCCGGCTCCAAAGAGCAGTCGGAGCCGCACTTTGGGGGTCCGTGTCGGACCCCCCTGTACGTGTGGCCGCGCGAGTCGCACACAGGGGGGACCCATGGGTCCCCCCTACCTGTGCATGTACGGCGCGACCTGCTTCAACGCGTACCCGCTGTAGGGGGCGCCCTTGTTCGCCTCGCACCCATTGAGTCAATGGGAGCCCGCGTACGTGTTCTACGACCGGCTCCCATTGACTTCAATGGGAGTCCAACCGAATCGAGTCCGATAACATGCGTGCGCATCGTACTCGTTCGGTCGGACTGCTAGGGTCCGATTCGGTCGGAAATCTCTCCGGGTCCGGCTCGGTCGGAGAGATTTCCGTCCCGAATCGGAATCGGCCCCATTGTATCCAGAATATGGACTTAAAGCAGACAGATCTATTACCATTGGTTCTTTGTTGTGCCATTCAGAAATCCTGCCTTTTGATTGGTGCATTGCTTGTCTTTGGCCCTCCTTTAGGTGCTTGGTTCCCGCCCAGGGGACATCACTAATTGATCATTCCGTTTGGCCATCCAACGCTTTTATGCTTCTTCCTCCTGTTCGTCCATCCCAACGTGATTCATACAGCTTATTGGTGCATTGTCCTTTGTTTATTGTTGCTTCCCCTGGTCACTTCTCGAGATGGCATGGAAGTGCTCCTGTTCACATGCTCAAGAGCTCGTGTTGGAGCCACGATACCAATGCACTTCCATTCTATTGTGCGTATGTTTTTTTATAGGCATTTTTCGTTCTTTACATTTTGCCACTTGGAAGCGCTCCCAGTCATGAATAAATCTGCACTTTAAATGCACAGCGTAAAACCTTTCTCAAAATGGACGCTGCGCTTCATTTTTCAGCACAGCACCCAAACGTCATTGGGGATGTGGTGAATTCAAGATTGCAGGGTGCAGTACCTTATGTGGCCAAAAGAAGTCCCAGGGGGCTTCTAGTGACAGACTGTGGTATTGTACCTTTTCCCTGTTTCATACAGATTAGAACAGTAAATGTTGCAGTTTTTTTTCAGCCAGCATGTTACTCTTGTGTTTTTATTGGTGCTCCTCTGCCCATTCTGAACCCATATTCCATTTATTTATTTCTGAGAGCCTGGCAGCTGTAAAATTGTATCAAGTTTCTAGCTTCATTTTTATGTGATCTGTGCATTTTTTTTAGGTTTAGTTTACTGGTTTGATCTGGCCATCCCAAGACCACTACCATGTGCACACATGTGCACATATGTGTTGCACCATGCCGGGAGTACCAATCTAAATAAACATTGCCAAAGCCAATAGGTAAATTGTTATTCTTTTTCCTTCAGGATTCTTGTTGAGTTTTTGACTTGTTCTTCTTTTGGCTTCCATCAAAAATATAAAGTGACTTGGCATGACTGAAGAATGTTTTGGAAGTGTCTTCTGTTGAAAGTGGTGGCTTATTAGTACACCAGTAGTTAGTTATTTAAAATATACTTCCTTAATCATAAGAGGCTTTTGAGATCTTTCTTTCATTTCTATGAGACTTCACTACGCCCTTTGCAGGTCTTTAAGTAGTATGGACATGTTGTCCAAAAAACATCCTTGTGAGTCCTGTATTTTGGAAAAGGCTGGTTAGGGCTGTTGCCACTCTAAGACAAACTCTTCTTTTGTAAGGAAGCCGTTACTTGGGTAAGTAGATCTTCTGTTTTATTTTGATCCTTTGAAGTAGAACTAGTCCTTGAATGTTTCTAATGTAAAATCCATCTTTTAAGAAGGATTGATTTCTATACTTTGGTTAACAAATTATATAATGGAAATACTTTTATAAACAGGCAATCTTTTCATGACATTCTTAGCAAAGGTTATTTAGTGGTCTCTACTTGTAAGTGGCTGCTCAGATGCCTTATGACTACATTAATACTCGGGCTTTTCACCTAGCATTTTCCCCTTCTGTGCTGGTCACAGTGCTTGAATCTGTGAAAGCGTGCCTTTAATGTCCGTGCAACACAGTCCTCTCCTGCTGAGCTTAAAAGCAGTTGGTAGTATATTTAGTTTGCAGGAAGTTTAGAAACCTGTTTCTTTGTTTTTAGTTCTTAGCAAAAGGTGTGTATTGGAGTACAAAGTCAAGAAAAGTTGTTGTCTGTGTAAGGAAGTAGATCACAGAACGTGGGGCGGTGCCACCTTCAAGTTACTGGCACAGAATTGTGCGTGTTTCTCAAGGACTACACAAATTGGTGGGTGATCTGCAGTGAATATTTGGGTTTTGCTATAGCCAAAATTCTCATTTCTTTTGTTTAAGTAGTATTTCTGACTCTGGAACTAAGCTGTCTGTTGTAGGATAGACTTCCGGATAGGCCATTGTGAAGACAATCCAAAAATGCATTGTTTATAGCTTTTGGCACAGGAATAAGAAAACGGGCATGTTGCAGCTTTGTTTCGAGCTTTTTTTTTAATTAAGACACCTACAGCATAGATGTCTAACCTTTTTTTAAGAATCTATCTTCAACTATGATTCTGATCCTTATCAGCTGTTTTCCTTATTTTAGTTTATAAAATGTGCACCATGGTTCTATGCTCAGGGATGTGGTCTTTTTAAACCATATTGCTTACATTTTGTAAGAATGTGAGCAATGGACATTGAAACGGGTCCCTTTCAGGCCCTGTAGTCATGTCCTTAACTTTCCAGGCAAAAATACACATTAATTTCTGAATAATGAGTGTAAAAGCGTTAACGTAACCATGTTGTTCCTGCTTACATTGCACCTGCTTTACTTAATCTTACATTCTCTATCAGTGTTTGCTTTTTCCAGGATGCTGGTACTTTTTTTTTTCCAGCCAGCATATTACTCTTGTCGCCACTCAATCATAACTTATTTCCCATTTTCTGGTTCTTCAGCACCACAAGGTCATGCGAATGGCAATAGCGCTATGCAAATATCATCACTCTACCACATACAAAAAAACAAAAGCAAAAAACAATGTCATTTTCAGCGCCAACAGCTCTAACTTTCACAAATGTGAGACCGATTGTATTGCAAATGCTTGTTTTGACTGTGTGGAGAATTTAGTTTTTGCTGGCTTTAGGACTCTGTTCACTATGTCGCCGCTGACCAGTGCTAAAGTGCATGTGCTTTGTGTCTAAATTGTAATGGCATTTGGTTTCTCCATGATTGGCATATCTGATTTACTGATCAGTCCCTAGTACAGTGCACTACATGTGCCAAGTGTGTGTAAATCAAATGCTCCTAGTGGGCCTGCAACACTGACTGTGCCACCCACATGAGTAGCCCTCAAAAACATGTCTCGGGCCTGTCACTGCAGAGCCTGTGTGTGCAGTTTTCAACTGCAATTTCGACCTGGCAAGTTCACCTATTTGCAGACCCAAACCTTCACTTTTATTACATATAAGTCATCCCCAAGGTAGGCCCGAGGTAGCCCGGTGGGCAGGGTGCAGTGTATTTAAAACGTAGGACATGTACTTTTGTGTTTTACATGTCCTGGTAGTAAAACACTGCTGAATAAATTTTTCACTACAGCAAGGACTATCTCTCCCATAGGTTAGCATTGGAGCTGCCTTGTTATTCTTTGCAAGTGTAACTTCCAATTGGGAAAAGATAGGAAGAGAACATTTTGTGTCTCTGGGCTCACAATTTAAAAACGCGTCTTTTAGTGAAGTTTGTTTTTAACCCCTTCGGTGCGCGGCCGATTTTCGCCCTGTGCGGGGCGTTTCATTGAGTGGACGGGTTCATGACGAGCTCAGCTCGTCATGCGCACACGAGCACTGCGCAGCATGACGAGCTGAGCTCGTCATGAGCACCGAAGGGGTTAAATTGCAGGTCTGAAAATGCCACTTTTAGAAAGTTAAAAAAAGAAAACACACACCAGGATGTCTATCCTGGACACTGGGTGCACTACTGCAAGTCACTATAAAAGTGTACACAATGTCAACAACACAATGTGGAACAAGTTTATAAAAATCAATCAATAATAAACAATGTTAAACAACAAATGAATCCATGAATCCATTTGGCAATCCAAGCAATGACAGACGCGGAATGTTGCTCAATCTGCTTTATTTCCAAACATTGCAGATGCAATATAGTTCATCAGAAGGAACTGAATTCCATGATAGCAAAAGGTGATACTGTCAAAACGATTAATCCCAATGCATTTCGGGCATTGCAAAAGCCCTTCATCGGGTGAATCTGTAAACATCAATGTCACAAATGAATTATTTGTATAACTTGCTAATGCAAAAATTATTATAAAGAAAAGAAGGCTCAAGCAGGGCAGGGCATGTGAACAAAATGCAGATACACGGAGAAACTTTAAGATGTAAAGCTACCAACACTGTCAAAGTCAAATATGTACATGACAGTAAAAAACTCAGAGACCTCTGAGGATATGCAAAGAGAACATGTGTGGAAGACACCACGTGTTACCACTGTATATACTATAAATTCGCGATAGGCACCGCTAACCGGCATATCCATCAGAATCTACCAGAGGTATGTGGGGTGAATGGGAACCCGAATACCAAACGAAAACAAGTGCCTCATGCAGATACATATATATACCCCAAGACATAACTTCAACGTATTAGCCGATGGCTGACAGGTATTATGGTTCAAAAAATACAATCTGTAAATAAACAGCGGTATCAGAACGAAACTCAAAAGGAAACCACTCAGTCACTGCAAAGCAAACCCCAAGTAGCTCACCCTGTCAAAGAGACAGGAAATGATCCGTAATGGAAGTATCCAAAGGCCTGTCCGTAAGGAAAGTCTCCGTAACAGGTGTGAAAACTAGTGCACGCTATCTAACGCTTTATCTCAGTGAGGAAGTACCAACCGTCACGTGACCCACCTATCCCACCACCATAGAAAAGGGACTCTTGAACAACGCGAGTGTTCGTTCTCAAAAAAGATGGTAACCATAGATGCCGGATGGTAGAAAGCGAAGCTTCATGCAAGTGAAAATCTATATGCACCCTAAATGTGTAGCAAAGTAAGAACCGAATCAATGTGCAATGCTGTGTCAGTGGAACATAAAAACAATGAAAACAGTGCACACAGCGCTTGTCGGCACTTAGAAACACAACCTGCACATTTACCATGAAACAAAATAATAAAAGCTACACAGATGCGCATAGTAATGCCACAATAACATGGCAAAACCAAACAATAGTGACAGCAAGGTTACACATGACAGGTACTTCTGATGATTCAATTATACACGTGGCGAACAAGTCAGTGCTGGCATAAAGAGACATACCGAATAAAAAAATAAAAAATAATAAATAAACTGGCGTGTCATGATTATGAATACAAGTACAAAGATATGGTAAACAATAGTTGCTGATAGAAACACCAAAGTTTTCCATTGTAAAACATAAAAAATAGCATAATATCAAATGACGAGTTACAAATAAAAACTGATAAACGCGAGGTAATCCAATAAACAGACACAGTAAACTGTAGTTGCTGATGGAAATTGCAGAGGGAATGCTGTGATATAACATAAAACAAACATATCGTACATGGTGCTTTATGAGAACCACAAAAGAGATATAAAAGTGAAGCAAAAAGTTCCTCACAATAGAATGACATGTAACATTCACAAGAAACAGGACAATTCCAATTTGTCATTAAGACCCTTTGGTATGAGTGTATCCAAAAACCGTATAAAGTGTGTCTCACGTTGAGGCAACATTCTAGACATGTCTCTGTCTGGTTGAGTCTTAACCACCTCTAAGACAGTGAATCTTATCTGGGCGATAGTATGATGATGTTCATGCCAATGTGATGCTAGTGGTGAACTGCATACACTCATACCAAAGGGTCTTAATAACAAATTGGAATTGTCCTGTTTCTAGTGAATGTTACATGTCATTCTATTGTGAGGAACTTTTGCTTCACTTTTATATCTCTTTGTGGTTCTCATAAAGCACCATGTACAATATGTTTATTTTATGTTATATCACAGCATTCCCTCTGCAATTTCCATCAGCAACTACAGTTTACTATGTCTGTTTATTGGATTATCTCACGTTTATCAGTTTTTATTTGTAACTCCTCATTTGATATTATGCTATTTTTGATGTTTGCACTTCGCAGTGTATCTTGTTTACAATGGAAATCTTTGGTGTTTCTATCAGCAACTATTGTTTACCATATCCTCGTACTTGTATTCATCATCTTGACGCGCTAGTTTATTTATTATTTTTTATTTTTCAATTCGGTATGTCTGTTTATGCCAGCACTGACTTGTTCGCCACGTGTATAATTGAATCATCAGAAGTACCTGTCATGTTTAGCCTTGCCGTCACTATTGTTTGGTTTTGCCATGTCATTGTGGCATTACTATGCGCCTCTGTGTAGCTTTTATTATTTTTTTTCATGATAAATGTGCAGGTTGTGTTTCTAAGTGCAGAAGAGCGCTGTGTGCACTGTTTTCATTGTTTTGTATGATCCACCGACACGGCATTGCACATTGATTCGGTTCTTACTTTGCTACACATTTTGGGTGCATATGGATTTTCGCTTGCATGAAGCTTCGCTTTCTACCATCCGGCGTCTATGGTTACCATCTTTATTGAGAACGAACACTCGTTTTGTTCAAGAGTCCCATTTCTATGGTGGTGGGATACGTGGGTCACGTGACGGTTGGCACTTCCTCACTGAGATAAAGCGTTAGATAGCGTGCACTAGTTTACACGCCTGTTACAGAGACTTTCCTCACAGACCGGCCTTTGGATACTTCCATTATGGATCGTTTCCTGTCTCTTTGACACGGTGAGCTACTTGGGGTTTGCTTTGCAGTGACTGAGTGGTTTCCTTTTGAGTTTCGTTCTGATACCATTGTTTATTTACAGCTTGTGCTTTTTGGACCATAATACCTGTCAGCCATCGGCTAATACGGTGGAAGGTATGTCTTGGGGTATATATATGTATCTGCATTAGGCACTTGGTTTCGTTTGGTATTCAGGTTCCCATTCACCCCCCATACCTCCAGTAGATTCTGATGGATATGCCGGTTAGCGGTGTCTATCGCAAATTTATAGTATATACAGTGGTAACACGTGGTGTCATCCACACATGTTCTCTTTTCATATCCTCAGAGGTCTCTGAGTTTTTTTACTGTCATGTACACTTTTGACTTTGGGAGTGTTGGTAGCTTTACATCTTAATGTTCCACCATGTATCAGCATTTTGTTCACATGCCCTGACCCCACTTGAGCCTTCTTTTCTTTATATTAATTTTTGCATTAGCAAGTTATACAAATAATTAATTTGTGACATTGATGTTTGCAGATTCCCCTGAAGAAGGGCTTTTGCAATGCCCGAAATGCATTGGAATTAATCGTTTTGACAGTATCACCTTTTGCTATCATGGAATTCAGTTCCTTTTGATGAACTATATTGCATCTGCAACGTTTGGAAATCAAGCAGATTGAGCAACATTCAACGTCTGTCATTGATGGATTGCCAAATGGATTCATGGATTCATCTGTTGTTTAACATTGTTTATTATTGATTGATTTTGATAAACTTGTTCCACGTTGTGCTGTTGACATTGTGTACACTTTTATACTGACTTGCAGTTGGGCACCCAGTGTCCAGGATAGACATCCTGGTGTGTTTTTTCTTTTTTGAATCAGGTGGCTGGCAGAACATATCACCTACAACCCAGCAGTTCGACATTGACAATTTGGATTGAAGCACATTTCTCTTGACATCAACGCATCAACGACGTTACCCACTTTCGGAACTGTCGCATCACCTTCAACAGTGATGCATCCCCTTCATTTTTCAACACATCGTCCATGAGCTTCAGCACATCCAAGGTACTGTCTGCGGGTCTGCATTACTCCTGTATCCAGCCCATGCTCCATTACTGCCGGAATTAACTTTTGGATTTGCCCCGGTCAAGCGTGACCAGATAACCCCAGTTGGAGCTATTGAATTCTAAGCACTTCATTTTGATGTAATCTTGCACAATTCATAACTTGACTTGTGTGTGTTGGATTTTTGTCATTTTGGTCTTATTTTACTCATATAAATATTGGGTCTTTTTCTAAGCTAGTGTGGAGTACTTTTATGGTGTTTTCACTGTGTTACTGTGTGTGTGTGTGAATAAATACATTACACATTGCCTCTGTTATATAGCCTGGCTGCTCTGTGCCAAGCTACCAGGGGGTGAGCACAGGTAAACTTTTAGTGTGTACCATACTTACCCTGACTAGGATTGTGGTTCCTGCTTGGACATGGTGCATACCTCTGCCAACCAGAAACCCAGTTTCTAACAGTAGCAAACAAAAGTAGAGGATACATAAAAACTGAAGAAGGGAAACAATTATTTGGATAGCATTCTAAAACATATATTTTAAATCTATGCTAAAACATTCCTTAGTAGGACTGTTGGCTTGGTTAAATAATGCATCCTCACAAATCAAAATTGATGTATCCAGAGGATTTCCTAAAAATCAATGTTGAAGGTTAAATTCTCTGTGGATGAAGAATATTTGATTTCATCTGGCAGGTAGCAGCTGAATTCAGCCTCTGGTGTTCTTTCTATATGATTAAGAATTCAGAGCTAATCCCTAATGCTACAAATCAGGTTTCCAATTAAAAAAGACAGCCATACATTTCTGGATGTATGGCGTAGCCTACTCATTGCAGAGACTGTCAACTAGCTTACTTGAGTTCTTTCCTCATAGCGCTTCAAAGTTGTTTTGATTCCCATGTAACCTACTAAGTAAATAGATCTAACTGTGGCTCCCCCCTTTGACAATGGTGTGATCCTAGGCCAAACACGCTGGGTGTGATTCTCAAAAAAATGGAAAAGAAGGAAATGCTGCAGACTTGTTTTCATACATCGTTTCCCACAACCGGCGGGTCCCAGTCACATTATCCCTTTATAGCCCTTGAGTACTTGTGATGTTTAAGCGCTTTATGAAAAATAGGAAATAAATAAATACAATGTTTAATTAATTTTCACATAACGGTGCTGCCTTACATGCTACATAGGTGACGGCACCTGTCTGGAAGATTAGCAGAGCTCTGAAGATTAAAGCCAGCGTTCATCTGCAGGTCCTCTCTTCATCCCCAGAACAAGCAGGAGCAGAAATAATCTGAGATGTTTAGAAAGTAGAAACCCAGATTTACAAAGTGTGTTTTCAAGGTTTCTCTCGGCACCGAACAGTCAGTGCATGCAGGTCGGTGTACAGTTGACAAGTTTAGTAGAAGTCTGCGCCCGGCCTGTGACGGAAGGAGCCTCTGAGAAAACAGAACCAAAGCAGTCCCTGCCCACAAAAGGACATGCGTAGCATCCTCTAAGGCCACCCTTATGCTACTATTTCAGGTGCACTAGGGCGGAGCGGAACTACGTGGAATTCCACAGTTTTTATGCAAAACCACGGAATTCTGCGTAGTGCAACTCCGCGAACTCCACCCACCTTTTGAAAGTAGCGGCGAGGGTGCAGATGTTTCTTGTCAGTCATCAGCTCACTATGGAACATGCCGACAAGAACACGACCCGAGGCGTCCTTCGTAGGGGTGGATGGCGGGGGCAAACTCTGCCACGGAGCAGAATCAGAGTTTTTTTCCGAACTCCGCAATCACACCGCCCGCCCTGAATTATTTACTGCTTATTAGATATGTTTTAATCAAACCACATCCCTTACTTTTTGCCTTGAGTGAAAGTTTATTTCAGACAAGAACACACAACTAATAACAGCTGTGAGGTGAATGCAAGTTATTTTCAAATGTAATGCGTAACTATCACTGAAAGGACATTTTTAATTTCATAGCAGCTCACAACGTAATATACTATAGTGCGTCCACTGGTTCTGACGGGAGAAGAACATCTTTTACTTTGTGAAAGCTAAATTTTAGTTTAAAAAAAAAAAAATTTTTTATTGAGTTTCAGTAAGCATATAACAGTTCATGACACATCGATAGGCAGTACATCATTGCTCAGTTCATCTCTTAGCAGCAAGTATACAGTGGAAACATGACAAATCATTGTAAGTATACAACTGCAGTCCTGGACTTTATCATTGGTGTTGCTGCAATATATTAGTACAATATACAAATAGTGTAATAGAGGGTAAGAGGTATGAGGGGAGGGTTGATTTGGGGATCCCTAGTGGCAATAGTGGTCGAATTTGGCTTCTGGGTCAACAATATGTAGTTAGGTTAGTCACACTGTGAGGTGGGGCCAACAGTGTTCTCGGGGGAGGGGGCTAGGAGGGGGGAGTACCAGTATAAGTGTAATCCCTGGAAGAAAGGCGCAATGGGGCAGCCTGGATTAAGGGCTACAGGAAGAAGGAGAGCCCCCTATCATGATTGGAGGTATCCCATGGAGATGATGTCTATATGAGCCTGGACTAGGGCGTCCCACAAATCCAAAATGGGAATTCACTAGAGCCCTCGCTTTTCCTCCCTAAGCAGTGACATGCCATTGGCGTGTGCCCTGGGTTGAAAGTCACAATGCCAGGAGGACAAAATGGGGGGACGGGGTGCTGCCTTCCATCATCAGGAGATGTCTCGGCGATGCAGGAGGAGAGCAAGATGTAGGAATCTGATGGTGAGCTTAGCTCCCTCAGCCAGGGGTAGGCACCAGGAGGATCACTCTTGGAGAGTGCTGCAGCGGCGAGTCGATGAGGCGCTCTAAGATAGTGAGCACCCCAGACCATAAGGTCTGCAGTTTCATGCATTCCCATGTCATGTGGGTCAAGGGGGCCAGTGACTGGTGGGATTGAGGGCAAATTGGGGAGGCCAAGGGGAAAAGTACCTGCAATTTCTGGGGAGTTAAGTATACCATGTGAAGGATGCATGTTTGAATAAATTTAAAATGTGCATTCCAGGGAATCTGTGAGGGATATTTAAGCGCAGCCTGCCATTCCTTATTATTGAAGACTATGTGGAGTTCATTCTCCCAGGCTGTCCACAGGATGTGTACGGAGGTATGTGTGTCCAGATCCCACTGCATAGCCAGGCTACCAACCTCAACCTGCACCCGATGGGGTGCAATGCCTGTAGGGCCACGTGCCTGGGTGGTTCCTAAAGCTAGATTATAGTTAATATAAATATATAACATACTAAAGGATACTGTTTGAATAGAAAAATGAAAAACATACTCAGGGAGGTAGTGGATGGGGGTGGCAGAGTAATTATAATATCCCATTCCTTGTCTTTTAAAAAACTTATGTATTTCTACTCTCAAGTTAGGAAAATCTTCATTTTAAGACAAGAATATGATTTGCATATTATATGTATGTATGTACAAAGCTCCTTTAGAACCCTAACTGCCATGGGCCTAATTCACAAAGATAA
The DNA here is from genome assembly GCA_963921515.1 of Calotriton arnoldi. Lineage (NCBI taxonomy): Eukaryota > Metazoa > Chordata > Amphibia > Caudata > Salamandridae > Calotriton > Calotriton arnoldi. Next base: position 666,361 of record CAWUFW010006622.1, read on the forward strand.
ACTTACACTGCTGTGTAAGTTTACATTGTTTTTGCTATTCACAAACAACAAGCTATTAGTAAGTTTACGACTGCGGAGATTCGACAGTCAGTGTAAAGAACTTCGCACATAAAAAGATAGGCCTGTCCTATTTTTTTATGGGCTGAGGTCTCCGCCCTAACTGGGGAGTCTCCACAGTCATAAACATAATATTAAATCATTTTTTGTGAATGGCAAAAAATAGTAAACTTACGCATAAATGTGAGTTTACCTTTCCAAATCAGGCCCAGCGTGTTCCACTATCCTAAAGGTAGAGTCTTGTGACTTATCCTTCAACTTAAAGCAGTTCTCCAGTTTACACCCAAGACAAAAAGGCCATGATCAGATGGACCCAGTGTGCCATGGTTGATTAGGAAACAGGGTATGGAAATACCTGAAGGCGTCAATGAGTTGATTAAAAGTGGTGGATCTTAATTGGAGAGGGTCACAAGAGCAGTACATGGGTCACTTTGCACATAGACAAAATACTCATCCAGCATGACTTAGAGCTTTCATGGAAACTGCCACCAGGAAGGAAGTAGGCGGGGAAGGGCAGTGGGGTAGCACGATGAAAGAGAGGTCTAGAAAGTCCATTGAGAAAGGAAAAGAGGAGGAAGAAAGAAGGTACTACCCTTTCAGCTCCTTGATCTCAGATAGAAAGTGAAAGTGAGAAAAAAGAAAATAGAAAGCAACAAGAAGTAAAGGAGTAACAGAGAGCCAAATTAAACCACTTACATTCCCAATAATCTGCAATAAAGAGGTTAAAGGATTTTTGATGTGGCCTTGTGTGGTGTGATATCTTGCACATCATAAACCTTCTTAACTTTATTGCTGTTGAAGGTTCCAATATTAAACAGGAGTGCATATGATGTGAGTGTAACACTTTGCCTTTGCATACAATGATCTTATTCATATAATGACAAGTGTCAAAGCACACCTAAAGTCTGGGTAATGTAGGTGGGTGCACTATAGCACAGAGTGTTTTAACAGAGACTGCAACAATCATCATAAAACAGGTATAATAGCAAGGAATTTAAAATACAAATCCCATACAAAAGTCTATAATCATTGAATACATGTGAATATATTTTCTAACTAAATACATAGGTAAAATAACTGTAGCACAGCTTCCTGGTAATGCGCGCATGTTACCTAAACTAATTGTATGCCAACATGAAGGGTACTAATTTCAGTATGTAAGTATGAGGCTTAGGGCCTAGAGAACTATCATCCTGAATGGTGAAGTTAGCTGGCAAGTGTGTTTGTGAGATCATAATATTATTTTAGTGGAAGGAGGATTAGTTGCACTAACAAAAATAACAGAAGAACAACAGAAATAAATCTTCCACTTCTCTGTCTGGAGGCCTACATGTAGTGATTAGCAATCCAAGGCCATTCAGCCTCGTACGAAACGGATCACTGACAAAATATTGATCGCACAAATATCGAGCAGATAAAATATCGTGGACAAAATATCGACTGTCAAAATATCGACTCCCTATCTCCAAAGAGGTAAGTACAAAAATATCGAATCCAAAATATCGTCGTTAAAAATATAGTTAGTCAAAATATCGAATTTTATAAATCTGTTAAAAGTAATGTAAAATTAATGAAATAATAAATAAAATAAAGTAAAACATACTTAAATTTAGTTAAATTACTTTAAAATTAATAAATAATTATTTTAAGTAAAAACAAAATCTACATACATTTTTATTTTTTAATACATACATATATTAACATAATAATATAAAATAATAATCACTACTTTTAGCGTAGGATAGCGGGAGGGTAAAATTTACTATTCCCACTCCAAAGAGTGCGACAGTAGGGAAAGCGTTGGATAGCGTAGAGGTAAAAATTACTATTCCCACTCCAGAGAGTGCAACAGTAGGGAATGCGTTGGATAGCGTAGGGGTAAAAATTACTATTCCCACTCCAGAGAGTGTAACAGTAGGGAAAGCGTTAGATAGCGGGAGGATAACATTTACTATTCCCACTCCAGTGAGTGCAACAGTAGGGAAAGCGTTGGATAGCATAGGGGTAAAATTTACTATACCCACTCCAGTGAGTGCAACAGTAGGGAAACCGTTGGATAGCGTAGGGGTATAAATTACTATTCCCACTCCAGAGAGTGTAACAGTAGGGAAAGCGTTGGATAGGGTAGGGGTAAAAATTACTATTCCCACTCCAGTGAGTGCAACATTAGGGAAAGCGTTGGATAGCGTAGGGGTAAAAATTACTATTCCCACTCCAGAGAGTGCAACAGTAGGGAAAGCGTTGGATAGCGTAGGGGTAAAAATTACTATTCCCACTCCAGAGAGTGCAACAGTAGGGAAAGTGTTGGATAGCGGGAGGGTAAAAATTACTATTCCCACTCCAGTTAGTGCAACAGTAGGGAAAGCGTTGGATAGCGTAGGAGTAAAAATTACTATTCCCACTCCAGAGAGTGCAACAGTAGGGAAATAGTTGGATAGCGGGAGGGTTAAAATTACTATTCCCACTCCAGAGAGTGCAACAGTAGGGACAGGGTAGGTTAGCGGGAGGGTTAAAATTACTATTCCCACTCCAGTGAGTGCAACAGTAGGGAAAGTAATATTTTAATATTTTACAAAAAAATAATTAATTATCAATACTAATAAATATTATTAATAACACTAATTACCAATTACAAAATCTTTAATAATTAATTTATTTTAAATACAATACATATTATTTATTAAAAATTTATTACCTATTAATAAATCATTAACAACCAATTAATAATCATTACCAGATTTGTATAAATATTTAAATAAATACCAATTAATATTTAATTACCAGTAAATTAAGTATCAATACAAAAAAATATTTAATATAATTAACTAATTACAATTAAATTACTTCCCCCACATTCTCCTATAAACCCACATCTTGCTACAACTATTTAATTAATAGAATTAACATAATTACCAATTAATCAATAAAAAATTAATTACCAATTAATAAAATTTAATTACCAATTAATCATTAATTAACAATAAATTAATTATCAATACCAATTAATATTTATGAATATGTACTTAATTTCAATTAAATTACTTCCCATCCTATTCCCCTATAAACCCACTACCCGCTACGGAATTAAATTACGCAAAAATTAAATAACATAAAATTCATTGCTTTTAAAAAATTAAACATACATTACAACAACTAATATACACTTATAACACATATACTAACATACAATACACTTAGAAAAATTCGATATTATTAAAAATTCAATATTTTTTAATGCCTATATTATGTACTTCGATATTTTAACAATCGATATTACTTACCTTAATTTCGATATTTTTAACAACTATGGGGCACATTACGATGGCGGGCGGAAGCACCACCGCCGTGCTGGCGGATGCAAAAACCACCAGTTACCGCCGGCACGCAGCAGTCCACACGCCCGTCCAATTACGATGCGAAAAGTAGGCCAAACACCGCCGGCAAGCCAGCAACACCGTCCGCCATCAAAGTGCGCCCGTACATGTAGCGGCGCAGCTCAACTGACACACACCGTCCGACGAAACACGTCCTGCCCGGCGCATAAATTACGATGCCGCAAACAAACGGCTCCCATGGCCAAGAGATACCGTACGACAAACCGAAGCGGTAACACGGATGCCGAGCACGGACAACGAAGAAGCGGCTCCCCGAGCATGAATCCAGCACTGCAGGCACTCCCCATGCTTCTGCTGATGCACCACCAAGGACGCAACGTACCGCGGAGACGCAGGTAGGCACACACAGAACAAGTGCACGCAAACAGCGCACACAGTGCAAGGGCGGAAAAGCGGACAACCCCCACCAGCGCGTGTACACTACACATCCACCATCGCATCCACATATGACACACAGGCCAAATCGTAACATCGCAGAACACATGTGTACACACCACCTGGGACTAGGAACCAACCACCCCGTCACGGCCCCAAAGCGCCGATGACGCCGCCACACATGCGCACAACGCAGAGGCCAACCGCAGCGCCATGCATGCGTCGCACACAGACACAGGGACACAACCAAGCAGCACACACATCAGCCCCACCCCGAACGCACATGACACGTGACAGGCCGGCCACAGACATGTCCCCAACGCCCAATTCACGGACAACACCCAACGCCACACAACCGACGCACACATGTCAGTGAAGACACGCAACAGCAGGACACACCCCAGTGTAACAAACATGGCGTAGCACACAGCGGCGGCAACACCAACTAGGAGAAGCAGGGCCCCTTCGGGAAGAGGAACGCCAGTACCACACAGAAACACCCATACCACCCTGCACATATGAACAAGACATATAAAACGGAACACCAAAGAGCCCGGGGACCGACAACAGGTGGCCCAAGAATAACATTCACACACAAGGCCCAACGCAGAGCGGAAAGGCAGCCTGCCGCCCACACAAGGGAGAGCAGACAGCACTGAATGACCTTCCATTCCAACTCCGAAACCACAGCCCTACGACAGAAGCCGGTGAATACAGCCATTGTCCAAGAATAGACCAACACAGGCATGCCGAGGAGACCGACCACAGGGCAGATAGCGCATATCACAGAAGCACACAACGGACGGGGAAGAAAGAAGAAAACACTCCCCCATGTCGGCCACATGCAAGTTAATTGGAAGGAGTCACACATCACTGACCTTGAACTGTCTGAGAAGCATGTGGGAAGAGGGCCCGTGTCCTCCCAAACAAGCCAACAGAACACAAGTCCTGTCTCCCTACGACTACACAGAGCTCACAGCAACCCCGGAGCGTGCACATTGCAGACTTCACACACAGCCGGAGCACGCCACCTCAACGAACCGCTGCGAAATGGCAACCGCAACACACCTACCCAACTACGCCGAACAGCTCAAGCTGTACAAAACCAACCTGTTCCATACATTGGGATGCGATCTCCTGTCCCTGCTGAACGTAAGTTACCGACTGACTTACCGCATCACATTGTTCAGCTGCGTCATGCCCGTCTTCTACTGTCGGAGGTGTCCCTACCAGCATCCCGTGGAGATATGCCTCTCCAACCCGGCATGTCTGAAGGCGGACCTGCTACCACTACTCCTCCCTCTGGACGCACACGACAGGGCCTGCTCTGCCTATGGGGGCATGGCGTATGTGGCCAACATCGCACCCGCACTGAAATGGGACCACTGTGCCTCCACACGACGGATCATCGAGAACAGCTACATCGAATGTCACCCAGCATGCCCCATCATGGTCCTCCAAGGGACAACTTACGAACAACACCTTGACAGCCACCATCCGCTACATTGGCCGGCAAACATGTACACCACCAATGACATGGAAGCCCTGCTGGACGGCATCGCATACCTGACAACCTGTAAATTCGTCGGACCACAACGCAGGTTCCCCGAGTGACCTATGATGTCCAACCCCGCACCCATGCTTAGCTTCCGCACGGACTGGCCAGTCACCACCACAACAGCCATACCAAACGACCGGCAACTGTAACCACACCATCAACGACATCGCCATGACATCGGATATGACCGGGACATGCACACTGTTCCCCATCACATCCAGGAACACCGCATGCATCGTGGGAGGCAGTGGCATGGGCTCTGTGTATCGCACCCACATGGACGGAACTGCACGAACAACCAGGACACGACATGGATCCAGCGCACATGGACACACACACCGCTCAGTGGACATGAATAGGTCGCCTGGAGTCTGTGGGTGCTGCACCCCTCCCACCCCCGCCCCGGGAATCCCATACCAGGACCTTTGCATGGACGACAAGTGCATACAACAACAACACGACCCCAGTGACTGTGACATGTCCAGTAACCACCACAGTGCAACAACAAGTGGCACGCCGCTGCATGCACGCAAGCACATGCCCTGATGTCATCTCACATGCACGCGTGCATGAGGAACAACCGCAGCAAACCTGTCACATGGAACTGAGATGGACTGTGCCCATGATGCCAAGCGGTCTGGTAGGCTACATGTATACCGTCTGTGTCAAAGTCCGCAGCTCCGCAGCTATACGTAAATGTACATTAGCACAGCCTTGGCCAAGCAGATGTCACTCTGAAGCCCACATCCCACATGCAACAGCCAATCACATGTAACCCCACACCCTATCCCATTTGCAATCATGCTCAGTATATCCTCAACATGTATTCCGCTGCCAGTAGTGTCCACTATACTGCATCACAGAGGACAGAAGACTCAATATAATGTTTGAAACCAAAACTGTCTCCGCTGACTCATTTCACAAGTACGAATGAGAGAGGATGAGAGTATGTGAAGTACACGGCAGTCGTGACATGACCATGTAGTCCACTGGTATTGGATGTCAACGCAAATGAGTAGCACTACTGTGGAAGACACACATGTGTCGTGTGAAGTCGTATGGACGCAGTGCTCAGGTGGGTGGGTGCGACGGGTAGATGCGCACATGCCAAGTTGGAGCACGCCGTGTTGGGAGGGGTCATGAACAGTACACCACCGCTTCCCTGGGCATTGTGAGAGGACACCTGTCGGGGGAGTGAACACGTGTGTGCACAGCAGCCGGGCACACGTACAAAGCGGTACCAGGCGCACCTCAGCCCACCCTCTGTGGACAAGCTGGATCCTGTTGTGCGCCCGCCATGCCCCTTGACAAGGCACACACAGCCCCAGTCGACCAGGTGTAACCCCAACATAGTCAATCCGCACAGGCGATACAGGGCACGGGATGGCAGTGGAGCATGGTGTGTGAGAGGTCTCCTCGCGCTCCTCCTGGTCATATCACGCAGGCAATAGAACCTCAACGTCTAGCATGGCACAAGTCACATGGAAGTGTAGGGGGACGCACCACAGCACGAGCAGCACTGACGTCACGGGAGGTGGCTCGCACCATCCCATCCATTGCCCATCATACCAACCACGCCACATGCCATTGCGACTAAGTGCAAGCGCGTGCGCCACCACCCCCGAGCCCTCCCCAGAGAGGCCAAAGAGTGAATGTGTGGGCCATCAGTCACAGACGGACGTGGCCTGGCCGCAAGGGCAGCCACAGCCAGTGGGTGTCGCAGGTGGCGGATCCGGAAGGCGAAGACTGTGATGCATAGTCCATGCAGGCCGGGTCTCCATTTGGGGCACCACGCAGGTGGACGGCGTCCCGCAACACATCATACCCTGAGACAGCCCACTCGTGCAACTGGACCCACACATACACTCCTTGCCCTCTCTGGTGCGAGCTTGGGGCTGCCTGTGCAAGCGCTAGCCTCGCAGGTGAGCATGCATATTGGGGGAGCGAGGGGAGGACATGAGGGCTGGGGCGAAGATGACTGTATCACTGTCAGTCAGTACAAGGGATGACCCAGATGTGGAAAGGAAGAGACGTGTCCTGTGTGTACTGCAACTAGTCGCCAATCCAACTACCCCCCATGTCCGGAATGTAAGCCCGCACCTAGGCCCGCCCATCCGCCACATCGAACATACCACCAGCACGACAACCTTCCCATTCGAAACACTGACTGGGGGTGGCGACCAGTGTACAATCATGTGTAGCCTACCCACGCGTACATGTGGGCCCTCCATGATCCATGTCACCTGCGGCAAAGTCATGACATGCGCAATGAGGGAAGTGAGGAGAGCTGTCCGCCCCACGCGCAGAAGGTGCATCAGCTCCACAGACCCAGCAGCGAGTCCAGCAGGGGTCACATGTGCAGGGGCAGCTGTGCCTGGTGTGAAGGCACATGCATATAGACAGCACATCGACCAATGTGTAGTCTGCCCACATCTACAGTCCATCATCATGCGGACATAGGAATTGAACACAGGGCAACACATCTTAGTTGGTGCACCCACCGTGACCAACAATGCGCAATCATCGACGTACCCGCCCTGTGCATGGCCCCCACCCAACGGAGGCACATCCAGTGCCACCATCCCACACACACAAGCCTACCACGGAACATGCTGTGTCCAATGGTCAGTACAGAGTCAGCGCCCATCTGGTGGAACCTGAACAGGAGACACATGCACACACATGCCAGCTCCCACTATGTACGTCTGCCACCTGGCACGTGCAATGTAACCTCTCACCTGTGACGTGTGACTGCAAGCACACAGCCGTCTTGGCATGGGGCTGTCAATGTGGACACCTGTCAATGTTTCGGGAGGTGTGATCCGTACAGTGCTGTACATAGGGTGCAGTGCTGACACCTACTGCTGTCTCATATCCCCTCGTGCCACAGGTCCCACTTGTTTTGGCCGCTCAGCCTGTGCCCACATCGTTGTCGTCGTGTGCCATACTCATCCAGCCGCGGAAGCAGTTCCATGCTCAGCAGACATTCATGTTGCCGTGGCGTTGCCGCTTGACGGATATGCAGTCAGTCCCCATCAGCACGCCCCGCAAGTCATTGGGGCCTAGATCCCCATGTGCATGCACATGGCAGTGGTTTGTATCACTAGCCATTGCCATTGTTGGGAGACCTGTGTAAGTGTATTGTGGCCGTGCCGTCCCAGCTTGACAGCTGGGCTGTGGCTCATGTGCTTGCTCAGTCATGTCAGTGATGTGTATGCGAAATTGCTATGTGTCGTGTTGCATTGACATGTGTCCTCTGCCATTGTCCCTAGGCGGAGACCGAACATTGACCGCCCATACCAATTGCTGGCGGACATGGACGATACAGAGGTTATTAGGAAGTTTCGGCTGGACAGGCCAACCCTGCATCGACTGTGTGCCATGTTAGAACCCCATCTCCGTCCCCGCAGGGTGTATCCGACTGCTGTCACCCCCACGGCTAAGGTGATGGCCGCCATGCATTTCTTCGCCACTGGGTCATTCCAGCACACAGTGGGCATTGGAGGAGGGATGTCCCAGCCCATGTTCAGCAAGGTGCTGAGGGATGTACTGGCAGCCATGATGCTGTACCGGAACAGGTACATCCGCTTCCCCAGGGCTCGTGAATTGGCGGCAGTGAAGGGTGCATTCTATGCCCTTGGCAGAATCCCACACGTCGTTGGAGCCATTGACTGCACACATGTCGGCCTTGTTCCACCACAGGCCACTGAGCACCTGTACCGCAACAGGAAGCACACGCACTCCCTGAATGTGCAAGTGGTGTGCCTTGCGGACATGGTGATCACCCACGTGTGTGCAAAGTTCCCAGGCTCGGCCCATGACGCACACATAATGCGCAACAGCATCTTGCCACGACTGATGTCCAATATGCAACAGGATCGTGCCTGTATTGTCGGTGAGTATGTGGAGTGGTGTAGCGTGCTGGCTGTGCGATGCTGTCCCCTGTCCAGTTGGATTAGCAACGGTTCTCTGTGTCCCTCACACCCAGGTGACTCTGCGTATCCGAATGGGGCATGGCTGCTCAGTCCATTGAGGAATCCTCGCACCCCAGCAGACGATCGCTACAATGAGGCACATTGGAGGACCAGACGTGTAGTCGAGCGTACCTTTGGCCTCCTCAAGTCCAGGTTCAGGTGCCTGGACCGCACCGGGGTGCGCTGGCGTACTCCCCACAGAAGGTGTGCCGGATAGTGGTGGCGTGCTGCATGCTGCACAATCTGGCCATTCGGAAGCAGATCCCCCTCATCGTGGATGACGGAGATCAACCAGGGCCCCAGCCCGCAGACCAGGACAGCTCGAGTGAGGAGGACAGCGGAGAGGAGGAAGCTGGTAATGTGCGGCAGCAGCTCATCGCCCGCTACTTCACTTGACGGTGAGTGTCCATGTACGACGGCTGATGTGGCTGTATCTGTGCAGGTGTGTGTGTGCTGTGTCAGGGTGGCCGTTTGTTCACTGCGTGCTGTGTGTCAACGCTCCATGGCCAGGGTAGTATGCCACTGTTGGTGGCTGTGGCATTGTGCCCTATTGCTCTGTGCGATGTGTGTACATTGCTTGTAGTTGTTGACATGTACTGTGTGATGGGTGTGTGACACACTCATTGAATGTGCTCCTGTTCTGTCTCCCACCCCTAGGTCCCTACAGGCCCTCCGGATTCAATTGCCATGCCACGCATCAGGTGCCTTTCCGCCCAAGGTGGCCGTTGTATTCCGTACAAATAAGACACAGGGCACAAACAGCAGTTAGTGAAAAAGGTGCATTTATTACAAACTGTGACATGTGATTGTGTGTAAGGTGATGACAAAAGTGGTGTGTGCAGTGACAATGAGCTGTCGGTCATGGCTGCGTGATGATCAGGGTGTACCCACTGGTTCTATGTCCATAGTCCAACACACACATGCCATCCAGATGGCTGTGTGGAGTGGGATCGTAGTCCAAGTCAATGCAGTGGCTGGTCAAGGAAGGCTGGCGGAAGGCTGGCTGGCTGCCTCACTTGCGTTTGGAGCGTGCGAAGTCCTCCCGGGAGATCTGTTTCCACTTCGGACGGCCCCTTCCACGTTTGCGAGGGGGTGCCTGCTTGCGACATGCTGGTGGTTGAGGTGTGATCACTGGCTGTGGACGCAGGGGAACTGGACACTGCTGCTCCACCCTGCGCCCGGCAGGTGGTGGCGGAGGGGAGCTGCTGTCCCTGGCTGTGACCTCACCGCCACCACCAGCTGTCCCATGAGGTCCACGATTTGGCCCATACGGGCGTCCATGGACCTCAGCACCCCCAGCACCTCACGCGTGTCTGAAGCAGACCGGACCCATTGTCCTTGGGCCTCTTCATAGGCCCCAAGGACTCTGGCCATGTGAGGCAGGGCATGGCTCCCAGGGGAGGCTGGCGTTTCCCTGACCCTGCTCCTCCTACCAGTCCTGCTGCCACCGGCCTGCCCACTAGCCACATTGCTCACCACGGTCCTCGCTGTGGCTCCCAGGGTGGATCCAGTCGTCCGGGCCACCACCTGCGCTGGGGCTGGTGCCAGCGAAGACGTGGCGGTGGTGGCGGCGGTGGTGGTCGGTGCGGCGATGGTGGCGGTTGCGGCAGTGGTAGTGGCCACAATGACCGTGGGTGTGGCCGCAACGACAGTGGCAGCAGGGGGCTGGGAATGTTCAGCAGCCCTGGATGATGGGTTGGTGGGTAGGAGGGGTCCTGGGGAGCGGCTGGGCCCTGCCACACCAGATGGGCCTGCTTGGTGGTCCGTGTCCGAAGAGGAGGACAGATCCTCCAGATCCGTGTGTCCTCGTTGGGGGCTTGTAGGCTGGCTGTGCTGGCTGCTGGCTCCATCCCCAGCATCCAGCAGTTCGTCACCTGTGGAGAGAATGAGATTTGTTATTGTGTTGCACCTGGCGAAGTATGTATTTGTCGTCTGACATTGACAGTTCGTGCAATCTCGTACATGGGTTTCCCGGAGGCGTGTGTGTGGCTGTAGCATCTGTAGTTGTGTGTGCTTGGCAATGGGACTGTGTGCTGTGCACATGTGGCATGGGACGGATTGGCCATGCCGATGGGTGTGTTGCTGTGCCCCTACTTATTGTGACTCTGGTGTATGCGGGCTCCTGGCCCATCCTGGGTCTGGTTTGTACTTTGCTTTTGGTGTTCAGATGGGACGCTTAGGAACGCATATGGCAACATGGGGGCCATGCCCCAGATTCGCATTTGGGAGGGGATATGCTTTTGGGGTTCAAATGGAACGCTTAGGAACGCATATGGCAACATGGGGGCCATGCCCCAGATTCGCATTTGGGAGGGGATATGCTTTTGGGGTTCAAATGGAACGCTTAGGAACGCATATGGCAACATGGGGGCCATGCCCCAGATTCGCATTTGGGAGGGGATATGCTTTTGGGGTTCAAATGGAACGCTTAGGAACGCATATGGCAACATGGGGGCCATGCCCCAGATTCGCATTTGGGAGGGGATATGCTTTTGGGGTTCAAATGGAACGCTTAGGAACGCATGTGGCAACATGGGGGCCATGCCCCAGATTCGCATTTGGGAGGGGATATGCTTTGGGGTTCAAATGGAACGCTTAGGAACGCATATGGCAACATGGGGGCCATGCCCCAGATTCGCATTTGGGAGGGGATATGCTTTTGGGGTTCAAATGGAACGCTTAGGAACGCATATGGCAACATGGGGGCCATGCCCCAGATTCGCATTTGGGAGGGGATATGCTTTTGGGGTTCAAATGGAACGCTTAGGAACGCATATGGCAACATGGGGGCCATGCCCCAGATTCGCATTTGGGAGGGGATATGCTTTTGGGGTTCAAATGGAACGCTTAGGAACGCATGTGGCAACATGGGGGCCATGCCCCAGATTCGCATTTGGGAGGGGATATGCTTTTGGGGTTCAAATGGAACGCTTAGGAACGCATATGGCAACATGGGGGCCATGCCCCAGATTCGCATTTGGGAGGGGATATGCTTTTGGGGTTCAAATGGAACGCTTAGGAACGCATATGGCAACATGGGGGCCATGCCCCAGATTCGCATTTGGGAGGGGATATGCTTTTGGGGTTCAAATGGAACGCTTAGGAACGCATATGGCAACATGGGGGCCATGCCCCAGATTCGCATTTGGGAGGGGATATGCATTTGGGGTTCAAATGGAACGCTTAGGAACGCATATGGCAACATGGGGGCCATGCCCCAGATTCGCATTTGGGAGGGGATATGCTTTTGGGGTACATGCTGTGAGCCATGGGTGCCGAACGTGACATGTGTTGTGGCAGCATGACAGTGCATGGTTTGAGGTGTGTGCATGCTTGACATGGCCTGCATATTTGCTGTCTGTTGTGATTACTGGACATGGCATTGGACGCATCGTTATGAGTGAGTGATAGTTGTGTGCCAGCCAACGTATTGCAGTTGTCCCATCTCCTTGGTGTGCGTGCTGCCCTGTGCCATGTGCATCACTGCAGTGCTCGGGGGGGTGTGGCCCATGTTGTGTGTTGTTGCTCACAGTGTGTCGTGCGCTTAATTGACTTCTGGCACATGGTTGGTCATGGGCACGTGTCTTAGCGTGACTGCTGTATGTGTGGCAGCTGTGCGGATGACATGCCTTTCATGAGACTGGGGCTGACGGATGGGATGGATGGTATGTTGTATGTGCATGGTGTGTCTGTGAGTTTGATGGGTTCAGTGGTGTTCGTGTGCATTTATGTTGTTCCGCTCTGTTGCGTCTAGTGTTGTTTGTCTTACATAGGCGTAGTTGTGGGGTGTGTGGTTGACAGGCAGTAGGGGCTACATGGACAGGACTTCAATGGTGTTTCGGTTGTGTGTGATGAGTTGCACAGTGGCTGCCGTGTGGGACTATATTCAGTGTGGCTTGTGCATGCAGACGTGGCTCCTTGGGTGTTGCTATGTCTGTGATGGGTCATGTGGGGTGTGAGTCTGTTGTTCATGTCCGTGTGCACATTGTTCACTTGTTCGTGACGGTGGGCGGTGCTGCGTGTTCGTCTGCTACGTGACATGTCCCATGTGTTGGTCGTGTTATGGTCCTCATGCCTCCAGTAATCCAGCCCTGTCCAGTTTCCCACCTGCAAGTTGTTCGTGCGTGCACTGTACTGGATGCCACATGGCTCTAAGCGGGGGTGCTCCATGTTGCAGGTCTGTGGGGGTGGGAGGGTGTTGTGGGTCGTGGGGTGGCTGGACACCCACTGACACCGATTGCTGTGGACCGTGATGTCTGCCTTTCGGCTGTCGTTGTGCACTGCGGTGGCTGACACGTGGCTGTGGGGTGTGGGGGATGCTCCTCCTTGCTGTGCTGTGGGACTGGGGCCTGGTGTGTGTTGTACTTGGGCTGTCCACCGTCCCACCCACTGCACTTTGTGTTCCTGCCACTTACCTGTTACTTGTCGGTTAGTGCAGCTGTGGCGGACACATGGGTGTGGTGGGTGCTCGTTGTGGCGCTTCTGGCAGATTTGGGGACCTGTTGGTGCTTACGTGGCTGGCTTAGTGTACACATGTCCCCACGCATCTTACAGTTGTTCGGTTTGGGCTGTGTGTGGTAGTGTCTGTTGCATGTGTGTGTGATGTGTTGTGTATTGTGTGCTGGACATGGGGGTGTTTGTCCCTGGGAGCTGTGGCATGGTAGTTGCGCATGTGAGTACATAGCGGTGTGCTGGTATACATTAGTTTGTACTTACCAGCCTCCACTCCCCTGCTAATCCGGCGAGGATCTCCGGATGTATTACGACTCGCACCTTCTCCTCCCACGCTTTGAAGGTCTTAAAGAGCGCGGGATTCCCTCCGCCAGTGACAGCAGCCAGCTCTCTGTTTTTGCCCTCCTTCTTCTTGACCAGGCTCTTTACGTCATTCCAACGTTTGTTAATTTCGACTCTGTTCCTGGGCAGGGTCCCGACTGCATTGACCTGGTCTACGATCCGGTTCCACATTCTGTTTCTGGTGGCTAGTGGTGTGTGCTGGACCATGTTCCCATAGATTTGTGGGTACACCTTGATGATCTCGTCGACCATGACCGTCAGCTCCATGGGCGTGAACTTGGGCATTCTTTGTGGTGCCATGGTGTTTGTGGTGCTGGTGCGGTGTGTGTTGTGTAATGTGCAGGGGGTTTGTGGTGCCGGTGTTTGGTGGTGGTGGTGGTGGTGGTGGTGGTGGTGGTGGTGGTGGTGTTTGGTGGTGGTGGTGGTGGTGGTGGTTGTGATGTGTGCGTTTCTGTGGTGTGCTGCTGTCCTTGCTGTGTCACTGTGTCCTCTCCTCTCCTCTCTGGTTTGCAATGTAGCAAGGGGTTGTGGTCTGTGGGAGTGCTGCTTTTGTACTCACCTATGTGGGTGTATCCTCATGGTCTGTTGTTTTCAGGTGTGTTGTGTCTGGGGTTGGTTTCTGTGCAGGTACGTTGGCGCCATGGCTTCTGCCGTGTCGATTCTCATCGGCGTTGTTTGCGCTGGCGGGCGGTATATTTGTGGTTTTTCCGCGCTCATGTCGGTGCGATCGTAATGTCACGTGCGGTGTGTCGGCCGTGAGGGCGGGCGGTTTTGTGTTGTCGTGCGTGTTTCCGTCCGTGGCGGGCGGTTTGACTCCGACTCGGACGTTGGCGGGCGGTATTTTGTGTGCTTTTTCCGCCGATGGCGGTTTTCGGTTTGTGAAATCGTAATGGCGTGGTCGGTGTTCAGGCGGTGTGTGCGGGCGGATTTTTGCCGCTTCCATGCCTGGCGGATTTATTTACGCCGGGTATCGTAATGGGCCCCTATATTGTGTCCATTCGATATTATGTCCATTCTATATTTTGGACTCAATATTTAGTCCATTCGATATTTTTTTTCTCGATATTATGTCTATTTACCGTACGAAACAAGTTAGGAAGGAAAGAGGAAGCACTTGCTTTCCTTTCAAATGCATCTCTGACAGCGGCATTGTTCATGCTTTGGAGTGCAGATATGAGAAATTGAACAGCAGCTTCTCCTTCAATTTCCATAAAGAATAATTTGGGAAAGAGGTATAAAGAGACCCAGGAACTTAGAAGGAGCAGACACAAAGAGTGATTGCTAGAGGGGAAATGGTGGAATGACATTACACGATTTCCGACCCATCAGCTCTCTGAGGTATGCGGGGATAGCTACATGGCTTGGCATAAAATAGTTTAGAGAAATTACAAATAGCTCACATAATACAATAATCATGAGGGTTATAATAACATAAATATATTAGTGAGGGATTAGATCTATCTATCTATCTATCTATCTATCTATCTATCTATCTATCTCTCTATTTTTCACCTGCAGATGGGAGTTACTCTGGCAGGGTTGTCTGAGTCACAACACTCTGAATCTGGATGAACCTCCTGCATGCTTTTTTAGAGAACAAGGACCTTGCGTAAGAGCGATTATCCATTGTTAGAGACTAGAGGGCAAGGATTGTCACGTTGGAGTGATAGTCTGATGCCAGAATGGCATTCGACATGGTAGATTGAGCTTACATGTTTGAAGTCCAGGCCAGGCAGGGCTTCGGCCCGCTCTTCTTCAAATGGGTAGGTTTGCTATACACAGCCCCGTTGGCACAGGTGAAAGTTAATATGGGGCGCTCCTGCATGTTTCAGCTTCAGAGAGTCACCCGCCAGGGTTGTCCCCTTTCGCTGCTGATTTTTGCTTCAGTACTTGAGCCCCCGGTGGCCTGGGTCATCAGGTCCCTTTATTATGCAGGTTACAGTGGGATGATCATTGGGGGGACAGAATCTCTCTATACTCCAACAACATTCTGCATTGAGTAACAGACCCAGTTCTTACACTTAATAGATTGATACAGATCAAAACTAGTTTCAGTCGCTACTCTGGTTATACTATTAACTGGAAAAAAATCCTTAATTTTTCTCCTGAAGGGCTGGGTGCTCCAATTGCCCCATGACTGTGAGGCTACAATAATGAGGCACTGGTTTCGCTACCTGGGTATATTCAACACTGGATATATTCAACACTAGTGATCCAGCCTTGTTTTTCCACAAAAAACCTCTCCCCTCCAATAGATAGACTGAGACGAGATGTGTAGCACTAGAGGTCTCTGCCCCTGTCGCTCCTTGGAAGGGCTGCCCTCTTCAAGATGATGCCCCTGCCTGATTCCTATAGGTCCTCCACATTGCGCCCTATCTGGTACAAGATTCATACTTCAAGGCCATTGATGGGGAAATTAGAATGCTGTAATGGGATGGGGGCCCGGCGAGGATCATGCTACGGAAAATCACCAGGGGGTGGTACGATGGAGGGATTGCCCAGCGTGATATACAGAAATATTACTGAGCTGCACAACTCACCACCATCAACAAATGGGTCTTTTCGCCTTCCGACAAACCCTCGATTTGAATCGATAGTTTGATAATGCAGCCGGAGGGCTACCTCTGGGCGCTTTTTGGTGAGGCTAGCAACACAGCCATCTATGGCCCAATGGCAACCGTAGTTGTTCTCTGGCACACAGCCACGAACATCGTGAGTTGGAAAGATACACTCACACAAGCCTCTAGGAGACCAGCCGGGGTTTGACAAATCGGACTTAATAGGTCTTTCCTGACAGTGAGACCTCTGGGCTCAAGGATATTTTCAGTCGTGGGTAGATCTACAGGAGGACTATCAACTAGCCCCCAACAAGATATTCCACTATTTGTAAATACGACATGCAATCAAAGCACTGCTACTGATGGGATTAGAGATCCCAAAGCTTTACCCCTAGAAGACAAGCTGTTGGATGAATACATGCCACGAAAAGCAACATCCCTGACATACAAAAAGTTCATTAATAACTTGAGGGGGCAATCGGCCCAGGATCTAGTAGAGCTGCAAGACAATAAATGGGCGGAGGCTTTGGCATCTCTGAAAGAAGCGGCCATATGGGCTGTTCTCCATTTGATCCAAATAAAAATACTGCATTGATCCTATTATGCCCAGATGACCCTGGTTAAGATTGGTAGAGCGGCAGGAGTTGCTGGCAAGATTGTGAGGGAGTTGACACATTTTATCATATTAAACTGGGAATGCCTGGTGCTACAGGTCTTTTGGGCAGCAATAGTGGCATGCATGAATGAGGTGCATGAATGTGCAATGACCGCTTTGGCAAAATGGTGTCTTCTCAATATCTGGAGCGCATCAGACTTAAATTGCAGGGAACAGATATGATGGACTTTGGGACTAACGGCAACAAAACTCAATATAACAGTACTATGGGGAGCTGAACAGCCGCCACAGTTGGGGGACTGGAAATGAGATATGGATTGGTGTATGTTCACCGAACGAGTGGTGTATGAAGGCCAGGGCTGCCCACACAAATTGGGGAAAATCTGGGGGAAATGGAATGCATGCAGAGGTAATATTTGTAATGACTTTGCCTCCACAGGCCCGATGGAATAGCGACTGAGTCTCAATGTACCCTACATTATTGTTGATCGATTCAAGAAGTGGGAAGGAAGCATTGGCTGAACAGCCGAGTATTATACTGTATACTTACTTGCTCCAATGTCAGTATTCAGTTTTATTTGTATTTTTGTCTTTGCTTGTTATTAGGGGTGGGCTCTGCCCGCGGAGTTTGTGGAGTTTTGCCCACTCCGCGCAGAGCGCAACGTTCTGAAAAACTCCGCAAAGTGACGAGGAGTGGTTTTTTTCTCTGAAGCGGCTCGCCAACAATACGTTGGCGAGCGCTCACGAGAAAAAAATGCACGCTAGACCTCCTCCTGGTGAGATTTCTCAACGCGGGCAGTCAGGTCTCGACCCCTCGCATTGCGAAATCTGCTGCTTGCATTGAAGAAGCTGCCGCTCAAGTAGAATGTTTACTCCAGCAGCAGAAAGAAGCAGCACCCTCTGGTGCAATGTGCAATGCCATTTGCGCTAATTTTACAGCGCGGGACAAACTCCCGGCACTAAAAATCAGTGTCAGCAGCGCAACTTAACAGACTCTGCTACCGACTCTACATGGGTAGGGTGGCGCTAGTGGCAATAGCTCTTTCTGAGCGGGCCGGTTTTATTGGATGGAACACTTCTAAAAATGTTTCTAAGCAGAAGTTTAAACACAAGAAACAGGGAAGTGGCATGCAGGGGGGAGTGAGTTAGTGGGAGGGACGGGCAAGCCAGGAAGTAGAATGTGACACAGGAATGAGAAGAAAAAAAACTAGCATGTCTGCGAGCGCTGCACAAGATTACCATCTTGATGGTTGGAGTAGACATAATCGTGCTAATACATGGCAGCCAGATGGTCACTGTCAGTGACACTACATGGGTGGGGTGGTGCCAGTAGAAAAACGGCAACAGGGAAGGGCTAGGCATCACCCTCCGGATTCAATCAAAGGCTGTTTTACTGCTACTGACCAGATGGAACTACAGCCACGTGACATGGTATCACCTCCAAGGCAGCCATGGCACTATGCACAGGAGTTCACAGAGCAGTTCTGAGTTGCAGGCTGCTAAAATAAAATGTCAGGACAGTTGCCAGTTACAGAACAGTCTGCACATCAACAGTAAATGCTCATGTTTCGATTAATACTATTCAGATAACATGCAGAATAGCTCTTTTTGTGTGGGCCGGTTTTATCGAGCAGAACATCTCTAAAAGTGTTTCTAAGTAGAAGTTTAAACATGCAAAGAATGGGGAAGGAGAATGCAGAGGAAGTGAGGTGGTGGGAGGGATGGGCAAGCCAGGAAGTGGAATGCAACACAGGAACGAAAAAAAAAACCCTAGCATGTCTGTGAGTGATGCACAAGATTACCGCCTTGATGGTTAGAGTAGGCATAATCGTGCTGATATAATAATAGGTTGTAAGTGTGTCCTTGCTTGAGAGTCTTAAAAGAGGTTCCACCAAAGCGGATAGATACAGTACTTTGCCGATGGGAAACTGATAAGAAACACACACAGAAGAACAGGTAATAGAACGCCTGCAACCAATAGAGATGAGGAAAAGTAAAGTGACAAGCACAAGGTCCAATAAGAAGTGAAGGCAGTATGTAAGCCCCTTTTAAGTTTATATTAAAAACAATAGATTTCACAAGCACAGCGCAAGCATTGTGCACGCGAAACCTATTGAACTGATATACAGCCACATGAGAATGCAGTTTACGTGGTGACAACACCCATATCTAGAAAATGGATAATGTAGAATGAAAGGCAGTAGATGTTGCTGACCATCCCATGTAAGGACAATACAAATATACCTGTAATTCAGTCATGGAGACTAATCATATATGAAATGTATTATGCATAAATTGCTAAAAAAAGTATGACAATTGTTTATGAAACTATTTTTGTAATACATTGCATTTAGAAGACAAGTTATGTTTTTCTTGGCTTTATGATATTTCTTGGATTATTGTTATGTTTTTATGGCTATGTGGCATTTCCTGGACTATTGACTATATTCGACTATGTACCATTAAAAAAATGATTTAGGGTAGGTATGTTTGTTTTTGTACAATTGTGATTATTATTCTGCCCCACAACCCTTCTCAGTCTTGTCAGGGGTCCCTTTCCTGGGGAGGTAAATTATCGTGAATAGATGCAATTAACACTACAGATACCAAAGTTTTTGAAAAATAGATGCAATTTTCTGGTGAAAGAAAGAGGAGAGATTGTGGCACAGTTGTAGTTAAGGAGTGATGATGTGCTGCAGACCTGAGGTGACAGTACCTCCTTAACTATATGAACATCTCAAGGGAGTAGTGTGAGGTAATGCCAATTTCGTGGGTATAGTAACGGAATCTGGCCTTTCTAATAAGCCACTGGAATTATTATGGCACTTTTATGGGCCAATTTCTTTGACTTTAAAAATGTGTGTTTCATTACCATCAAGATCAACTAAGTTGTCCCAATTGGTAAACTGAATATCTTTAAATTTGGTAATAATACACATTTTTATTACAGTGTTTAGAGATGGTAAAAAAGTGTGCTATATATAGACAGGTTATAGCTGGTCGTCATAAGTAATGCTTTCATTGATATATTTTCTTTTTCATATATTGACTATTCTTTCATGGACGATATAAGGAGAGTCAGATGCAACTTCAGACCTGACATTGTACAACAGCTAAAGCCATTGAACACTCTAGCATGATGTTGAATAAAAGAGGTAATTTGGGTTTGGAGTTCACCTATGCAGATGTCACTGCTTCTCCCAGAGCACTAGATAACAATCAAGCAACCTGTTGTGGCAGGAGCTGAAATTTGCCCATTTGCTGGTGAGCTAATGCCATTGTGGTTACAAGGGTTCACTGATAGAATATCGATGAAAAAAATATTGATGTTCAAAATATCGAAAAAAAATATAGACTACAAAAATATCGACTCCCATACCTACACAGGTAAGTACAAAAATATCGATGTAAAAAATATAGACTACAAAAATATCGATTTAAATATATATATATATATATAAAATGAAATAATATATATAAAATATATTAAATATTTATATT
Organism: Calotriton arnoldi; assembly: GCA_963921515.1. Lineage (NCBI taxonomy): Eukaryota > Metazoa > Chordata > Amphibia > Caudata > Salamandridae > Calotriton > Calotriton arnoldi. The sequence goes on from CAWUFW010006622.1 coordinate 687,189, forward strand.
AATTTCAACTAAATAAATTAAATTTAATATACATTTTAACAAAATATAACAAATAAACTTAATTTAAAAAAAGATAAACACACAAACATAATAATTTATACATATATGTATATTTACTTTAAAATAATTAATAAACTATTGGGGCATATTAGCAAGACCGGCGATAAAATTATCGCCGTTTTAGCGGCAGGAAACTGCCGCTAAAACGGCGATAATGGGCTTGCTAATATGCGTTATAGAATTCCAATAGAAGCCCAGGTTAGATGTCCTGCACATCTAACCTGGGCTTCTATTGAATTCTATAACGCATATTAGCAAGCCCATTATCGCCGTTTTAGCGGCAGTTTCCTGCCGCTAAAACGTCGATAATTTTATCGCCGGTCTTGCTAATATGCCCCTATTATCTTTAATTTATTTTAAAACTTTAAAATGATATAAAAATAATATATATATATATCAATAATTTAAAATATAAAAAAACATTCTATAATAAATTAAAACATTAAACTATTACAAAATATCTCCCAATACAATCAGTGCAACAGTAGGAAAAGTGTTGGATAGCAAAATAATAAAATTTACTATTCCAATTCCAGTGAGTGCAACAGTAGGGAATGTGTTGGATAGCGGACGGGTAAAAATTACTATTCCCACTCCAGTGAGAGCAACAGTAGGGAAAGTGTTGGATAGCGGAGGGGAAAAAATTACTATTCCCACTTCAAAGAATGCAACAGTAGGGAAAGTGTTGGATAGCGGAGGAGTAAAAATTACTATTCCCACTCCAAAGAGTGCAACAGTAGAGAAAATGTTGGATAGCGGACGGGTAAAAATTACTATTCCCACTACAGTGAGAGCAACAGTAGGGAAAGTGCTGGATAGCGGAGGAGAAAAAATTACTATTCCCACTCCAAAGAGTGCAACAGTAGGGAAAGTGTTTGATAGTGGAGGGGTAAAAATTACTATTCCCACTCCACTAAATGCAACAGTAGAATAACTGTTGGAGAGCGGAGGGGTAAAAAATGTTATTCCCACTCCAGTGAATGCAACAGAAGGAAAAGTGTTGGATAGCGGAGAGGTAAAAATCACTATTCCCACTCCAGTGAGTGCAACAGTAGAGAAAGTGTTGGATAGTGGAGGGGTAAAAGTTACTATTCCCACTCCAGTGAGTGCAACAGTACAGAAAGTGTTGAATAGCAGAGGTATAAAAATTACTATTCCAACTCCAGTGAGTGCAACAGTAGGGAAAGTGTTGGATAGCGGTGGGGTAAAAATTACTATTCCCACTCCAGTGAGTGCAACAGTAGATAAAGTGTTCGATAGCGGAGGGGTAAAAATTACTATTCCAACTCCAGTGAGTGCAACAGTAGGGAAAGTGTTGGATAGCAGAGGGGTAAGAATTACTACTCCCACTCCAGTGAGTGCAACAGTAGTGAAAGTGCTGGATAGCAGAGAGGTAAAAATAACAATTTCTACTCTAGTGAGTGCAACATTAGGCAAAGTGTTGGATAGTGAAGAGACTAAAATTACTATTCACACCCAAACAGTTAAAACAAAAATAAAAAACATTACAAATTATTTAAAAAATCATAAAAATAAATAAACAATATTTAGAAATGAAAAATCAAATATATTAAATATAAAAAAGACAAATATTATAATATTAATAACATATAAAAAACCTACAAATATTATATATTATAAAATAATAAATACATTTATAAAAAGAATTCTTGTAAACTAGAAAATATTTGCAAACAAATAAATTAATTAATACATAAATGTATTTATTGTATTCCCTACCCTATACCACCACACCAATAACAAAACACTTTAACATTTTTAATTAAACTTTTTTCCAAAACATAATTAATAATCAATTTTAAAAATATTATTCATAAAACAAAACTAATAAACATTAATTGACTACACACACTTTAACACTATGATATCCACAACACACACCTAAATTAAACTCTAAAATAATAAAACACAATTAAAAGTTAGTTATAAATTAAAAATTATTACTATTAACAGCTAATAATAAAGTAATTAAAATGTATTTAATACCCACCCTTTACCCCCTTAAAAGTAATAACAACAGACAAAAAAATAAACAATTACCCAAAATACATATCAAATAATTAACATTAATTAACAACTATATATTAATTAATTAAATACAAATTACTTCCCACCCTTTACTCCTATAAACACCAAAACACACACCTAAAATTAATTACATAATTATCATAATTAATTACCAATTAATTAATTACAATTATCATCCAATCATTAATTCATCAATTAAAAATAAATTACTTCCCACCCTTAACACCTATAAACACCACAACACACACCTCAAATTAATTACACAAATACCATAATTAATTAATTAAAATTAATTAACATCCAAGTATTAATTAATTAATTAAACATAAATTACTTTACACCCTTAACACCTATAAACACCACAACACACACCTGAAATTAATTACACAATTACCATAATTAATTACCAATTAATTAATTAAAATTCATTAACAGTCAATTATTAATTCATCAATTAAAAATAAATTACTTCCCACCCTTAACACCTATAAACACCACAACACACACCTAAAATTAATTACACAATTACCATAATTAATTACCAATTCATTCATTTAAATGAATTAACAACCAATTATTAATTAATTAATAATAAATTACTTTACGCATTTAACACTATAACATCTCAATTAAACAAATATTAATAAATAAAAAATAATCAATAAATGTAATATAATTAAATTACTTCCCACCCTATTCCCCTATAAACTCACAACCCGCTACGGAACTAAAAAAGCTAAATTCAAATAAAAATAATTAATAACTACAAAAAATTTAACACATATATTAAAAATACAAACAATTCTTATACAAAAAAATATAACACATACATATAAAATATATACTAAAATACATAACATTAATAAACAAACGATATTTTTAACAACTATATTTTTGCAAATGATATTAAACACTTCGATATTTTTTAAATCGATATTACTTACCTTAAGTCGATATTCTTGACCACGATATTCAGGGCCGGACTGGCTACCGGGCGTTTTGGCATGCTGCCGAGCTGGGGGCTGATTTCGTTGATGGGGACCTGCGTGTGCTGAACGAAATTCGTTTTGCTTTGTTTATTTCGTAGCACACGCAGGTCTCCATCAACGAAATTAGCCCCCACCGCAGTGACATCAGCCCCCAGCTCGGCAGCATGCCAAAACACCCGGTAGCCAGTCCAGCCCTGACGATATTCTTGCTGTCGATATTTCTGACCCACGATTTGCAACTCGATATTTGTGCAACTCGATATTTTTGTTGCGATATTCTGTCTCTGCACCGTTACCAAGTTACTGATGCAGACTCCTCCATCCTAAACCCAGCTTAACGATTACAAGCTCAGCAAAAATCAAGATTTCCAAGGAGACCAGCTGTTTTATAGATTGGTGGAACTACGTTCCCTTTCAACTTCCTACTGTGTTGTTAAACCAAAAGGCAAGTCTAATGCGCCCCCTCCAGCCATATGAGCAAATATAGAAAGTTGCTGCTTTTCTGATTGAAAATGGAAATACTGTTTCCAATAAATATTATACTTTCCCTCTGACAGTAAAGTCTTTGCGGGTGTGGGATGGGCCACAGAAAGTAGGGTTAGACTAGCCTGAAAGGGGAGCCACATGAAGAACCATAGTGGTTTAGTTTATGTCCTGTTGGTGACTTGAGGACAGGCTTGTGACAAAGAAGGTGATTGTGCTCCGCCAGGAAACAGAAGGGCAGATTGGCAGGGGCTGATGATGGGCTGGTGCCAGAAGACATCAAAACATCTCTGGGGAGTGTGATGTCTTGGATAATGACGGCATTTGCTGGTGTCTTTAACAACAACAACAACTTTATTGTATGATTAATTGAAATCCTCTACAAAAGCAGAAGAAAATACAAGTTAGAAAAGGTTAAAATGCAATGCATAACATCTAAAAATACAAAACTGCGGAGGGCATCCTATTGCTAGTAAAAGTTAGTATAGACGGTAAAAATATTAAAAATGCGATACTAAACAGTTGCAAGTGCCAGTGGTCCTTGAAACATAATTTATTCAACTGTCACTTCTCTGGCCGATCGTAAGAACATTCCAGCAACTGCATAAAACTTCCCAATTAGTGCCAGTTCCATCGGGACTATGGTGGTGTAAATGTGCCTTAAGGCCTCCTTACATGTTCTTACGCCATGCTGTACGAACATGGTTCTTAAATACAAGCGCCTTGGGGACAGCAAAGCTGGACAACAACAAATGACATGTTCCGCGGATTCTGTGTGGTGTTGGCACAGACTACAACCGGACCCACTTGACGACCAGGTTTTCCAGTGGGCTCTATAGTCTTGTATTGCAAAGTTAAGAGCCTCACCCTCATGACATTTTGTAGGGCTTGCCTTCCAAGACCTGCTTTTAAATAGGGCTGGCATACAGTAGTTTCATGTGAATCAATAAGACCTTCTGCACCCAGAACAGGTCTAATCCGTTCAAGGTCTTGTTGCCTCGAGATGTTCTTGCCACACTTTTTTAGCAGGTTCTTTAGACTACACTTTGTCAATGATATGTCTGTTGAGGGTTCGATTGATAGTCCCAGTGTTTTTTGGCCATCAAGAAATACCTCGCCCAGCGACTATTGTTATCTGTAAAGACCACCTGTAGCGCTGCCCTGATTGTGCCCGGACATGCATTAATCACGTTGTGTTGAAATTTGACTATGTCTTTTTTGCATTCAATGTCCATTGCTGTGATGTTGAACTCTAATCGAATCAGTGAGCGCCTAGTCGTGTATGGGAGCTTAAATACTTTTCTATATGCCATTATATATAGGCCCTCCAATTTTTTGGTCAACAAACCAGGGAAGACAAGGTGGCCATAACTAAGGGGCCGATTCCGATTCGGGCCGGAAATCTCTCCGACCAAGCCGGACCCGGAGAGATTTCCGACCGAATCGGACCCTAGCAGTCCGACCGAACGACTACGATGTGCATGTATGCCATCGGACTCGATTCGGTCGGACTCCCATTGAAGTCAATGGGAGGCAGTCGTACGACGCGTACATGGGCTCCCATTGACTCAATGGGCACGACGCGAACAAGGGCGCCCCCTACAGCGTGTTCGCGTCGATGCGGGTCGCGCCGTACATGCACGTGTAGGGGGGACCCATGTGTCCCCCCTGTGTGCGACTCGCATGCCTACGCTTCCAGGGGGTTCCGACACGGACCCCCAAAGTGCGGCTCCGACAGCTCCTTGGAGCCGGACTACGCGAGTCGGTCGGAGCGGTCGCGATGCGCATCGTACTTACCCGGACGGGGAACGTCTCCATTGCGCGGTGCGAGTCGTCCCCGTGCGAGTCGGTCGGAGCAGTCGGGTCCTGCGGACGAGTCGGTCGGAGATTTCGAGAGCGCATGCATCGTACTCGCTCGCCCGGACGCACGTACGATTCGGTCGGGAAACAGGGCTCCGAATCGGATCCGGTAAAGCCGAATCCGATTCGGAGCCCTACCGGCCGAGATCGGAATCGGCCCCTAAGTGTAGACATTAGCTTGGCTTGCATTACTCGTCGGATCCCTTCCATCGAGTGGCTTACAAGCTTGTGATGTAATTTGCACAAGCCGTATGTTAGCTTAGCTGCTTTTGCCTCCAGTGCTTTAACCTGCAGTGCTGGTCTGCAGGTATCTGCAAATTGTACTCCCAGGTAGGTGTACTTATTGGTCGTGGTTATCCTTAGAGGGCCCAGCTGCCATACCAGTGTTAGTTTTTTTTAACTTGTGGCCAAAAATCAATACTTTTGTCTTAGATGCATTAGCTATAAGTTTGTTTTCCATGTTGTAATTATGTAGCGTCTCTAATGCCCTTTTCATGCCTATTCTTGTATGATCTAGTAAGACGAGATCGTCCGCATACTGCATTATTGGTAATCTGAGGTGGCCCAGTTTTGGAGGAAAGATGTTAGTTTTTAACAGTGCTTCTCCCAAGTCTGCGGTGTATAGGTTAAACAGGGTGGGGGCGATCACACAACCCTGTTTTAGCCCCCTGTTTGTGAAGATCTTGGCAGTTGCACATGAGCTAGTGAGCTTAACTCTCACCCAGGTGCCAGTGTAGAGTGATAAGATGGCTGCAAGGAGTTTCCTCGGTATACCCCACTTAGCCAATTTTGCCCACAGTATATTTCGATCAACACCATCAAAGGCGGCACTATAGTCCACAAAACAAGCATATAATGGAGGCGAGGTGGGCCCAGTTGCCTTGGTTGCCAGATATGAAAGTGAAATGGCGTTGTCCATGGTCGACGAGTTCGGCCGAAAGCCAGTCTGGTATTGTGGGATTACGTGATTGTTCGTAATCCATGACTAGCTCTTTCAAGAGCATTTTAGCAACTGCCTTTCCTTCTACGTCCAGTAGCGCAATCAATCTGTAGTTCCCCGGGTCGGAGGCATCCCCCTTTTTGTAAATGGGTTGTAGAATGGAGCCTTTCCATGAATCCGGAACTGCAGAAATATTATAGCAATGATTGAATAAGCCCTGAATATGGGGTGCCCAGTATTCACGATCTTCCCTGAAAATATATGAAAATATATCCAGACACCATTTGCTGGTGTCTGGAAAGAGCAGAGCCCCGTTGCCCCATCAAGGAGGGTGTCATCAGAGGAGCTTGATGCAGTGCTTTGCTCAAACTAACATTTTCAAAACTATCATTATGTGTTTATTTACTGGAAATACATCATTGGGCCGGGCTGGCATTGTGCATGTATTACTAGGATTTATGGAAAATACATGGTTGCACCCTGCATTATCACTGGGATCAAAAGGTGTGTGATGTCATTTCATGTGATGTCATCGGGAGCTGTTAAAGGTTAAAGGTTGTGTAATATCATTTCTGGTACATCAGGCATTTTGGTGCATTGACGTCCATTGGTAACAAAAGTTAGCGGGCCCATCAAAATAATAAGCTTTGCAGGCATACTGCAGCTCTGTGGTGTCTCACCAGAAGATTTCACCTGCTGCAGCCAGGAAAAGTCACCTTGTGGAATACCAGGGAGTAAATGTGGAAATCTGCTTGGTGAATCTAATTACCAGATGTTACTCCCAAAGAAATAACAATTCCTATTATTTCTGCACACCTGAAATTACTGAGAAACCTGGCAATGGTAATTCCAGGACTGGGATACCACAGGGTCTAAGATGGGCCATTTATAAAGAGGGTCTTTGAAATTCAGGGATGCATTACAGATGAGTTGGTCACCAACTGGACCGTGCCCCTGAATGCGCATACTGCACATGGCCTGCCTGGGCATGCTCATCCTGAGTTGTACAAAGTACAGAAGCAGATTAGTGCTTTGTGTTTGCACACTTTTTTCAACATGCACAAAGCACACGCAAGTAAATCACTCTAACATGGTCTTTGTATGTACTATGTTAGGGTATAATCTTTTCAGCATTAAAAACACAATAAAAAGATCACACTAAAAGTGACCACAACTTTACCCCAACATTCTCTTGGGGAATAATAGTTTGTTTTTGATAAAAATATTATTTTTAATTTCCATGTACTTTAGAACGCGATTCTCAAACATGGTTTCACACTTAAGGTGCTTCTTACTAATTATGAGGAAACCTGAATTAGGCACAAACTCCGGTTTTGCAGGAAAGCCTGCACATAGGAAATATCAACATTAACGATTTGACAGATAAAGCTTGGTGAATTCTGAATTGTAGAAAGTGTCCTGAATCTTGGGAAGAACTGTGGAAATCGGTGCAGAAACACCAATTCCAATGGCTTATTCACAATTTCCAGTAATAAAAAACATAGGGGCATATTAGCAAGACCCACGTTAAAATTATCGCCGTTTTAGCGGCAGGACATCTAACCTGGGCTTCTATTGGAATTCCATAACGCATATTAGCAAGCCCATTATCGCCGTTTTAGCGGCAGTTTCCTGCCGCTAAAACGGCGATAATTTTAACGTGGGTCTTGCTAATATGCCCCATAGTCTTCAGGGAATCCTGCACCCCCTAATTGGCCGTTCTCTTGACCCAATAGGCCGCATGGGATAACATTTTATTAAGGGGCCCTTAAGATCATAATTTGCAGATGATTATCACACTTAGGGGTCGATTCCGATTCGGGCCGGAAAAAGCACCGACCGACTCGGAGCCGGAATTTATTCCGACCGACACGTACGATGCAAGGCGTGCAAAATCCGACCGACACGTACTGAACCCAAGCCGAACGACCGAGCCGCACGGAAAACAGCAATCCGGCCGGAAAAACACGCGAATCGAACCGACCGACACGCACCCGGAACAAATCCAACCGAAACGTACACGCGAACTCCAAACCGCAAAGTACGATGCAAGGCGCGAAAACCACGACCGAGTCGAACGGAGGACAAGCCGTATGACCGACACGCATACAAAACCGAGCCGAAGTAACACAAAACACCGCGACCGACGCGTACGCAGCATAGAAAACTGCACAAACACAGCGTGAACGAAACGGAGAAGACCGTACGAGACAAATGCAGGGTCCGACTCGGTCACAACAACGTTTCCAACATGCACAAAAAGTACTAAGGAAAAATACACAAAAAAAGCTAAACAAGCAATTACAAAGCCAATAAATACTGGGGGGTGGGGACAGAGAACAAAGACACACCCACAACTCCACCCATATAAAGGACACAAATCCCAACCATGATCCTTTGCAAATGCCATTCTACTGCCAGCACTCAACAGACAGCAACCACACACCCACAGCTCATCCCTCACACAAGCCACACACCATCAGCACACCAACAAATAGCAACCTCACATACACCCAGCAAAACACACACTCACACACCCTCACCTGCACACCAACACACACATCACTCACCATCACCACCCATCACCATGCCCCCAAGAAGAATCACAAGTTCCTAGATTGTGAATTGGAAGTCCTGGTAGACGAGATCCTCAGGGTAGAGCCACAGCTGTTTGGCACACTGGTCCAACAGACCCCCATCTCCCAGAAAACCAAGATGTGGGAGAGGATCATCAACAGGGTGAACGCACAATCACCATGTCTGCGCACAAAGACTGACATCCAGAACAGGTGGTATGACGTGCGCAGGAGGGTACGGGAGCTGCTCAAGAAGGACTACCTCCTGAGCCAATACACCGGCAGTGGCCCTCCTGCCAAGCCAGTATACCTCAGGCCCTGGGAGGAGAAGGTGTGGGCCATCCATCCGCCAGTGAGCGTCTTTGGACTAGAGAACATCCCAGAGCCTGGTGAGTACACAACAAATGTACACAATATTCTGCCACAATACACACACACATCACTGTCAAGGGAGAGTCAAACCATGCACTCATAGCAATTACACAGCAACCAGAACAGAATCATCCCAAAATGTGTATGTCAGTCAGATAAACACAACACATGCCATCTCAAAGTTACATTTAACCGTGTCATCACATGTACAAACACAACTACAACTACAGCTAGGCAGTGGCACAAATAGAACTAACAAACACATCCAGACATGTAGCCACCACTACAACACCAACACACAGTGAAGACCACTGAAAGGAAGGAATTCTGTGTATACTGGGCAAGTCAGTGTAGCCAATAGCATCATGGGAGTCGTAGTCACACATATTGCTCACCCCCACAACTGTCCCATCAACACCACCATGAACCATGCGCACATCACAGGGAGTGGAAAAGGACAAGATGGCTGACACTGGCTACTGCTGTGGGGAGCACAAGGCCCTGCTGGCAACTGTGCAACAACCAACAGCAGGACACCACTGACTGACATCCTGAGAGACAACTTCCACTCCCTGCAATGGAAGCACGTTCCATAGTGGGATATCTGGCTGGCTGGGTGGGAAGGAGGACTCGCAGCACTGACCATAGTCACAAGCACCTCCCCTCACACCCCCCCTCAACACAAACTCCACAGAACCCACCTGGGAGAATGCAATGCCTCACATCCTAACTCAAGATCCCACAAAGAACCTCCACCCTGGGTAATGTTGTGTGAAGCACAGGGACACTCTTGGGACTTTTAGCCAAACAACTGCCAGGACAACACTCCCAGCCATCCTGTCAGCACAGGCAGCCCACCCCACAGGGAAGCAGAGTCAAAAGGAAGGAAGCATGGGCATGCTGGGAAGGGGGGTGGAGGCAACAGCATGATGGGAGTAGTAGGCACAGATATCGCTCAGCCTCACAACTGGCCCATCAACACCACCCTGAACCATGCTCACATCAATGGGAGTGGATAAGGACTCACAAGATGGCTGACACTGGCTACTGCTGTGGGGAGCCCAAGGCCCTGCTGGCAACTGTGCACCAACAAACAGCACAACACCACTGACTGACATCCTGAGGGACAACTTCCACTCCCTGCAATGGAAGCACGTTCCATGGTGGGATATCTGGCTGGCTGGGTGGGAAGGAGGACTCGCAGCACTGACCATAATCACAAGCACCTCCCCTCAACACAAACTCCACAGAACCCACCTGGGAGAATGCAATGCCTCACATCCTAACTCAAGATCCCACAAAGAACCTCCACCCTGGGTAATGTAGTGTGAAGCACAGGGACACTCTTGGGACTTTTAGCCAAACAACTGCCAGGACAACACTCCCAGCCATCCTGTCAGCACAGGCAGCCCACCCCACAGGGAAGCAGAGTCAAAAGGAAGGAAGCATGGGCATGCTGGGAAGGGGGTGGAGGCAATAGCATGATGGGAGTAGTAGGCACAGATATCGCTCAGCCCCACAACTGGCCCATCAACACCACCCTGAACCATGCTCACATCACAGGGAGTGGATAAGGACTCACAAGATGGCTAACACTGGCTACTGCTGTGGGGAGCACAAGGCCCTGCTGGCAACTGTGCACCAACAAACAGCACAACACCACTGCCTGACATCCTGAAAGCCAACTTGCACTCTCTGCAATGCAAGCACGTTCCATGGTGGGATATCTGGCTGGGTGGGAAGGAGGACTTGCAGCACTGACCATAGTCACAAGCACCTCCCCTCACACACACCCTCAACACATACTCCACAGAACCCACCTGGGAGAATGCAATGCCTCACATCCTAACTGAAGATCCCACAAAGAACCACCACCCTGGGTTATGTTGTGTGAAGCACAGGGACACTCTTTGGACTTTTAGCCAAACAACTGCCAGGACAACACTCCCAGCCATCCTGTCAGCACAGGCAGCCCACCCCACAGGGAAGCAGAGTCAAAGGAAGGAAGCATGGGCATGCTGGGAAGGGGGGTGGAGGCAATAGCATGATGGGAGTCGTAGGCACAGCTCTACATCCCCCACCACATGGCCCAGCAAGCTCACACTCACGCATGCACATCCCACAGAGAGTGGAAAGGCCCATCAAAGATGTCTGACACTGTTGCTGTGTCGTGGGGAGCACAAGGGCATGCTGGGAACTGCACACCAACCAACAGCAGGACACCACAGTCAGCCATCTTGCCATTGCTCTCACAACCACACACACTGAACTCCCCACAAAAGCAAGTAAGTATGGGAATGCTGGGAAGTGGGGTGGAGGCAATAGCATGATGGGAGTCATAGTCACAGACATAGCTCACCCCCACAACTGTCCCATCAACACCACCCTGAACCATGCTCACATCACAGGGAGTGGATAAGGACTGACAAGATGGCTGACACTGGCTACTGCTGTGGGGAGCACAAGGGCATGCTGGGAACTGCACACCAACCAACAGCAGGACACCACTGTCAGCCATCTTGCCATTGCTCTCACACCCACACACACTGAACTCCCCACAAAAGCAAGTAAGTATGGGAATGCTGGGAAGTGGGGTGGAGGCAATAGCATGATGGGAGTCATAGTCACAGACATAGCTCACCCCCACAACTGTCCCATCAACACCACCCTGAACCATGCTCACATCACAGGGAGTGGATAAGGACTGACAAGATGGCTGACACTGGCTACTGCTGTGGGGAGCACAAGGCCCTGCTGGCAACTGTGCAACAACCAACAGCAGGACACCACTGACTGACATCCTGAAAGACAACTTCCACTCCCTGCAATGCAAGCACAGTCCATGGTGGGATAACTGACTGGCTGGGTGGGAAGGAGGGCCGGCTGTCAACCAAATACAACCAATGCAGACCATGTTCACACCCCAACAAATACATAGAAATGCCCAAATAATGCAGGACAATGTGCTACACCAATATCAACCCCTGACTGTGACGACTTAGGACAATGCAATGTACAGGCCCGCACCCAGAGGCACAGTCACAACTGTCAGGTGTGTCAACCATTGATGCCTGCAGAAACATAACATACATTGTGTGTGTCTCCCAAAAACAGGTGATGATGGGGACACAGCAGCAGACGCTGAGGAGTCCCAGTCCCAGGCTCAAGAGGATGCGGAGCTCACTGGTGTCGTACAGCCTCTGCCCTCCTCGGACGAAGAAGACCAACCTGGCACATCCGGTGCAAGTCAACATGCAGCACCAGCAGGACCACCAGCTGCAGCACCAGCAGGACCACCAGCTGCACCCCCTGCACCCACCCCTCCAACGACTGTCACCACAAATACCATCCCTGCCGACATGGACAGAACAAGGAGCAACACCAGCACAGGGACCCTGGACCAACGTGGGGCCATGGACACCACCACCACCACCAACCCCCAAGGGGACGCAGGGTCATCTGTGCGTGCCACTGCATGCACTGCACATGTCGGCAGGGGTGGTGGGAGGGGTGGGAGACAGAGGTCGCTGCTTGCAGAGGTTGCTGGTGTGCATGATGACCCACAACTGGTACGCATAGCCGATGCGTACCAGTCCAGCACCGGAGATCTCAGCCAGGTAGTGGGGCTCCTCAGAGACATGAAACAGCAGCAGGCTGCCCATCATGCCCGCTTGGACTCACACATGTCCCGCGTGGAGTCCAAGTGGGACGCACTGCAAGAGATGACGGCGGTGCACAGGGACATTTTACAATGCCTCCGCCAGATGAACAACAACCAGTCTACACCTCCCTGTGTGCCAACAACATCTGGTGCTGAACAAACTGCAACTGCCACAGGGAGGGAGGATGACTCTGGCGGAGAGTCCCCTGCACCGCAGCAGCCTGTACTTGAGGGGCCCCCCAAAGAAGAGGGGTCGTCCGAGGAGGGGCAAGTGAGAGGCCGATGGCCAAGTGCAACTCCCAGGAAGCCTGAACCTGTTCTGGATGTTCACCTTTGTGCACAAACTGTTCACCCTGTTGACGGCAACACAACTCCCACACATTACATGGGGAGTACAAGTTGGACCAATGTCTCAGACAACTGTGGCCCCGATACTGGGGATTTTGTCTACCAGGACTTTCAATTCACCTAGGAACTTCTGATTGCAAGATATATGTACAGCACTAACCATCCTATGCACTATTCACACAAATGTATCACAATAAACACACTAATACACCATACTTGCCTCTGTTGTGATTCCAACGTGGGTGCTGTCATGGGGATGATGAACTGCAAAATTACACTGTGTATGCGAACTGCAACAGCAAGTACAACACAGGCATGTGAGTAAAGGCAACGTGACACATATGAGGGAGACACACCACCAGGGCTACACAACACATACACACCTAGGCCATCTGACTCATTGCCTACACTGATGTTGCCAGGGAAGACGGTGCAATGCACAGACACCACACCTATTCCCAGTTGTAGTCAAGTAGCCCACAGGTGCAGTAAGCAAATGGCAGTCAAATGTGTGACCACAGACAACGCACATCACAAAGTGAAGCACAGGTTTATTACACAGTTGCAACATGTCGTAACCACTACAGATGCAAGGTAATCCCACCTGGCAGCAGGCACACAGTCAACAACTGTAGAAGGAAGGAAGTCCATGGGTGTGGCGCACATCACCTGTAGGGACACAACAGCTACCACCCTGGAAGTACAATCACGTCGTCGGTGGACACAGTTGACCAAACGAATCTGAAAGTACCCTGTGAAGGACAGAAATGACACACAGTCAAAAGCAATGGAGAACAGGACAGAACAGCAAAACTCATGCACAATACATGTTACAAGATACCCACCCAGAACCAAGTTAGCATGTCAACACTGTTGGGGAGTACAGACCACCTGTAAGCACACATCGCTACACACATCCAGTCAAGTAGCCCATGGACACACTCCAACAGCACCAGAGCACCACCTACACATATCATGCCAACTCACATCATTGACATGACACCTCAGGATACTCACATTCAGCTAAAGAAGTTGGTGATGAGCTGTGTGCGGACATCACCCTCATCAGCATCATCATCACTGGCATCGTGGTCCAGGCCAGGATCCTCCACAGGTGGCGGATGTTGGTCATTGTCATCCTGGATGAGAGGCAACTCCTTCCGCACTGCCAGGTTGTGGAGCATGCAGCAGACGATGATAATCTTGCACACTTTCGCTGGGGCATATGGGAGGGACCCTCCTGTCTTGTCCAGGCAGCGGAAGCGGCTCTTCAGGAGACCAAATGTCCGCTCAATCACTCTCCTGGTCCGACCATGTGCCTCATTGTAGCGCATCTGGGCTGGTGTCACAGGGTTCCTGAGGGGTGTCAGCAACCACGGCATGTTGGGGTATCCCGAGTCACCTACGGACAGACAAGTGCACATTAGCTGACTTGGAAAAGTGGGCGGAATACTACAGATCAGATCACACAGAATGGCACAAAGTCAGTACACACCGACAAGCCAGGCACGCTGGTTCTGCATCTGTGCCATCATCCTGGGGATGCGACTACTCCTCATCACAAAGGCATTGTGTGCTGAACCAGGGAAACGGGCACACACGTGTGTGATGGTCATATCTGCAAGACACACCACCAGTGCATTGACCGAGTGGTAGTGCTTGCGGTTACGGTAGGCCTGCTCCTGGGCCTGTGGTGGTACCAAAGCCACATGTGTCCCATCAATGGAGCCAATGACATGCGGCATCCTCCCCAGGGCATAGAAGTCACTCTTCACGTCAGTGAGTCGTTGCAGTCTAGGGAAATAGATGTACCGGTTCAGGAATAGCAACATTGCCTCCAAAACATCGCGGAGCACACGGCTCAACATGGTCTGTGACATCCCACCAGCAGTCGCCACAGTATGTTGGAAGGTACCGGTGGCAAAGAAGTGTAGGGCTGCCATCACCTTCACCTTGGGGGTCAGCGCTGTAGGATACGGCCGGCCAGGCTGCAAATGTGGGGCCAACTGCACTGCCAAATCCTCAATCAGCTGCCTGGTGAAGCGGTACCGTTGGATGCTGTCCCGTTCCACCATCGTTGCCAGGTCTGGGAATGGTCGATGGACAGCAGGAGCCCTGCAGTGCAGAGGAGAAGAAAGCAAGATTGTCAGTCACCCCACATATGCGGCATTGAACACACTCAATATCACAACATACATCATTATGAGGCACAACTACATGAAGTGTGCAGTTCCATAAGGACATGTATGGTACATACATGGCCAACATCTGTCATCACGGTTCAACAAGTGGCATCAATAAGTCCCAGGTTGGCCCATTGGATATCATGAGGCCGTGTCACAGTTCCCATCTCCTGCTGCCGTGTCACAATCACCCCCACAGTGACATGTGAGGACAGATGTGCCCCCGGCATCACAGCTCAACGACAGGTACATTCCCAGGGACCCTGTATTGCCACATGGACACTGGCATTACATGGAGTATCAGGTATACACCAGAGCAAAACAACCATGACCCCCACAGGTAGTGGTCCCACTTGCCACTGCAGGACAGACATGGACGTCTGTGACACACACACGCACAACATCAAAGTCCATGCACACACAACGTGGATGTGGAGACTGTCTCCCATTGTTCACATGAAATCAGAGACATTGTAAACACTACATGCACACAGACTGTGGAGGACCATCACTATTGTGCCACTGGGACACCCTGGCTCAAACATACCGTCCCACATGGGACTCACGGGGTATGTGACATGACATACACATACACCACCGTGAAATGTGACCATGGCACATGCACAGATATGAACAGTTGCACATCACAGTGGTCATGTACACGTAACACCCAGGATCCTGTCCCCATGAACACGTGCACAGCCTGGGGGTGGCTGCCCCCAGGTGACACCCACAGGACAACATGTACACCAACATACACACAATAGGAAATGCAGCCTTACATGCCTTATGATACAGTTTGGACAGGCTGTCGTGTTGTAGGTGTGCCCCTCACTCCCTGGGAGCTATCTGTGGCTGGCATATGTTCATCTGAGACAGGCATGGTGACATATGCCAGTCACTTGTACAGGGATGCGTTGAACAGCAATGGACCGATCGGTGCCCCCGGCCGGCCCATTGCATTCAATGTGTGCAGGTACGCGTTGTACCCCTGTACACGTTGTACCGCAATGGACCGATCGGTGCCCCGGCCGGCCCATTGCATTCAATGTGTGCGGATACGCGTTGTACCCCTGTACACGTTGTACCGCAATGGACCGATCGGTGCCCCGGCCGGCCCATTGCATTCAATGTGTGCAGGTACGCGTTGTACCCCAGTACGCGTTGTACCGCAATGGACCGATCGGTGCCCCGGCCGGCCCATTGCATTCAATGTGTGCAGGTACGCGTTGTACCCCTGTACGCGTTAGTACCGCAATGGACCGATCGGTGCCCCCGGCCGGCCCATTGCATTCAATGTGTGCAGGTACGCGTTGTACCCCTGTACGCGTTGATCAGCAATGGACCGATCGGTGCCCCGGCCGGCCCATTGCATTCAATGTGTGCAGGTACGCATTGTACCCCTGTACGCGTTGTACCGCAATGGACCGATCGGTGCCCCGGCCGGCCCATTGCATTCAATGTGTGCGGGTACGCGTTGTACCTCTGTACGCGTTGTACCGCAATGGACCGATCGGTGCCCCGGCCGGCCCATTGCATTCAATGTGTGCGGGTACGCGTTGTACCCCTGTACGCGTTGTACCGCAATGGACCGATCGGTGCCCCGGCCGGCCCATTGCATTCAATGTGTGCGGGTACGCGTTGTACCTCTGTACGCGTTGTACCGCAATGGACCGATCGGTGCCCCGGCCGGCCCATTGCATTCAATGTGTGCAGGTACGCGTTGTACCCCTGTACGCGTTGTACCGCAATGGACCGATCGGTGCCCCGGCCGGCCCATTGCATTTAATGTGTGCGGGTACGCGTTGTACCCCTGTACGCGTTGTACCGCAATGGACCGATCGGTGCCCCCGGCCGGCCCATTGCATTCAATGTGTGCGGGTACGCGTTGTACCCCTGTACGCGTTGTACCGCAATGGACCGATCGGTGCCCCGGCCGGCCCATTGCATTCAATGTGTGCGGGTACGCGTTGTACCCCTGTACGCGTTGTACCGCAATGGACCGATCGGTGCCCCGGCCGGCCCATTGCATTCAATGTGTGCGGGTACGCGTTGTACCCCTGTACGCGTTGTACCGCAATGGGCCGATCGGTGCGCACCCATTGACAATGGCTTAGCCTGGCAACGGACGCGTTTTCGAAATTCGAACGAGTCGGTTGCTGGAAATTCAGTTGGTCACCCACAACAATGTTGCAAAATCATGTATGTCATGAAGTTGAAGATTTGAAGGATGCTGTGGGCCTGTATTGGTGCTGCTATTCCATGGATTGGCCAGATTCAGAAGATGCAAACGACTTGGACCTATCACTTTGGGCACATGGGACAGTATCTGCCTCTGCAGCACATATATATTGCTGGCTGTTCCCCTGAGAGCTCACTTGCCTGCACTACATGCTCCAGGACGACATCTGCCACTGCACTGCTGCTGTCTCTGCCCCCTCTGGACCCTGCAATGGCACGTACTGTGGAGAGAGCCCCAGCCTTCAGCCTTGAGGAGAACCAGGCCCTGCTGGACAGCCTACTTCCACAGTACAGCAAGCTGTATGGGACACCAGGGGAGCAGGTGAGTGTTCTGTGCACTGCCTTTCTGAATGTGCATTTTGTCTGACTAGCAAGGCTGAAAGTCTGCACGCCACTGGCTAGCAGGCTCACTGAGTAGTTGTCACCCCCATAGTGTGTAGTGATATGCACTGGACAGGTATGGTGCAGTGACAGTGCATTTGAACAAGGTTTTACTTCCCATGCAATGATACCATGTAGTGACTTCTGGCAAACTGTCCATGGGCAGCGTTGCACTGCCTGTGTACATCATGTGCCCCTGTGATTGAGACATGTATATACAACTGTGTCATGCACGGATATGTTGCATGTGTAGTAATGGCCTTTTCACTTTGTCATCCTGACAGGTTAATGCCCATCGGAAGCAGGAGATCTGGAAGGACATCGTCCGGGCTGTCCGGTCCGTGGGGGTCTACAAGCGCCGGATCCGCAACTGCCAGAAGAGGTGGCAGGACCTTCGGGGCTGGACCCGGAGGATTGCACGGGTCCAGCTGAAGCTGTCGCCTCCTCGCAGGAGGGGCGGAACACGGACCCTGACCCCCACATGCTCCAGATCCTGGCGGTGGTGTTTCCAGACCTGGATGGGCAGCTGAAGGCCAGACAGCAGCAAGGAGGGGGTGAGTCAAAGACTGCACTGTGAACTCTGTATTACATGCTATGTGCCCTCCTCTGGCCTGGTTCAACTGCCACAGTACAGCAGTCATGTTGTCCAGGAGCCATGTCCCTCTATTGTGCACTGCCCACTCCTCATCTGATACCCAGGTGTGGCCCTTACATTCAGGGAATTGTGTCACTTGGGACTGTGTCCTTGCAGTTTGCTTCACTAAAGGTGGGGGACAGCATCTGTTTCCCTAACTCTGTTGTGGGCATCATGGGTGGGTCCATTGTTCACACAACGCCTGTGTTCGGACATGTAATCTGCGTGTTGCTTTGATATGCGGTCCACTTGCTGAGCTGAGCCACCACATGTGCCTGGGGTATGTGGCACACGCCCATGCAGCGGGTGGGAACAATGTTTGGGCCCCAGGAGTGTGCAGATTACGTGTGTCACACATACATAGCCAGCTATCCACTGTCCAGGGCTCATCCCTCATTCATGTGGGGCAGGACAGTCATGCCTACTCCAGGCCATGCAATGCACTCTGTACTCCCACTCCCGTGTATCAGCTGACACATTGTGCGCAGTGATTTGACCCCTCAGGTGTCTGCCTCTGTGTCAGTGTGCTGTGGATTTGTTGCCAGGACTGCTGGGGTGTTTCTCGGTAGGGGCTCAGCATGCCACTGGAGATGTGACCATAGGAGACGATACTTGTGTGTCACATAGGTGTTTGATCAGCTGCCCGTGCAGACTGGGGTATGCGAATGTGAAGTTCAGGCAGCTGTTTCCCATTCACAGCAGATTGTGAGGGGCTCAGGTTCAGAGGGTAGTGTCACAGGTCTCCCATATGTCCAATCGGTATGACCTGGACAGATGAGGGTTAAGATGATGTGTTGTGTGGGGGATGTACATGTGCACTTGTGCAGCTCCAGGACTTGCATTCCCCATGACCTACTATTGTGACACAGTGCAGAGTGTTGTTGTCTGGCTGCCAAGTCATACATCACTGAGACAGTGATGTATGACTTAGCAGTCATGCCTCCGCCATGGCATGTGTCTACTTATTGGTGATCCTGCAGGGGAGTGACATGTGCTACATGCACACCATTGTGGCGATGGCTATCAGGACATGGGTGCATCATGGTGTCTGTCGCTGGTATGCATCACATGCATTTCCTATTTGACTCTGGGCATCCCTTTCATCCGGAAACCTGTACTGACTCAGTGGCAAGAGTTGTGATGTGTGCATGTCCACATGCTACACTGTGTCCTCTGCACTGTCCAACTACTGTGTAGGTGGTGCATGTGTCCACACTGGGTTGTTGCTATCCAACAGACACCAGACAGATGGGTGCAAAGCCATGTGGGATGTGAGTGCCATGGTTGGCATCAGACTGACAATTGGCTTCTCCTGTTCAGTTAGGGCACTTTTAGCAATGTTCAACTAATGATGCCAGGGCTTGCTCTGTAATGTGCTGTGCTCACAGTGGTGTGTGCGTTTGGTGCAGGTGACTGATGTCTGTCTGTTTCCCCATTGTTTGCAGATACATCCACGGCCACGGAAGGGGACAGCTCCACGGACCAGGAGGAGCCGGAGAGCCAGACTGGGTCAGCAGCCGAGGAGTGGTCGGAGGGACCCAGTGGCACGGAGGGCGAGGAAGCCACACCGAGGAGTCTTCAGCACCATCCACCTCAGCTGATGACCAGAGCAACTCGGAGGATGACTCCCTCATGGAGGCGGGTGTCAGCAGCCACCACACCCCAGCTAGTGTTGCTGTCCCCGCCACCACCAGCACCACCACCGCCCTCCCATCGGCTCCCATTCCCCAGGTCCGTGGAGGCTCCCATGTTCGGGAGCGTGTCTCCTTTGGGCCAGGCACCGCACCCCCTGCCCCTGTGTCCCCTGCTGCCCTGAGTGAGGAGTCTGTGTACCTCCTTCGCCAGCTCCATGTAGGGCAGACAGCCATGCTGAGTGTCCTCCATGCGCACACCGCTCTGTTGACTCAGCTGGTGTCGTTCATGGAGGGCATCTCATCGGGCATGTCTGACCTACAGAGGGGCAATAGGTCCATGGACTCCTCCCTGACAGCAGCAGTGTCCCTCCTCAGACAGTCCCTCACCCCTCCTGCCTCTGCTCCATCCACACTCCCCAGCACCTTACCCGTCCCAAGCACCCACACACCGGCACAGGCACACACCAGCACACACACGTCCAGCACACAGACACACACGCCACAAACAAAACGCACACGCACGCACAGTCAGGGGACTGAAACCAGACTCACAGGGGATGGGGCCCTGGAACACACACACGCATCCACGAGCACTGCGCAGTCCTCAGTTGCCTCTCCCTCCAAAGCACCCTCCCTTGCCTCACCTGCAACCCCAAAGACCCAGCGGCTCTTCCTCAGTGACCTCGGCCTCTTCCCCTCCGATCCAGCTGATACAGCATTCAGGGGAAGAGGAAGCCCACCCACACGGAGCAGAGTGCCCCTCGCCCCCGGACACCCTCCCCCAGGTGCAGACAGACTGAGGCCCCCACCCGCAAGTCCCCCAGAGTCGTAAGAGCAAGACCCCGCCGCCGCCCTGCAGCTCAGGCACCAGGTCTCCTTCCTCCATCCCTCAGGCCCCCACTCCACAGGTGCCCCCACCACACCCTTCCCCAGGTTCCCCACCCACAGATAAACCAACCCCAAGAGGATCCGGCCTTCTCCCCCTGCCACTTGCTCTCCCGGCACCACACCCCCCGCTGCGCTTGTCTGTGCCACTGATGTGGTGAGGGTGTCCTCCCCCTCTGTCCAGCCCACCTTGCCTGTTCCCCATTCTCCTCCCCTGGTGGTAGGCACTGCAGTGGAGTCCACTAACACCCTGTCTGACTTGGGCACTGCCGTGGCAGACCTGTCCACTCCATCTGCAGGGTCCACTGCAGTCGTGCCGGCACCCACAACATCTGAGTCATGCCCCCCAGTTGTGCCGGCACACACCATGTCAGACACCTCCACTGCAGTTGTCAGTGGCTCTCCAGCACCCACCACCCCTTCCCTGCTTCCTCCTGGTGAGCCCTGATCCTGTCCCTGCGGTGCCTGGCCTGCCCCCGGTTGCCCCTCCTAGTGGATTGTCCCTGGTTTTGTGCAGTGCAGGCATGCGTAGGGTGACATCTGCCACTGTCACCCTGTTTGGACTTTGACAATGGACTGGCCATTGGCCTTTGTGTTTTTCTGGACTTTCAGTTTTCAATTCACACATATGCTGAATAAAGCAACTTTCTGTTCTCTAGTGCTTATGCTTCTGATGTACATGTTGTTGATGATGCTAACCATGCCCTTGCTGCAGTGATGGTGATATTTGGTCTCATGATAATGAAGTGTTACTGTGCAGGAACCCATGTGGTCCAGGGGGAATGTGTCCTATCCTGTGGTGTATCCATGTCATCCATAGCAGCATCTGAGGGTGTCATGTGTTCAGTATTTGGCAATGGGATTTCCTACTTACATTAGCAAATTCACATCTGTGGCTTCCACCCCTGCACATCTGTTGTGCCTGCCATTGTTCAATTCGTCTACTTCCCTGACCGTGTGGCCATCTCCACTGGACATGCAGGTTTGGGCATCAATGGGGAAGGACTCATCTGTGTTGTCAGTGCAACATTGCTATACAAGTGTGTTGGATCTGTGCTGATGATTTCGTTGGCACTTCCATGACCAGGCTGATGTGACGGGAGCCTTCATTTGGTGCTAATTGTTGATTGTGTGACCAAGTGCTCAGCTGACATGATGGGGCCCTACTGAGGCAACATATGGCACAGCTTTCCTCACACAGGAGTGGAGTCCCCTCATGGCAGTGTGTACTCCTGTGACATTGCCTGCGCCCAAGGTGTGTGTTGTATGAGCATGTCTGTGTGTTCACTTCCGTTTAGCTGTGCATGCTGTGATCCCTAGTGTTGTACCTGTTTGTGATGCTTGCTGAGTTGACCTATGTTCCCCAAAGTCTTCTCCCTGGGTTCTCTGTGATGTGGGTGCATGGCACATTACTGGTCATCAGGGTGTCACCCATAGGTGTGTTTGCTGTCAGGGCTGAGTTTGTGTGCAGACGCAGATGGGTCACAGTCAGGTTTCCCCTTGGCACTTGTTGTTTGCCCCTGTCATGTGATTTCCAGTTTGTGTTATCTTTCAGTGATTGTGACACGTTGTGTGTGTGACTGCTGGCACTCCTCAGGGTCCGGGCTGCAATGTTGGTTGTTGTCTATGTGTGTTCTTTGTGGGTGACCTTGGCTTCTTCATTGGTGTGTGACTGTGGCTGGGATCCCATTGGTTGGTGTGGTATTGCCGTCATGTCCATGTACAGTGTAGTGTGCAGTGTGTCAGACATTCAGGAGTCTTGTTGAGTGGCCATGTGTGATGTGTTTCTGCACCTTGGTTCCCACCCACCACCCTGGAATAGTCATGGGTGCATGTGCAATGTCACCAGTGCATGTGTGCTTCACTGCTGCACATTGTTGGAGGTCGAGGGTGTGGTGTTGAGTGTGTGCAGATGAGAGTTGTTGCCCGGCTAGGCCCCTGCCTCCATGTTGGCCTTGGCTTACTGGCCGTGCTGATTGATTTGTGCTTGTGTAGGTGTGATGGTAGTTTGTTGCTCAGGACACATGACTGTGGTTCACAGTGTGAACGACATTTAGCTTTGTCATCACAGTGGGATTGTAATGCAGCCCAGGGTCACCACATTGTGGGGGCACTGGGGGTAGTGCTGTGGTGTGTCTGTGTCTTGCTGTGTCAGTTGCTGTTCCTACCTGCCTGTGTGACATGTGTGATTTGTGCTCCCTCTCATCTGACAATGCCTGCTTGCCCACATAGGGGATTTGGATCCATGAGTTACCTTTGTGTGGCACTGTATGCACATCTGTATGATTGGTATTCAGGTCTCCTCATGTGTTGTGTGGTTGCCTGGGGACACTGGCACCCCCCTCACCTGTTGTGTATGATGTGCAGTGTGGGTCTGCCTGTTTGTGTTTGTGCATCTGCACCACTGCATTGGCATATCTTGGGTGTGCCATTGGCTGTATGTAGTTTGGTGGGTTTCCCCTGCTGTCCCTGGGACTCCTAGGTCATCGGTCAGCACAATGATCATGGTTTGTGTGTCCCATTGCTGCCATGGTTTGGTATCTGTTCACCTCACATCTACAGTCTCCACAGGGTATCTGCATTTGTGTGCCCATTGGTGCAAATATGTGGGTCTGCATTCTGATGGTCACTTCTGTCATTGTGTCATTGATGAATGTTAACAGTGTCAGCCCCCATGGGTGTTGTTTGTCTGCACATGGCCAAAGGTATGTGTTATTTGCACTGCAGTATTTGCCTCCCCCAATTTATGTTGCAATGGGACACATGCACTACTTTGCCACTGATGTGTTTTATGTTCTGTGACCAGGAATCATCCATGCAGTTTGGCAGTTGCAGCTTTTTCTTTGTCAACACTTACATTTTGGTCACTGTGATGATGGGGGTTTGGACCCCATTGCCACAATGTTCAAAATGTGCTTCAGCTATGGGCTCCACACTTACATTTTGGTCACTGTGATGATGGGGGTTTGGACCCCATTGCCACAATGTTCAAAATGTGCTTCAGCTATGGACCCCACACTTACATTTTGGTCACTGTGATGATGGGGGTTTGGACCCCATTGCCACAATGTTCAAAATGTGCTTCAGCTATGGACCCCACACTTACATTTTGGTCACTGTGATGATGGGGGTTTGGACCCCATTGCCACAATGTTCAAAATGTGCTTCAGCTATGGACCCCACACTTACATTTTGGTCACTGTGATGATGTGGGTTTGGACCCCATTGCCACACTGTTCAAAATGTGCTTCAGCTATGGACCCCACACTTACCTTTTGGTCACTGTGATGATGGGGGTTTGGACCCCATTGCCACAATGTTCAAAATGTGCTTCAGCTATGGAGCCCACCCTTACATTTTGATCACTGTGATGATGGGGGTTTGGACCCCATTGCCACACTGTTCAAAATGTGCTTCAGCTATGGACCCCACCCTTACATTTTGGTCACTGTGATGTTGGGGGTTTGGACCCCATTGCCACAATGGTCATGGCCTGCTTGCATTGTGGGGCCACACACATATATGTGTGGCACATGTGATAGGGGGTCACATTGTATGTTCAAAGTCATGTTCAGTGTTGTAGGCATTTGACACAGTCTACACACGCTTGTCATGGTGTTGGGGGATGTCTTTTCTTGCATTCCCTAGGTTGTGGTGTGCTGGTTGTGTCATGCATTGTCCATCCTATGAGTGGGGGTGGTGTTGGTGGTAGGCATCCAGCCCCCATGGGTAGAGGTGGTAGTAGTGACAGGCATCCAGCCCCCTGGGTAAGGGTGGTAGTAGTGGTAGGCATCTGGCACCCCTGGGTAAGGGTGGTAGTAGTGGTAGGCATCCAGCCCCCTGGCTTAGGGTGGTAGTAGTGGTAGGCATCCAGCCCCCTGGCTTAGGGTGGTAGTAGTGGTAGGCATCTGGCACCCCCATGGCTAAGGGTGGTAGTAGTGGTAGGCATCCAGCCCCCCTGGGTAAGGGTGGTAGTAGTGGTAGGCATCCAGCCCCCTGGGTAAGGGTGGTAGTAGTGGTAGGCATCTGGCACCCCCATGGCTAAGGGTGGTAGTAGTGGTAGGCATCCAGCCCCCCTGGGTAAGGGTGGTAGTAGTGGTAGGCATCCAGCCCCCTGGGTAAGGGTGGTAGTAGTGGTAGGCATCCAGCCCCCTGGCTTAGGGTGGTAGTAGTGGTAGGCATCTGGCACTCCCATGGCTAAGGGTGGTAGTAGTGGTAGGCATCCACCCCCTGGGTAAGGGTGGTAGTAGTGGTAGGCATCCAGCCCCCCTGGGTAAGGGTCGTAGTAGTGGTAGGCATCCAGCCCCTGGGTAAGGGTGGTAGTAGTGGTAGGCATCCAGCCCCCTGGGTAAGGGTGGTAGTGGTGGTGGGCATCTGGCACCCCCATGGCTAAGGGTGGTAGTAGTGGTAGGCATCCAGCCCCCCCTGGGTAAGGGTGGTAGGAGTGGTAGGCATCTGGCACCCCCATGGCTAAGGGTGGTAGTAGTGGTAGGCATCCAGCCCCCCCTGGGTAAGGGTGGTAGTAGTGGTAGGCATCTGGCACCACCTGGGTAAGGGTGGTAGTAGTGGTAGGCATCCAGCCCCCTGGCTTAGGGTGGTAGTAGTGGTAGGCATCCAGCCCCCTGGCTTAGGGTGGTAGTAGTGGTAGGCATCTGGCACCCCCATGGCTAAGGGTGGTAGTAGTGGTAGGCATCCAGCCCCCCCTGGGTAAGGGTGGTAGTAGTGGTAGGCATCCAGCCCCCCCTGGGTAAGGGTGGTAGTAGTGGTAGGCATCTGGCACCCCCATGGCTAAGGGTGGTAGTAGTAGTGGTAGGCATCCAGCCCCCCCTGGGTAAGGGTGGTAGTAGTGGTAGGCATCCAGCCCCCCCTGGGTAAGGGTGGTAGTAGTGGTAGGCATCCAGCCCCCCTGGCTTAGGGTGGTAGTAGTGGTAGGCATCTGGCACTCCCATGGCTAAGGGTGGTAGTAGTGGTAGGCATCCAGCCCCCCCTGGGTAAGGGTGGTAGTAGTGGTAGGCACCCAGCCCCCCCTGGGTAAGGGTGGTAGGAGTGGTAGGCATCCGGCACCCCCTGGTTAAGGGTGGTAGTAGTGGTAGGCATCCAGCCCCCCCTGGGTAAGGGTGGTAGTGGTGGTGGGCATCTGGCACCCCCATGGCTAAGGGTGGTAGTAGTGGTAGGCATCCAGCCCCCTGGGTAAGGGTGGTAGTAGTGGTAGGCATCTGGCACCCCCATGGCTAAGGGTGGTAGTAGTGGTAGGCATCTAGCCCCCCTGGGTAAGGGTGGTAGTAGTGGTAGGCATCTGGCACCCCCTGGGTAAGGGTGGTAGTAGTGGTAGGCATCCAGCCCCCCCTGGGTAAGGGTGGTAGTGGTGGTAGGCATCTGGCACACCCCTGGCTATGGGTGGTAGTAGTGGTAGTCATCCAGCCCCCCTGGCTAAGGGTGGTAGTAGTGGTAGGCATCCAGCCCCCCCTGGGTAAGGGTGGTAGTAGTGGTAGGCATCCAGCCCCCCTGGCTAAGTGTGGTAGTAGTGGTAGGCATCCAGCCCCCTGGGTAAGGTTGGTAGTAGTGGTAGGCATCCAGCCCCCTGGCTTAGGGTGGTAGTAGTGGTAGGCATCCAGCCCCCTGGCTTAGGGTGGTAGTAGTGGTAGGCATCCAGCCCCCTGGCTTAGGGTGGTAGTAGTGGTAGGCATCTGGCACCCCCATGGCTAAGGGTGGTAGTAGTGGTAGGCATCCAGCCCCCTGGGTAAGGGTGGTAGTAGTGGTAGGCATCCAGCCCCCCTGGGTAAGGGTGGTAGTAGTGGTAGGCATCTGGCACCCCCATGGCTAAGGGTGGTAGTAGTGGTAGGCATCCAGCCCCCTGGGTAAGGGTGGTAGTAGTGGTAGGCATCTGGCACCCCTGGGTAAGGGTGGTAGTAGTGGTAGGCATCCAGCCCCCTGGGTAAGGGTGGTAGTGGTGGTGGGCATCTGGCACCCCCATGGCTAAGGGTGGTAGTAGTGGTAGGCATCCAGCCCCCTGGGTAAGGGTGGTAGTAGTGGTAGGCATCTGGCACCCCCATGGCTAAGGGTGGTAGTAGTGGTAGGCATCCAGCCCCCTGGGTAAGGGTGGTAGTAGTGGTAGGCATCTGGCACCCCCTGGGTAAGGGTGGTAGTAGTGGTAGGCATCCAGCCCCCTGGGTAGGGGTGGTGGTGCGCATTCAGGCCCCTGTGTGCATATGTGGCATTGGTGATGGGCATCCCGCCCCTATGGTGCTGCTGTTGCTGGTGTAAGTAAATTCTGCATCCCTCTGTGTGTGTGTGATGTGTCGTGTACGTGTTGTATGTGTTTTGTGGTTGGTGTCTGACTTACCTTCTGCGCCGTACGCGTCCGTGCCTGTTCCGGTAGTAAATGTAGAATATTGGTATGATCGGGACGAAGGGATTCATGGTTGGTTCGTGTCGTTCGTCTTTCTCGTTGCTTCGCGTCGTCCTCATCGCTTCGCGTCGTCCTCGTCGCTGGCGTGTTCGCCTCGTAGCCGTGGATCGTGTTGTGGCGCGAATCGGAGCTTATGTGCGCCTCTCCCGGATGCTTTGACGTGCCGTGCGTGAGCGGCGGGTTCGGCGCGTACGGAAGCGCATCGTACTTGTTCGGCCGGACGGGGCTGCATTTTGGCTTCCGTGCGACTCGATTCTGCGTTTCCGGATTCGCCTCGGTCGGAGGACAGGACCTGGATTGGGTGAGTACGACTCGGCCGGATTCTGTGCTGTTGTGCGCATCGTACTTACTCGTTCAGTGTGCTGTACGGATCGGTCGGGAAACAGGCATTCGCATGGCTTTTTTCCCGACCGAATGGTATTGGGTGCGCCTCCGACCGAGATCGGAATCGGCCCCTTAATGTGTTCTCCAACACTGGATATTAAAAATGGGCTAAAGGTCTTCTGCAAATTAATTGTGCAAAACGCCTGCACCCTACTATATATATATTGCAGATTTATATAGTGCGAACTCGACCTGAAGGTATCATAGCGCTTTACATAAGCACCAGTTACGTTACACATGTTTTTGGGTAGGCACGGGAGATTAAGTGATTTGCCCAGAATCACAGGATGTGGACGCGACCGCCAGGCTCGAACCTTGGTTTCCCAGCTCCAAAGTCGGCAGTCTAGCCGTGAGCCACATACTCTCCCCTATTTCATTGAAAGGAAGAGATGCAGAGAAAGGGAGTTTTTCACTGATCAAAAATATTCTCCCCGAGGAATCAAAAAACCATGACAGCTTAATATAACTGTGAGCCATCACATTTTGTGATGGTTTAGGCGTACAAATGGGAATCTACGATTTGCAGTTTCTGGGTGTGTGCCTGATTCTGCGTGAATGAGGCCCGTCGTTTGTTTTTACACCCAGAAATCTGAAGCGTAGGTAAAATGCTGTCAAAACAGCCCTTTTCTGCACCTTTCTTAAGCACCACGTCACAGAAACCAGTGTTACAAACAGTATCAAAATGTAGTGCCAACAAAATTCTGGATTCATGTATAGTCAGAAATCTGTTTATGGATTTATATTTAGCAAAAGCATCCCCTCCCACAAACCCCAAGCCACATACTCCCATATTGAAGGTAAAAAGTTCATAGCTAGCCATGTGTCCAGTGGGGCAAACAATGTGGGAGAAGAGAGACAAAGAGAGAGTCAAGTGTTGAGTGATTTCTAATGACTCTGACTGCCACCCAGGTCACACAGAACACCCAGACAGGAATTCCTGCAGGGCTTATCACTTTCAGGTCTGCTCAGGCCTGGAGAAAAGGGAATGTTCATCTGCCCCAAGCCAGCGCTCTTGCCAGTAGCCAGGATTAGTGCCCTGCTTGGAATGGCAGCTCATTAGTGTTTACAAACAATCACTGGCGATATCTATCAAACAGGGAAATTAGGGGCCTAAGTGAAATTAGGTCACTCAGATAACAGCAGGCCCTCTGAAGTCCAGTCAGCGTGCAGTCTTTCTTCTTCTCTCAGCTCTGCTGAGGAGCTTTAGCCGGGTGCTTCTGATTGGCTGCTCATAACAGTGCGACCTCTTCACGAGAGAGGCAGTGACACTAATGCCCGGTAATCCCCCTGGAAACTTTCTGGCCCTCTGCCAGATCAGCTTTAATTGACTGTGGCTTCAAAAGTAAAACTTTTAGGGCCCGCACAATAGAAGTGGTCGCTTTCCAAAGAACGGCGGTGAAATTCGATAAACCTGATTACTGTATGGAGGCAAGCCCGGGTAACGATTTCTTTGTCCATGGTCTTTAAAGTATCACACACTGTCACGAGCATGTTACTTCGCCACTTAGACATGGATAGCACAATATGTGCTTACAATATAGTAGCATGTTTTGTACAATATTTGTTACTTTTTTAAAGAAAACTGACTTTGACTTTAAAAATAAATACACATTTGTGCTGTGTGGTGGCTACAAGCGCAGAATGGGAATTTCTACACTATCTACTTACATTTGTAATAAATCAGCACAGTATGCAGTAGCAAGCTACTTAACCTTCTGTGTCGTTACAAAAAGTTAAGAGACAGACTTTAAAAAGGCCGTACACAAGAACAACGATACTCCATGAAAATACAGCTGAAGTCAGAAAACTCCATGAAGCAAAATGTCTATCTCATCCATGAATGATAAACGCCTCCTGCCTCACTGCACACTCCTGCACCACCTGCATAACATTACAAAAATAAAAATATAATGCATTGCTTGTTTGTAGACTGAGTATGATACATCAAGACGTACAATTCCATCCACACCGATGCAGGGCTGGCTTTAGCGCTGTTGGTGCCCAGTGCAACAATCATTTGTGTCGCCCCCACGCCCTATGACCACCTCCTTGGATTCTCTCACTACCACTGGGCAAAAGTGCCCCTCATCTCTCCAATCATAAGCTATTGCTAAACACAGCGCCCCCCTTAGGTCAGCGCCCCCCCTACACAGGTCAGTGTCCAGAGAGGCAGCACCGGTCGCACTGCCCTAAAGCCGGCCTTGCACCAATGCATGAAACCCAGAAGATGCAAACACAGAAATCCATGACCCACTCTCTGCAAGGCAAGAAGATGCTAGCACACCACTTCCAGCCCGACATTTACTATATGTTTGCGTGGGTGCTCGTGCGCTGCATGGCAGCACTCTGCAGCGCAAAGCTGTTCAAATGACAGCACTAACCACCTTTGAGAACAAAAACTATTTTTCCGTAAGTTGACTCGAGTGCAGGGCTTTGTGCCATGCCACAACCCTTGAAACATAGGAAGAGGGCAACTAAGAGGGCAGGAACAATGCAAGCATCCATAGGTTGTCAAGCCAATCCAAATCCACCTAAATAGCATGACCAGGAACAATCAAGTGGGAAGCTCAACAAGTGTGATATTCCTACATGGATAATGTGTAATTGCTGTGAAGCAGCACGTGTCATGCCATTCCCATGAGCAGTTATCCTTGCATTGAAATGTATCGTAGAGGGTGGATCTGAAGTGCAAATCTCATCGAAAGCAGCACTTGTTCATCTTTGCGCCATACAGCAAAGCCTAGTGTTACACTAAAATGTCTTTATGTTTTGCACTGCCAGACTTCTTCACGTCTGTGCAATTTTGTCCCATGAGCGCAGCACAGAACTACTGATTTCCACACAGCATTGAACTGAGTGACTGTTAGTTAATCTGCGTCCCAGTATTACAAAAAAGCTGATCACCACCAACTCTGGCCCTGGGCCTGATGCAAGATGATTGCAACAGAGCCCAACCTCCGAAAATTGAGAGCATCCTTCTGTAACGTTAGACCATTATGAACCCTGCTGCTTAAACCACAAAAGATCCATTGCTTGATATTGTAAACTAAGTATTTTATAGTCAAGAATTATTTAATCCCTTTTGCATATCAATCAGAGGATAGGCAAAAGCATTAATTGTTCATTGCTGAGACTATTGGAGGTCTTTAATAGACTCTAATCAATATCACGTCGTTAAAGAAAGGTAATGTAAGTCGTTGGGTTTGTGATTTTCACGGTTTCATCCCCTATGGAAAATTGTCTTTGTAAGAAAGAATTCATGTGATCACATATGTATTGCTAAAGAACGTGGCTCTAATCACTGTTTTGGATTTATTTTGTCAGTGGCGTACTGTGTCTGTGACTCACAAAAATGGATCCATCATGTCTTGCTAATGGTGAAGAAAAGAAATCTGATTTTGTTTGGAAAGGTGGATACAAGTTTTAATTTCTTTATCAGCAAAGGAGAAAGTGATGTATGAGAGAAGATTTGCGTTTGGAAAATATAAAGAAAATTGTCTCTTCGTTAATAAAAAAGCTCAACAGGGTCTTGAAAACCACGACAGGCAACTACCTTTGACAATACGGTATAGCCTTTCATCTAAAAACAAAATAATCAAATGAGATACATTTATATAAAGCGAGATTCTCACGCTCAGGAAAATCGAGTCACTGGATCTGCCTCCCTCAAAATAGATGATGAGCGGTTCTGCCCTACAAGGTTTTATTGGAAAAGGACTTTGAATATCTTAAAAGAAAGCAATCATGTTCCCCTTGTCATCTATAGGTAATCAAGAACAATATCTGCATGTTGATAGACTACCTGACCATTGTCTGAGAGCAGAGATCTTGAAATTTTGATTAGGTTTCAACCCCTTTATTTTCAGTGCCAAGTTTGAACATGCATGTTTAATCTTAAATGTTTGTGTACTCATGTACTAATGGACTGTCCGATGTTTTATCCCTGCATTGTAAGGTTTTATAACCTATATTTTTAAAATAGGATACTTTGTCAAATCAAGAAGCACTCAGCCTTATAGTAGATATGCAATTTCCATATGTGATGATTGGCCATTATCTAATATAGTAGCGGCTGCTACAGGGCACTAGTAGTGGGATGTGGGGGTTAAAAATAAATAAATAACTAAATAAATAAATAAAAGGGAATAAGAAATTTCATGTACCTTCCCGGCTGCTGCCTGTCTGTCCTCTTCGGTCGCAGGAAACAGGAAGCACACAGACTCCCAGACTACGATAGCCAATCATAATGCTGCATTACAGCAGCGTTGTGATTGGCCTGAGTGCCGTGGTTCGGCGCTCCGAGAGGGATTTGGAGGCTGTGCATGTTCTCCACCCAGGCTGCTTAATACAGGCTGGTGGAGAACATGCTAAGTGCGCATGACTGTTTGACTGGCCCAAGATGGCCAGCCAAACCATCATGCGCACTTAGAAAGTGCCCACCACTCCTCCCCCTGCTCTGTGGAAAGACCAGCCCCGTCCGCCTCACACCTTCAGAGCCACTAGAGGAAAATAAAATGATAATAACATGCTGTTATTATCATTTTATTTTTCCTGTGGGTGGACGCTTTTCCGCCTTAGCAGAGGAGCTGCCACTAATGTAATGAAGAAGTGCTGTTTGGATTTTTAATTGTGTTTACTTAAGGGAAAACCACACTATTTTAAGTTTGACATACTTAATTTTTCTAAATAAACTTTATTTACAAACTTAAACTGATAGCTGCAGCTGTCTTCCTGGCCTCAGGTAATAAAAAAATTATATAAGTAAATACATATAAACATACATAAAGGGGCTTTGAACCAGCCTTCTTCATCCATTGGTCTGTTTAACTGCAATTCACATTTGCTTCAGTCCACCACAGCATACAGCATGGGCGTAATAGGTCAGCCCAATTCAGCCTTGGGCTGAATTGCATGCTGAGTGATGGCATATTGCCTAATAACATGTTCACACTTTCCCAAAAACAAGACTCTTCAGTACCAGGGCTGGTGGGCCCTTTACTTTACTTTGACAATGCCTTTTTTCTTTCCATTTTGGATCTTTTTTTTGTTTTTGTCATCCTTGTGTGTTTAAACTGTGTTCAGTTTCCAGCAATTCAAAGCCAATAGTACATTTTGTTTACACAAATAAGAATTATATTAAAAGGGTATAATATGTCATGTTATGTTATGTTATTTTATGCATGTTACATTTTGCTATGTTATGTTAATGGTTATTTATAAAGTCACAACTTAGGGGCCGATTCCGATTCAGGCCGGAAATCACTTCGACCGAGCCGGACCCGGAGAGATTTCCGACCGAATCGGACTCTAGCAGCCCGACCGAACGAGTACGATGCGTACGCATGCAATCGGACTCGATTCGGTCGGACTCCCATTGAAGTCAATGGGAGCCGGTCGTACAACGCGTACGTGGGCTCCATTGACTCAATGGGTGCGAGGCGAACAAGGGCGCCCCCTACAGCGGGTACGCATTGATGCGAATCGCGCTGTACATGCGACTCGCGCGGCTACGCGTCCAAAGTCCGGCTCTGACTGCCCTTTGGAGCCGGATGGTGCGAGTCGGTCGGACTGCTCGAGGCGCGCATCGTACTTGCCCGGCTGGGGAACGTCTCCATTGCGCGGTGCGAGTCGTGTCCGTGCGAGTCGGTCGGAGCGGTTCGGACCCGCGAACGAGTCGGTCGGCGATTTCGCGTGCGCTCGCATCGTACTCGCTCGCCCGGACGCACGTACGAAACGGTCGGGAAAGAGGGGTCCGAAGCGGATCCGGTTAAGCTGAATCCGATTCGGTGCCCTACCGGCCGAGATCGGAATCGGCCCCATAGTGTCCCAAAACACTGTAGGGATACAAGTGCGTGGTGCTGTCACATGGCCCATGGGGACATTGTCGCTTTCTCTAAGTTAGCATGAGCACGCTGCAGATTGTCCACTGCTTTGCGCACGTTACTACAAGACTTTATTTTAGCAATATTCTCTATGCCCCGTTTTCACATAAGAACCCATCACTGTGCTCACACTCTGCAGGTTCCTGGGATTTTGTCTGAACATTGTGAGCAAGGTAGAACAACAATGCCCCTTGTTATTTTGTTCTGGCCAGGCCTTAGCACCTAGACAAAACATACCGATGCAGCTGTTGTTTGGGACAAGGTACTTTGGTCTTAATGGAACACACGAATAGGTAGCACACACTTGGAGAGGGACCTTTCCAGGGAGAAGAGCGAGACAGCACCTATGATGTAGATCTACCCTCTATAGGCTAAGGTATGAGGTCTGCAGATAAAGCCCAGAGATCTTCTAATATATAATAATACTACTTCTATGCAAGGGGAGGGAGGTTAGGCTATATTGTCTTTTCATAATGACATCTCCTTTCATGATTTATGGACCAACTGCTATGCTGACAGTATTTGTATTATGAATTTTTCTGCTTGCTGTGGCCCGTATATTGCATACTTGAGCACGTTAGTTAAAATAAACTTTTTTAACTTGTTCGTGTCTCTGTCAAATCTTATTGTTGACAGGTACAAGAGTGCAAGCGAAAGGGTGTGTCTTGCCACCGCGATTCCTGAGAGATTTGGGAGTGTTGTGTTCTGGGGTGTCTAATCACTTGTTTCTCTGTGAGTGAGTAGGAGAACAAGTGAGACCCTATAGCTAGTCGGTCCTGGGCTCATTGATACTAAGGTGGTGGGATGACTCAGTCCCTATGCACTAAGGAACCATAATCCTATGCATAGTTCTGTTTTTGGGCAGAATCCCTGCAACATGGCGGTGCCAACGTTTGGTCTGGTACTTATTCACGAGACCCCTGAGTAGCGCTTGTGCTTGTCCACGATTTCCTCTCACCGGTTCTCGGAGATGTCCGCAGTGGGGGGCTTAGCTTATTCATTGGGTATCCCTATTTCTATAGGTTTTTCAAGCTTGAACTTTAAAAGGTATTTTGGCCCTATTTTGCGCCGCCGTTTTACTTGTTCATTTCTTTTTTACACATGGCACAACCGGTCGCTATTGCGGCACATAAGCGCGCAGCGGTTACAGCTTACTTAACTCAACACGGAGTCCTTAATGCAGGGGCTAACATTATATTCGTGGTTGAGGCGGACCCATCATACCGCTTTGAGGTATTTTATTCTTGGGTTACATTTCCAGCAGTAGATGTAAATGATAATTTGTTTCACTCTTACACAGCCACTGCTCCTCCAGCAGCGTATCGTCCTTATGCGTTAATTGAAGTTCCGTTGACGTCCTGGGAGCATGCCATTTGGTTTAATGGCATCCTTCGTCACCTTGCCTCTTTTGTTCGAATGGGCCCCTTGTCTATCGATGGGGCCACTTGGCCTGTTTTGGCTGGTTTTACACCACATCCAAATTATCTCAATGTTACTAGCGTAGAGCTGCGTCTATTGTACACACAGTTGGTTCATCTTCATAGACGAGTCATACAGTTTATGTCTCGTGCACTTCAGGCAGCTCTGGCTGGAGCTGCTCCTCCGGAACCAGGTCAGGGTGAAGGACTTGTGATTAGTCCGTCATGATTAACTCAGTGATGAGCAAACATCCTCAAAATTGTGATGACTTGCCTTTTTGGCTCGCACAAAAATCTGAGCAGCTTGAGGCTGTTTTTCCACATACATCTCCTGTTGAAAAACACAGAATCCTTACAATGAGTATGCTGAGTGGTCTGATTCCTCCTTTAGCGGACTGCACCACCTGGGGGACGGTGTTTGCTTCAGTGTATACACTGTGCTTTGGCACCCCCTCCATGAGCGTTCGGCTGAGCGTTCTGAAGAAGGTAAAGGATGAACACAGGGCTGGTCCAGCCCCGGAATTGGGGATGAAGTTAGTGAGTATGTTCCCTATTGTCTCCAATATGACTCTGGCCAACATTAAAGGTGAATCAGTTTGCTTGCAAGTGCGCCAATGCCTAGCGCGGTGGCGGACGTGGATCGGGAGCGACAGTCACCGATTATTATTGCGGATGTGTATACATCCTTGGGTCGCAATAGTTTGGGGATTCAACCATTTACACAGGCACAAGGTAAACCCCCTCCTGAAAAGGAGGGTTGTCCAGTCTTTTCTAAAAAGGCTTGGAACAAAAATGTGCGGCAGCAACAACAGAAGCCTGGTTCTCGTGCTGGTTCACCTCCACCTGATGCTTCTGAACGTAGATATGATTTGCATGATGGCTCTAAACTTAAGACACCTGAGAGGTTTCAGGTTCTTGATCCTCGTTCTCCTCGTTCCTTTCAGGAATCATCGGCTCAACAATTCGGCGGAGCTGGGAGACAGGATTGCAGACAAGGCGAGTCTATGCAAGTAAGATGTGACCCGCAGCGCCAGTTTGACTTAAAAGTCAAGCAGGAGGAACCACCTCAATATCGAGCCTCATTTCAGAAGAAAAAAGTTGCCACTTTGACTGCAAAGTATGCTTCAGATGCTGAGAACCCTCCTCCTCGACAGGAGTTGGGCGGTGACCCTCCTCGAAAGCGCAGTGGCGGTTACCATAGCGCGGCAAACACCACCAGCGTCTGGAGGCGAAAGCAACGGACACTTTTATTACTGTAGAAACAGCCCATACCAGTGTTGCTCCTCCTAATAGGCTTTATGAAGTGAGCTTCCAAATTGAGGGTGATATTAAACGCCCTGTTAAAGCAGTCTTTTGGGATAATCTAACATCTTCTTATGATATTTTGTTGGCGGAGGTTGATTGGCCTCTCCCTTTTGTCCCTGCTTCCTCCAGAGGGGAGGATGATGCTATTCTACCCAGTTTTTTGCAATATGTACCTGCTGAGGATAAAATTGCTTATGCTTCGCAGTGAGCATTATCTCTGACTCCTGTGTTATATCGCAATCAGGCGGGTTGGGACAAGGATTCCCCAGTTCATGTGATTCCTTTGCGTTCTACACCTCAGCCGCAACCGCAGTATCCAATTAAACGTGACTTTAAAGCATCCGTAAGTGACATTTGTACTCAATTGGAATATCAGGGTGTTATTGAGCCCTGTGTTTCATCAATGAATAATCCTCTTTTTCCGATATTGAAGCCGGACGGTTCATATCGTGTAGTTTTAGTCTACAGACATTTGAACAGTCTTGTTGGTACCTTGCAGTACAGAACACACACAGCTCTGCGTTAGTGAATAACATAGTTCACAAGAAGTTCAAAACTATGCTAGAAATTTCCAATGGATTTTTCAGTCACACTTTAGCTCCTGAAAGCCATGACTTGACCGCATTTAGCGCTTTTGGCAATCAGAGACACGATGCGAGATTGCCTATGGGGTATCAGAATAGCCCGGGGTTTTTGCTGCATGCCTAGTGTCAGTTTTACATGAAATTGACCTAGATGCATTTTCTTCTGTTGATGATATTTACTTGACAGATGATGAAATGGATCTGCATCTTGTGCATGTGGATCGCATTATCAAACATTTCGCGATGTTAGGTTACAAATTCAATTTTGCGAAATCGCATATTGCCTCTTTGGCAATGCTTTTCCTTGGTTATGAACTGAATAATAAAGGTGGGGTGTTGGCCCCACCCTTTTTGGAGAAATGTGCTCAATTGCAGCCTCCTTCAACCCTTAAAAATTTGCAATCTTTGCTGGGTTTTTGAATTTGGGCAGGACTTACATTCCTGATTATGCCCAGTGTATCAAACCACTTTATGCATTGATACAACCCTCTTTTTCATTTTCCAGTTGGCTTCGGGAACATACCGCAGTACTTAGGTCTTTGCAGTCTGATCTGCTTACACCTCAATTCTTGTTAACAAGAGACAATACAACAAATGTGGTCATACGGATTGTACGAGGAGCGTTAGGATTTACATACGTGACTTTCAATGAAGGGGACACGGTTCCCTTTGCTTATAAATTGCATTTATATACTCCAGCTGAGATGCGTTTCTCTTCAGCAGAAAAGATTTTGACAGCAGTTCAGATGGTGATTCTGAAAGAACGCTCTCTGGCTCAGGGGGAAACGCATTTTCATGGTTTCACCGGTGCCAGCTTTAGAAGCAGTCACGAAGGCTATTGTACTGAATTCCAAAGCTTTACATCCACGATGGATACAATGGGCTAGTTCTTTGACGTCGGCCAATGTCAACTTTATCTATGACCCTTCTTTGCAAACACAGGAGTTTTTATAATATGAACATGTTCATCCTCCTCCCTCATCATTGCTCCCTCTTGCTCAGTACAAATGCATTATTTACACTGATGGGTCTGCACAGTCAGTCATTGGTTCTAAGCATGCTTATTCCGTTGCCTGCGCAATTGTGGCAGGCACAATAATTGATAGCGATTTTATGTCCTCCTTGGTGCACGTACAATCCCTTGGGGATTGCACGGCACAATTGGCCAAGTTACGTGCTTTGGTTTTGGCACCTGAGTTTCCTGACCCTGAAGTCCCTACACTTGTAGTGTGCGATTCATTTTACTGTGTACAATCCTTCAATGACAACTTGCTCTTTTGAACACAAAATGATTTTCGTGATTCTAAAGGTAGCGCAATTAAGCATAAAATGCTTTAGGTCCGAGTGGACGCTCTTAAGGAACGTTTACCATTCGCACATGTTATCCATACATTAGGCCATCAGTGTGTGGGAGCACACGCTGTTGGTAATTCGCTGGCTGATGAGGCAGCCAAATCTGCAGTAGTCACATGCTCAGTAGCAGCAGTTACTAGGTTTATGACTAAAATTGATGATGATATTCTGGCGGCTATTGCAACTACGACGGAGGGAACGCCGTTTCCACAAGGGTTCCCTTCTTGGTTCACCTATCATTTAACATCCGATCGAATTCCATTTGTAACTATACCAGCGGTTGGTGATCGGATGATTCCCAACAAGGACCGCAGACTTTCTTTGATAGTGGCTGCGCATGAAGGCGTGGCTTTTGCCCATGCGGGCGTAACTGCAACTATTTCGTTTTTACAGCAATGTTTTTGGTGGCGTGGCTTACACCAGCAATCACGTAAATATGTTCTTTCCTGTGACATTTGTCAACAGATTAAACCTTCTACTGTTTCACGTCCACCACATACTCAACTCTACATTTCAAATGAACCATTTGTTTGTATTTATCTTGATCACTGCGGTCCTTTGACATCTGATAATGCTTTTAAGTATATCTTGGTTGCAGTGGATTCATGCACTGGATTCCTTTGGGTTTGGCTGCAACGCAGTGCTGATGCTCGAACTGTTATAAAAGATTTGCATGTCTTTGTTGGGACATTTGCCTGTGGCACATTCCATTCAGACCAAGGTCCGGATTTTGCCTCTAAGGCTTACCGGGATGCGATGAAGTCTCTGGGGGTGCAGGTGCAATTCTCGGCTCCATATCAGCCTGAGGGCAATTCTGTTGTGGAGCGGATGAACCGTGACTTAAAGCAATTTTTAACAGCTAGGGTTTTATGTACTGGTAGGGGCAAGTTGACTCATCTTTATGGAGTTCAATGTGCACTTAATAATCTCCCTAGAAGATCTCTGGGTGGGCAGACCCATACGAATTGCTCTTTGACATTAAAATGTTTATGCCAGACCTTGATGGTCTAGACATTGTGGCGGCTGCCGCAATGTTTGATGTAGATAGCCATTGTGCTATGTTACAGGATCTACAAAAGGCTCGCGACTCACAGGCGAAAGCTCATTTGCCCTCTTCCATGGATGCAGTGGTGTTGATTCTGGTTTCTGGCTGGGTTCCTAAAGTTGGAGATCTGGTCTGAGAGAAGGTGGAGAACAAAAAAGAATTTGGTACATCGTACCGTGCACCGGTCCCAGTCCTTGGTTTAAAGGGCACCCGTACTGTGATTCTGCCTCCACTACCTGGTCATAAGGACGATTGATACATTTCAAGCAAGCTTGTCAAGCTGCACCATATGGCCGATACTGAATAATATGCCTACAAGCATTCGGCGTCGGGATGTTTCACTGCATCCATTGGCTTCTGT
The DNA here is from genome assembly GCA_963921515.1 of Calotriton arnoldi. NCBI lineage: Eukaryota > Metazoa > Chordata > Amphibia > Caudata > Salamandridae > Calotriton > Calotriton arnoldi. The sequence goes on from CAWUFW010006622.1 coordinate 727,226, forward strand.
TTCCCTGACAACTCCCCAACAAATGGAGGGGGAGATCGAATCTTCAATTGATTTGTTGCCTGTTTTAACTTCTACATCTATAACTGTGGAAAATGAATATGCTTCCCCACCAGTTGAAATTATAATTGACATTCCTGAAAGTACCATTCACTCACCTTCCAATGAAGAACAGCGCCCGTTGTTTCAGCTAGGGTCCAGTGGATACTATATGAACCGAGATAACTTTTCTTCAGGTACGTCTTCGTCTATGGCAGAGCCCCCTTCACAGATTTGGATTTTAATCTCCTGGTTAAAAAGAACTTACCTGGTTCTGCCATGGACATGCGTCTGGATTGTGCTGACGATGGTGTTCCTCTTCATGTGGATTGGATTCGTGACTGTGTTTTTCCTATTGATTAATGGCCATTACTTACCTGAACGCTCAGCTGTAGACTTGGTAGCTGGAGTTCTGGCCCCTCACACTTCCTCTCATAAAATAAAAAGAAATCAAGCCCTAGTAAATATTTCAGCCTTCCCAATTGTTGATGGTATCGTTTGGGACAAGGTACCATTCGATGTCCATGGTCCTACAGAAACTTTGCAAATTCCATACATATTCCGCGTTTCTTTAGGTGATATGGTTTTGCCTGGAAAACACTCCGATGACTGGGATGTTAACGCTGTTTATTCATTATTTTCTGATTTAAAATATTATACTGCTTTTGACACTGAATATTTGTATTTAAATTCTCCAAATTATGATGATTTATTCTGTTATCAACATTATGGCCATCATTTTTTACACAAAACCAATACTCAGTGAGAGAATTGCCCAATCCCATTACAGGGGATCTCAATGACCCAAAGGAGTAAATTTATGTACGTTACTGGTTACAATCTCTCAGACCCTGTGCCCTATTTTTATAAATTGAAGATACCTACCTGTGCCAAATTCATGCTGACCCATACTAAATTGGTCTATTCCTCTTCCTTCGTAACTGATTTGTCCCTGAAAGGTTATGATTACTGGAGGGACACGGTTGATTTAAAATCTATTTGGGGTATCAAAGGTTGGCAGTGTGGGGCACTGAATCATTGCATCGCGCATGTTTAATACCGTCTCAGCTTATATTTTTAAATCAGACGGTACAGCAAACTACTTGTTTTGGTTTAGCCACCGCTAAAAAATTTGAATACTCCCTCCATTCTGTTTTTGGCTGCCTATGACACATGGCATACACATACCACCTACACGATTGAGAATTTAACTGTCATGTTTCAGAACGGTACACTAAACTCTTTCAATATTGACCCTTTGGGTTGGTTATTATGGCCAACAAGCTCAAATGCATGTCAATTACGCTTTTTTAAATCCACAAAAGGGTTTACACAAGTAGACCTGATCCTCGTTTTCCACATTCTCATACAGTTACGTTATATTCTGTTGGCAAATTATATCAACAATGGTTGGAACATTCCACACTGTCATCTGTGAAACAACATCTTTCCCTTTTATCAGGTGACATCGATCTTGCTGATTTTCTTTTGGGTTCAAAATCCCCTTGCTCTAAACGTTTGGTTTATGCAGCATATAATGAATTTTGGAAGCTATCGCAGATGGAAGCTGCGGGGCGCCTACGTCAAATAGACCAAGATCATTTAGAAAAAGTTCTTGCAGTAGTTGATAACAGCATTAACACACTGTTTTCTCGTATATATACATTGGATAATATTGTATCATCAGTAATTGACATTGTTCAAAACGAAGTGTCTTTTTTGTATCATGGTCAAAATTAGCTGCATTCTGAAAAAAAGTGGGAAAGTACAATGGGATTACCTGAATACTTCTGCACTGTTTTTACCATTTAATTTGACGGATAAACAGAAATTGATGTCAATGAAAGATGCAACATATACAATGTTACATATTGAAAAACTAGAACAGTTACCATCAGCTGTGTGGTTAATACATGGGGTTATTTCATTGCCTATTTCACTGTTCCAGTTTACGGCCTGCATGAAACACTATCCAGTTTTCCCGTGAAATCTTTGGCTCAGAAGATATGCTGTGAATGGATATCATTTTGGGTCCCGTTTTGGCTTCTTTTTTAGTCCTTAAAGCTTGTACTTTGGATTTGAAAGGCTCTTTAGCCTACCACCAAGACGCTTTGCCTCTGCTTACCTCTGACTTTTGATTTAGCCCGGAGCTAACGACCTGACCAAGGGGAGGGTGTCACATGGCCCATGGGGACATTGTCATTTTCTCTAAGTTAGCATGAGCATGCTGTAGATTGCCCACTGCTTTGCGCACGTTACTACAAGACTTTATTTTAGCAATAGTCTCTATGCCTGTTTTCACATAAGAACCCATTGCTGTACTCACAATCTGCAGGTTCCTGGGATTTTGTCTGAACATTGTGAGCAAGGTAGAACAACAATCCCCCTTGTTATTTTGTTCTGGCCAGGCCTTAGTACCTAGACAAACATACTGATGCAGCTGTTGTTTGGGACAAGGTACTTTGGTCTTAATGGAATACACGAATAGGTAGCACACAATTGGAGAGGGACCTTTCCAGGGAGAAGAGCGACACAGCACCTATGATGTAAATCTACCCTCTATAGGTTAAGGTATGGGGTCTGCAGACAAAGCCCAGAGATCTTCTAATATATAATAATACTACTTTTATGCAAGGGGAGGGAGGTTAGGCTATATTGTCTTTTCATAATGACATCTCCTTTCATGATTTATGGACTAACTGCTATGCTGACAGTATTTGTATTATGCATTTTTCTGCTTGTTGTGGCACGTATACTGCATACTTGAGCACGTTAGTTAAAATAAACATTTTAAACTTGTTCGTGTCTCTGTCAAATCTTATTGTGGACAAGAACAAAAGTGCGAGCGAAAGGGTGTGTCTTGCCACCGCGATTCCTGAGAGATTTGGGAGTGTTGTGTTCTGGGGTGTCTAATCACTTGTTTCTCTGTAAGTGAGTAGGAGAACAAGTGAGACCCTATAGCTAGTCGGTCCTGGGCTCATGGGTACTAAGGTGTTAGGATGACTCAGTCCCTATGTACGAAGGTCCCATAACCCTACGCATAGTTCTGTTTTTGAGCAGAATCCCTGCAACAGTGCTTTATAACTCCAGTGATGTTCTACATAGGCGGTGACGGTAGGCAAGGATATTTGACACATGGCAAAATGATGTTTGCCATTCTCTCCTCCCCCTCTACCTGCATTCGCAAAATAATGGATGCTCTTAATGGCAAGCTCATGATGTTATTGAAATAGCATTTGGCCAGTCATGCTTCCACAGCACCTCTTCTCAAATTTCCCCACATTATAACTTTCCCAGAATGACTTTCAAGAGTCTTTACTCATATATCTTCAGGTATATGTAAAGTGCATATAAACTGAATACCTTTATAAAGTTAGCAGAAATATTCTTCCATTTGCCTTCTCATGAATGCAGTTCTAAGGCACACCTATTATGAGGGTCTGTCTTGTACTCACACTAACACAGTGGGCACTGTGGACACAATGACATATTCTCTTAAAAAGGCAACTTTATTAGTATGTATTTCTGTAATAAAGCAAACACAATAGAAAACATTTACCCGATTTCTACAATTATTAGCCATGACCCGCAACCTATGTACTTCAGGTTTTTTGTTATTTTCTGCAGTTTCTCCCTACAGATTATACACCTAGGGACTGCACTTCAAAGTATGCACGTTTCCAGTCTTTGTTATCCAAACTGCTTGTTCCCCTTAAAACCAGTGATCTGGTGTTGCTGCAAGGGATTGTACTTCAGTTAGAGGTACACCGTACATAATCATTCCCTCCAAGGATTTCTGAAGTTTGCAATCTTCTTCATATTGTGCACGAGCTATTGTGCGCAACCTAATCGCCCAATGCCCGATTTGCAAAGCATTAAATTGACCTGTTTTATTTAGATCTGTAAAAAAGTACTTTTCAAATGTAAATCCCCCTCCTATTTCACAGATCCTTTATTGTTGTAAGTTCACGTTCGGTACAGCACAATTACAGCACAATTGCACACGAGGCAAGTCTGGTAGTGTGCCAAAATTGCAGCAGGCACAAGTTTAGGGTTAGTGGAGGGATTTCAGGGTAATGCACTCTTCAGAAATAGGTGAACACTGACAAACGCCTATGTTTATTGGTATTTAAATACTGCTTTCAGGACAAATACAAAAATACAAAAATGTGTTTCTGTGAAACACAGGACCAAATCCTTTCCAGCTTGGATGTAAGGAAAGAGCGTTCTCCATGGAAAACTATACTTTGCCCATGGAGGGTAATAGGTATAGAAAGTACTAAACCTGAATCCACCGGGAGCGATGTACTATTTCTGCCCTCATCGCTTCTGACGTCTGCATGGCAAGATGGATGTTTAAAGGCAAAAGGATATCTTTAGCAATCTGTGGTTAAAATATTGACATCTAATCTAACAGTAGATATGATATACGTTAACAGCATCTCTGTGCAGTGGCGGCTGCTGTGTCATTTAAGTGGTGTGGCTGCGCAGGAAGGGCAGGTCGAGGGAAAAGAATTAAAAAAATCTTTACCTGCATTCTGCAGCGTCTGTACTCTTCTGGCCTCTCCTCTTCGACCTTGACTACAGGCATGCCACAGGGTCCCCTACGCCAATCCAGAAGCTGCTCTCATGCTGGTATTGCCCAGCATGAGAGCAGCGCTGTGATTGGTGTGAGCACCACACTTAGACGCTCACTAAGGCCCTACGACCCTCTGCTTGTTCTCCACCCAGCTGTAAAGCACAGCTCAGGTAGACAGATCTAAGTGCGCATGACGGTTTGGCTGACCTTAGACGGCCGGCCAAACCGTCAAGCGCACTTGAAGCAGTGCTACCACTCCTCCTCCTTTCTGCAGCTGTGTCAACGTATAGGAATGGACGGCCCAGCTCTTGGCTCAGCTGCAGGAAGTAAGCGAGGAGAAATAAAATGATATATCATTTTATTTTTTATTTTTCACTGCTCAAAAGCAGTGGCTCAACTCTCCTCCGCCTTAGCGGAGGAGCCGCCGCTGGTAAATAGTCTCTCACATGCAATGCAATGTGAGGTCTGATGTCAGCAGTGGAATGACACATCATTCTATTACTAAGACTGAACTGCTCATGGGTGAGAGAAACACAATAATAGGGAGGAAAATCATTTACTCCAGAGCAGGGAAGTGAGATAGACTGAAATGAAGAAGCCTCTCTAACTACTGTTCAAACCTTGGAACTGCAGTAAAGTGAGTTATGAATTCAAACCCTGCCTCAAGTGAATGACACTTACTCTAGCAATTCGCCATCGCCCGAACTTGTTTCACTCAAGTGTAGGTGCTTAGAAATGGTGACCTACACTGCACCTGGTATGCCCTATTTACACTTCATCTACATCCCCTTTCCTCCAGCAGCACATCCCATCCTGTGCTTCAACTGTGGACTTTTCAGGGTCTCTCTTTTTGGGCCCCACAAATTCTCAGCTCTGTCTTTCTTGCCAGTCAAGCTGCTAAATGATTCTTGTTTATTTTATATCACGGTTTTATATAGCGCTTCTGCGCCGAGGGATTAGTGCACTATACAATAAAACTTTACAGTTGGATCAATAAGAAAGTGACCATAATGGATCAGACTCCTGGGTCAGCGTGTGAAGCACACATCAGTGCCCCATCGGGGCCCTTCTGAGGAATCCATGAAATGTTGCTAGCCTACTATCAGTAATCACATAATATAGATTCCATTCATAAAGATCAAATTTCTTCCTTTTCTGAACTCCAGCCAGTAGAAAGATAAACATTTCAGTTAATTTATGATTCAGCTACGGCTATTCTTTGACCACCAATCACTCAAAACAGCAAGTACACGAGCAAGACGGCAGAAGATCAATTCTGGCATTCGTCAATTCGAAACGTGTTTTTCACCGAGGTATAGGGAGATAAACCTGTCTCATATGAGGGTTAGTTTAGAGCCAGGGCCTTGTGGAAGAACTCGATGATACAATTCATCTCCTACCTTTGACTAAAACACGAAAATATATAAAAAATAATCTGCATAGTATGCTGTTTCAATTTCATGATGTCGCAAGCCATCCTAAACTCCATTATTTCTGGTTTCTCTAACCTGGTTTCAAACTGGGCCCCCAAACTGCAAATTGTTTTACGGGTAATGCCTCATGTACGAGATACTCCAAACACAATAAGTCCCCATCATTTAGGGTGAACCAGTTTACTCCTTCGGCAAGTACCTATGCAGAACGGCTTCAAAGCGCCTTATAAGAGGGGGCGTGGTTTGCCGTGCTGCAAGATGGCCGCTTGCTGAGCGCGCTCTGCCGGCCGAGAACTAATCCTCTATTGATCTGCACGACTGGAGGGCCATCGCTGTGCATGAAGCGACCCTAGGCGCTGCCTGGGAGGCTGCGCTTTGGGAGAGCTGATCGCTGTGACCGAGGCCCGTCTCTGGGGTGAGTTGTAGACTCCGACGGAAAGCGGCTCAGCTGAGGGGGTCGGAGCCCCTCGGCCGAAGGTCGGCTGCGGAGCAACTCTAGCCCGATGTGCCTCCCCATCCCGGAAGCCTGAGAGATATTGTTGCGCGGCGGGGCAGCTCCGATCCCCGAGGCGGGCTAGAAGAAGCACCCCGGTGAGAGGAATGTATGGTGCCGTCCATGCCGAGTTGCGCTGACATTTGCTGGAAGGCCCGCGTTCATTGAGACACCGGCCCGCTGCGGCCGTGATCTGTGCTCACCTGGAGAGGCCGGGTGCTCCCTACTGTGCGCCTAGGGCACTGCCGGGGTGCGGTTGCGCTACCCGGGGATCACTGGTCCTCCGCGAGACCCTACAGGACGCTGGCGGCTCCGAAGTAGAGGAGGGCCCGTGGTGTGGATACTGAACCGCCATCTTGGAGTCAGGCAGTTGCGGTCCCGCTGATCGGAGGGCCCGGGCGCCGAACTAGCTGGGCTGCTTGTTCCCTGGGGGACTGTTGATTTGCGTGCGCACCCCGCAGGCTGCAGCACATAGCTGGTCCCGGCGTGAAGGGACGACCGAGTACGACTGTAGAGCACACAGTGGCGGTCCGGACTGTACGGCGGAGAGCTCAAGTGCATTTCCCCTGGTAGGTGGAGGATTTGCCTATACTGTTTGAAGTCCACTTAAGAGAGTGCCAGCTAAAGAAGTAGCGGGCCTGGAATTGTAAAGGCTGGCGAAGTTAGTCTGCAGTGTGACCATCTGCTCTGCCGGAGGCTTGGTGGAATCCACAGCAGCCGTGTGCGCGTTACCCCCCCCACTCACAGCATACGTGGGACATTAGCACCTGTGCGACGTGATTGCGAGTGGGTGCCCGTCTGCGTGGTGTGTCTGTGCCGGGGCTCGGAAGAGGCTCCTTGGTGGCTAGCTTGCAACGCGTGGGCTGGCTGCCATGGGCAAACAAGATGCAAAACAGCAGAACCTGAACTTCGACGGCAGGAGGACCACCAGGCTCACGGAGTCCGACCCGGAGGCAGGCTCTGAGCGGCCGCCTGAGTCACAGCCGGAGGATCGTGGGGAGGATCTACGTACCTTGATGTTGGAGATGAGATCAAGCCTTCGGACCATTGATACTAAGCTAGACGTACTTACTACCCAGCTTGACGCAGTTAAAAAGCAGGTGGGATCACCCGAGACTAAGCTGGATGTACTTGAGAATCGCACCTCTGACTTCCACGAGTTTCAGGTTGAAACTAAGGAGCAGCTACTACACATGGACAGAGTGCTAGGCCTCATCGGGGCGAAGAACGAAGACTTGGAAGCCAGGTCCCGCCGAAATAACCTGAGAATAACCGGAATTCCGGAGACGACAGCCATCTCCAAGATGGAGGCCTACATTACCAATCTGCTACGTGAACTCTTTGCTCCCAACCTATCCGCTGTGTTTGCGGTGGAACGTGCTCACCGTGCCTTGGGCCCTAAACCCCTGGTTGGGGCTACACCTAGGCCCATCTTAGCCAGAATCTTGAATTACCAGGACCGCGACCTTATCCTTCGACTGGCCCGAGAAAGAGGGACTATAACACATAAAGGGAATAACATCTCCTTTTACCCCGATTTTACACCGGCTGTGCAGTTGGCACGACGGGAATTCCTACCTGTAAAACGTCTCTTGCTTCAAGCCCAGATTCCCTATTCTCTGTTGCATCCTGCCAAGCTCAAGGTAACACATGAGGGCACAGCACACTTTTTCACGGACGCAAAATCCGCTTTAAAATTTGCGAAACATGTTGGGGGGAAGAAGAATAAACAAGGCCCTCAAGCTGGGAACTCATCTGCGGACAGACTGAGCGATAATGATTAAAGGGTATATAGCACTTTTGAGCCAGTAGATTTGCCATGACTGTACTGTGTTAGACCGGGGACCGCAGGGAGTTTAATGCTTGGGGTTACTCTTCTTGTGTTCTTCTCCTTGTTTTGTAGTCACAGTGTATTGGTATCTCTCACAGGTATTTTTGGATAGGTTTGGCCCTCCGCAGTCCTCTAGGCCACCCTGTTTTTGGCAGGGGAGTATGCAGGCGTTACTGCGCCCCCAGGGAGAGCTCCCAAAGGTTGTTTTTTTATTTCAACGGGGAACTCCCGACTGTTGTCCAGCCCTAGCTAGGACATACTTCCATTTTCTTCTTTCTATGCGGTTTGGGGAGGGTTTTTCACAACCTGATTGGGGGGTTGGAGTGGGTGGAGGGAGGTGGGGGGGTTTGTTGTTCTGTTTTTAGCCAGTCTATTGCTATACAGCCTAGAATATTGCAATTGTGTAACATTGTCTATTGCTGCATGCTGGGTCCACACTGTATCATTGCATAGGAACTTGTTAGGTCAGAAATGTCAAGCTTAAATTTTTTAACTTGGAACATTCGCGGATTAAATGATTGCAGGAAGACAAGATTGGTCCACTCCTATCTATTACGGCATCACATTCATGTGTGCTTGCTACAAGAGACACACCTGAACACTACACCTTCCCCCAGGCTGAAGCATAGTAGGTGGGGTCATGTCTATTCATCCATCTATTCAAATTACTCTAGAGGGGTGGCTGTGTTGGTCAGACGGGTGCTGGATTGGAAGGAAAGCGAGTTACAGATTGATCCAGAGGGTAGATTCATCATATTACTCGGTGCCCTGGTCGGTGTCCAGGTAGTATTAGTGGCAGTATATGGCCCCAATGTTGACTCCCCTGGCTTTTTACAGGACATATGGGCCAAGGTGAGAGCAACAAATTGTGAAACTATCTTTTGGGTGGGTGATTTTTTTATTTTTTTATATCTTTTTATTAAACATAAACACATAAAATAACAGTTGGCATCTGCCCTTTTGTTGTAAAGACATGATACAATGATGATGACAGTTAGGCGATACACACAATTGCATTGATGGTAAATTAACAATTAGGGGACGTCAAGGGGACAGTGGTTCTTCTTCTCGGGAGTGTACAGGGGCCACACAGATCCCTCCCCGATAATCATTCCACTTAGACCACACTGCGGACCACTTCCTGGGGCATCCTCATGCCACACACACAGTTTTCTCCCTGAACATGCACCAGTCCAGGCTCCTTTTCCAGGTGGCCAGGGTTGGGGGGGCAGCCGCCCCCCACAACTGGGCTATATCTCGCTTAGCCACCATTGCACCCAGCGTAGCCCAGAGCCTCTCCATACTAGTTAGATCAGTGGGTCCCCACATATTTAAGAGACATCTTTTAGCCTCTGGACGGATGGTCTTATGTAGCACTTCCTCCATTACCTCGTGTATCGCTCGCCAATACTTCTGTATTTGATCAGATTCCCATAGCGTGTGGAGGAAGGTACCCATGTGCCCACAGCTGCGTCTACAATTTCCCTCTTCCCCATGTGAACTAATTGGGGCCCAGTGATGTATGTTCTGTGCAATATCTTGAGCTGGACCAACCGCAGACGTGCTGAGATCGCCACCTCACGAGGAGAAGCGAACGCCTCCCGCCACTCCTCATCATCAAACTCAAGTCCGTCCCCCTCCCAACTCCCACGCAATCGATCAAGAGGATCTGGGGTGTTGTTAATCAATTTCTTATATGTAAGGGAGATCGCTTTTTGTGGAAGGTAGCCGTCTAATAAACGGTCTTCTAATGGTGAGGATTCAGGGGGGACCGTGCCCTTTTGTAGGGTCGCGGCAATAGCATGGCGGATCTGCAAGTATCGGAAGAATTCCATACCAGAGAGCTCATATTGCTGCTGGAGCGTGGCAAAAGGGATCATATCACCCTTCACCCAAAGATCTCCCAGTCGGGATATACCGATCAGGTCCCATTTATCAAAGCCTTTTGTGGTCCGGAGATTACCCAGCTGTTCAGAATCCCACAGAGGCGTCGCAAGTGTGATTTGTGGATCCCAACCCAGGCTTTTATTGACGGTGTGCCAAATCCGAACAATGGGCCTGATTCACAGAACTAACTTACGACAAAATCCTAAACTTACTACCATTTTGGTATTCACAGAATGAACTTACTCATTTTGGTATTCACAGAATGAACTTACTCATTTTGGCATTCACAGAATGAACTTACTCATTTTGGTATTCACAGAATGAACTTACTCATTTTGGTATTCATAGAATGAACTTACTACCATTTTGGTATTCACAGAATGAACTTACTACCATTTTGGTATTCACAGAATGAACTTACTACCATTTTGGTATTCACAGAATGAACTTACTCATTTTGGTATTCACAGAAGGCACTTACTCATTAATGAGTAAGTGCCTTCTGTGAATACCAAAATGTGTAAGTTACACAAAATGAGTAAGTTACACAAAATGTGTAAGTTACACAAAATGAGTAAGTTACACAAAATGTGTAAGTTCACACAAAATGTGTAAGTGCCTTCTGTGAATACCAAAATGAGTAAGTTCATTCTGTGAATACCAAAATGAGTAAGTTCATTCTGTGAATACCAAAATGAGTAAGTTCATTATGTGAATACCAAAATGGTAGTAAGTTTAGGATATTGTCGTAAGTTAGTTCTGTGAATCGGGCCCAGAGTGTTTGGTGGGGCCGGTGAGAGAGAGCCTCCGGGGGTTAGAATACAAGGCTCTATTGTAATTCCCTCCGGGGAGTAGCCATTGGGTGGGTGATTTTAACGCGATACTCGATGATGCATTGGACAGGAAGGGTCAATCCCGTTCACTACACCCTTCCGCCAGTGCTGCACTAAACGCGATTATATCGGATGGCGATCTGATTGACATATGGAGACATAATCATCCACAGGTGAGGGAAGGTACTTGCATCTCCGAGTACCTCAGGGCCTGGTCCAGGTTGGACTACTGGCTGGTGTCCCGGGACGTCGTGACGTGGACCTGCGAGGTCTCTCATCTACTGAGGTCCTTGTCTGACCATGCACCTAGTCTCCTGCGTTTAAGGCTACCGAACACCCTCCCCAAAATGTTCAGTTGGCGGCTTCCACCCAATGCCCTTCTAGAAGAGGCTTTTAAGGAAGAGATTAGAGGGGACATAATTGACTACTTTACTCTCAATGCTGGCTCAGTTACAACCCAGGCCTCTTTATGGGAGGCATTTGAGACGGTAGTTAGGGGTAATTGGATAGCACGTCAAGCTGGAGTATTGAAAGCTATACGTGGTACGCTAGCATCCTTAGAGAAATAGATCAAAGAGCTCGAAACACAGTTTTATACCACTGATGATCACACGACTGCAGCCCTTCTGAAAGAGAAACTGCTGGAATTTGAGGAGGAGGCCCAGCGAGAGGTGAAGTTTTTAGGTAAACATGCTCAAGCTAGGCGATACGGGGAAGGGGATAGGCCTGGGAGAACCCTGGCGTCGCTGCTTCGCGCCCCACGGTCCACTGCTTATATTACTGAACTAAAAGGTGTGCACCAGTTCGTGATTAGAGGCCCGAAAGAAATTTTAGACACATTCTCGCAATTCTACTCTAAACTCTACACGACAACCCATGATTCTGTCCAGGAGGGTCTTTGGTCCTTTCTCGACTCGTTAGAGCTGCTATGGTTGGGTCGGGGACATAGGGAGTATTTGGATGTTCCTTTTACTGTGGAGGATGTTACCCAGGTCATTAAGAGTCTACCACTAGAGAAGGCCACAGGCTCTGATGGCTTAACCACTGCCTTTTACAAAACATATGTTGAAGAACTAGCACCGCACTTAATTGCGCTGTATGAGGAGGCTCAGACTTCGGGTATTTTACCACCGTCCATGCGCGAGGCGATTATTATTACCTTGCTGAAGCCGGGGAAGCCCGAGGATGAATTGGACTCTTACAGACCACTTTCGCTAATAAATGTAGATGTGAAGATTTTGGCGAAGCTGGCCGCGAATCGTCTACAGCCCCTACTCCCATTGATCGCTCGCCCAGATCAATCGGGCTTTATTCCTGGGCGCGCCACATCGCATAATCTCAGGACCTTTTTTACTGTAGTTCATTACTTACACCCTGACTTGCAAGCCATAGCAGTTTTTCTTGACGCTACAAAAGCGTTTGATACGCTAGAGTGGTCATATCTCTTTGCAGGTCTTGAAAGGATGGGGTTCAGCCCCCTGTTTCTTAGCCTGATCCGATTGTTGTACACGAGGCCCTCCACCCGGATCCGTGTGAATGGCTTGCTGTCGGACCCGTTTGGTATATCGTGTGGTACGAGGCAGAGGTGCCCTTTGTCCCCCTTGCTCTTCACGATAGCAATGGAGCCTTTGGCAGCACGCATTAGACAACATCCCACTGCCAGGGGTATTGGATTCAGCACGAGGAGCCTCCTCATTTCATTATACGCAGATGACGTGACATTGTACATTAATGACCTGGCGACGAACGTGGCTCCAATCCTCCGTGAATTAATTAAATTTGGAGGACTATCTGGCGTCTCCATAAACTGGACTAAATCTATTATCTTCCCCCTGACGGATGCCACTACCCCTGTCCCAACTGAGTTTCGACTTAAATGGGCCGATGGTCCAGTGAAATACCTGGGTGTATGGCTCAGTAGAAACAAGCAGGATATCTGGGATATGAACTACAGGCGTGCTGTTTCATGGTTGGAAGAAAAGGTTACTGCGTGGGCTGGGCTCCCTTTGTCCTTAGCTGGGAGAATTGCAATAGCTAAGATGGTGGTACTCCCGAAACTGTTATACTTATTCATAAATATTCCAATTCCCCTCACGCAGGCCTTCTTCAAATCTCTTCGTTCTTTACCTATCTCCTTGGTTTGGGTGGGTCGGCAGGCACGGCTTTCGTGGGAGTTTTAGACCCTTCCTCTGCACCAGGGTGGACTGGGAGCCCCGGACATGCACTTGTATGCATTGAGTGCACAGGCTCAGTTCTTACATTACTGGGTGCACCCAACCCCTTTTCAGCCCCACACAGCCATGGAGATGGATGTTGTGGCACCGGTCCCGCTTCAGGTAGCCCTATATCAGGCCCCAAGATGGCATTGATACGGTTGAAACCCTGCAGTGGGCGTGGGATGAATTAAGGAAAAGAGCTAAACTTAAAATCCTATATGCCCCGGCAATCCCTCTGGCACACAATCCCATGCTACCTACCATGGGGGAGGGCACGAGCAAAGCTTTAGCACAGGAGATGAGATTATGTACATTCGCAGTCCTATACCCAGAGGAGCTATTTAGGTCTCCCCCTGACCCCATAGAGGAGCGCGCAGTGCCCTTTTCCGAATTATTTTTATATTATAAACTCAGGGCTACATGCAGGTCCCTGCACGACACATTCCCAAGTCCCCCGCCCACACTGCTTGCATTAGAGAACGTGCTCAAGTCAGACTCTCCTCGCAGACTAATTACTCGCATTTACAACCATATGCAAAACTCTGCTCCCCTGCTACAACCTAGGGCACTCCAGGAGTGGAATGAGGAATTTCAGACCCCAATTTCGGAGGATCAATGGGCCTATTGTTGTACCCAACTCACGGCTCTGTCCCCCAACTACAAGCTACGCTTGATACACTTTAAGTATCTTCACATTTTCTATAGGACCCCCTCCCAACTACACCGCATGGGTATCAAGGAAGATGATAGTTGCTGGAGATGTGGCTTCGCCCCGGCTACGTTTCTGCACATGGCGTGGAGTTGTCCGCAGTTAGTCTCATTTTGGTCTAGCATATTCACCACAATCCATGACATAATTGGCACGATAGATGACCCAAACCCCCTACAGGGTTTAGTGTGATATGTCAGAGACATGCCGGTTAAAGTTTGCAAACTACACGCTATGCTTCTCCTGTTTGCTAAGCTCCGGGTGGCCATGCATTGGGGGAGTTTCGGGGCTCCTTCCATGAAAGAGTAGATTCAGGATGTAACATTTGGGCATACGCAATGGACCACTTTTTGGGAGTTGATGCCGTCGGCATCCAGGCCTAGAGACATGTGGGGGCCTTTTCTGGAATGGGCACGAGCGTGGCAGGGTGAGGGGGGAGGATCTCCGGAGGCTCCAGGGGATTCGTAGACACATGCTTGGCGGCCTCGGGGCGGGTGGCGCACTGTAATAGGAAGAACACTACACGCTGGTTACACTTTTTCTAGAGGTAGGATTAGTACGATTTACACAGACTGGTTTCTTGGGTATAGTGGAATCTATATTGCAGCCCTTATGTCATATGCTGTATAGTGATTGAATGTTTATCACTCTTGTCTTTATTTTATGCAGGTGGAATCGCACTTTTGTATTAATACCTGTAATTATAATAGTACGCAAATGGATGGTCAATGATGTGACTGTAAGCAACTGGCTTGTTGTTTGTAATGTTTGTTGCATTATTTAAAATGTCAATAACATTTTTTTTTTTTAAACGCCTTATAACAGATCCTTTCCTGCCACGTTCACATACACACACACCGCACACGACATCCACGAGTCTCGACAGCAATCTTCAACCATTAGGACTAGCTGCTGGCACTTCAATAAATCAAGTGTCTGACTGGCTCAACAGACACACACAGTGTTAAACAAAGACACGCGTGGAATTTGGGAGGGAAGCCTCAGACACTACAAGTCGAGTCTGCGCAGATTCGATTACTTGGCTTCCCACCTGCCACAAACATATTCCCAACTCGTCACAGGGTGGACTCCCACAAGGGCGTGGTGACAATGCTCTCCACTCCCTGATTGACGTGGAGGATTAGCGATACCGGGCTTGTATGTAAAACGCCCAGGGCTAATTTTGCCTCCACGCCATCAGGGGGTGGAGACTAGGCCTTCATACTATGTCTTTGCCGAGCTGATGACATCACAGGCTTCAGGGCAGTGAGATTGCGGCTGTCCGCGGCCCCCGCAGGGGGCCACCTCAGCAGGGCGGCCCTTTAGTGCCATTTTGGCACTGCCCACCCACTCTAGTCTTTGGAGGGGCTGTGGAGCCCTCCAGCTAGGTCACCTCTGTGACGTCCTTCCGGTGCGATGGGGGGGCAGGGCATATATGCCTCCCCTGCCCCTCCTGGCAGTCTCTGTTCGCCAGCCACGCCGTCTTGACTGGTTGTCTCGCGTCGGCCGGCGTTGTTGCGGTCCCACCCCCGCACTGGAAACGTTGTCCAGGCTCGCAGGGGTCATCGTCGCGCCGCCTAGTCGGGTTTGTCAAGGTGAGTCGGGGTTGGTGTGTTTTGCCCCTGCCTCTCACAGCGTGTCTCCAGTGGTTTGTGGGGAGAGGATGTGGTCAGTTGGACTGATGACTTTTGTGCTGGATGTTTCCCAGCCACGCCGTCTTTGTGGTCTTCAGCGCGGAGGGTCGTTTTCGTGGGATCGTGCCGGTCCAGAGTTGCGTTGTGAGGTGAGGTTGTCCCTCCCTTCTTTAGGCACTGCCTGCTGCGGTCCGAGCTTGTGGAGTTCTTAGGGCTCCGTGGAGGTATTGTCTGGGCCTAGCGAAGGCCCGCGGGGTCGTGCTGGCCGCAGCATGGGTTGTGCTGGGGGGGTGCGGTAAGCTGGGGGCGACCGCTTTAGAACTGCCCCCGAGATTGAAATCCCCGGGACTTCCTCCAACGCCTTGGGCTTCGATATGACTCCCCGCACTCCGGTGTGGCTGGGAGCTCTTAGAGGCGGCAGACTCCTTGTTTATTGTATATGGCGTCAGCGGGGGCCCACTAGGGGGTCGGACACGCCGTCCAGGACGCCATCGTTCGTGGTCTGGAGTCCGGTTTTGTACCCGTGAGTGTGTTGGCGCTGTAGCCCCCCCCTGGGCTTTCCTTTAGGTCTGTGGCTCCAACCGCGTGTTGGAGCCTGGTCGCACGGGTGACCTGGGCGGGGGATCAGGGGCCTGGATGTCCCCGAGCCTTTTGGCCAGGCGGTGTGTTGTGTAGCAGGGGGAAGCAGCAGGTTTCGAGCCTCGGGGTCGCGTTCGCATCCTGTGATCCTCGGCAAAACACATAAGCTCCCTGTGCCTGAAGGGTAATGTAGATGCGGTGCTCGTGTGGAGCGCTCCTATGTCTTCATGTGAGGCTGTGGTTTGTTGGCCGTGGTGGTGTGGCGCAGGAGATCCCGGTAGTGACCCGATGGTGGGCCCCATGAGGGTTCCAGCGCCAACGCTGCATGGGGCAGGAGGAAGCTCAATGGGCCTGACCGTTAGGGTCAGAACAACACTCATCTTGGAGTTGCGGTGGGAGCATCGGTGTGAGCGTGAGTCGGCCTACCTACCCCCTCCGCTTGGTGCCCCGGTGTGGGTCTTGTCCCCTGCCAGAGATGTGCAGCTTTAGGACGCGCCGCGAAGCGGCATGCTGGCTCAGGGCTAGTTAGACGGGCGGGGGTCACATTCTGTTGGTTGTTAGTGTGATACCCCTCGTACTGCGGCACTCGTCATTATACTGCGGAATGAGGAGTGGCTGCCGCAGCTCGACAATATCTTGTTTGCACCATCCTGCAGGCCTGGGGTACTTTATGTTGTGGGGGGCATGGGCAAGGTATGCACATGTTGGAATCTTTCCCTGCGTGCACTGCCGTTGGATCGCCCCGCGGGGTGAGCTTGTGCGGGCCGTGTGGCTGTTCTCGGACCGACGGGCGCACCAATTTTGCGGACCTCCGACGGGATGGAGCCGGGCCGGGTGATGCTCTGTGTTCGGCGGTGCGAGGGGGGGCTTTCGGCGGCGTCAGGCTGCCTGGCGCTCAAGTTTTAAGTATGGGTGGCAGGCTGCCTGGCGCTCAAGTTTTAAGTATGGGTGGCAGAAGATGGCGGCTGCCATGCGCGTGGGGTTTTCGTCCGGGCCGCACCCTATGCCTGATGTGAATAGTAAGCAGAAGTTCGGGTGCAATTTATCATCCCTAATCAAGCGTGCACACGATTAATTGCAGTAAAATCTAATGTTTACGGCCCGGAGACTCTGGGATGTCACTGGCCCTAGGTGGACCACGAGCAGCGGCAGCAGGTCGGGCGGTCTGAGACGACCCTCCAGCACATGCAGCCCGGGGTTGTTGGTGGCAGCGGCAAGGATGGACCGGCTGAACACACATATTCCTTTATTGGAATAAGAGACAGGTATTGCTGATGTGTAGGGAGTACGGCCCTAGTCCGAGCTTTAGGATGTGCTGCCACACTGCAGCACTTGTGGGAGGAGCTTATGGGAGGGGTGTAGGTCACCTGGTGGCGTGGCGGACTTGTGTCCAGGGGACCGGGGTTCGAGCCTAGAGGTAGACACGACGTGGGAGTCCCTTCGGTTATTTGCCCTCCATTATTTCCAAAAGGCAAACGTACAGCGCTCAGGTCCCTCCCGTTTCGGGTGCTTTGCAGCAGGGGTAGGAGCAGCTTAAGGATGTGGTTGCCCTAGATTGGTGCATTTTCTGATAGTAATATGTTGTATCGTCTTCATTGTTTGACTATGCTTGTGAAAAGGGGTCACTCATAGCTGGTGAAATATCACCCATTACACGGAAATGATGAAAATGTCACACATAGCAATCTTATTGCTGTGTGAGCCCTTACATCTGGCCTAGTGCGCCGACACTGCTCAAGGTCCTGTAATTATTTATTAATTTTGACATAATGACTTACCTTTGCTGGAGCGGGGGCCAGCGGTTGCGCAGTCTGAGAAAGGGAATACATCGGTTTTGGTGGGTGTTTCTCTACATTGTAGAGCGCGGTCACCAGATGAAAGCTTCTAGGAGCTTGCTGTCAAATGGAATTTTCCAGGGGGGCGGTTGGAACACTTTGAGCCTGCGCTCCTCCTTAATAAAATAAAGTGGATGGATATTACTGATGGTATACCCATTTACCGCCTCCAGCGGAGATCGCTGTAGGACCGAGTCTGAGTGTAGCTCAGGTGGTTATTGCGAGTGCTGCCTAGATTTGACTTGCAGGTTAGCACATACAACCGTCCTCTTTCTAAGATGAAGGAAAATAACTTAATTGGGTAATACACCTATTCGGCTAGCACCAAGGGATAATTACATTGGTAAAGTGCTTTTTAGGAATATGCCATAGTACCAGGATTATATTTCACTGATATTGACGGGCAATTCGGTGTTTTGGCAAATATGGAGCTACTAGGAAATATTTCGCTGGGGGCCTCCTTGCTTTGCGTTCCTTGGGTTTCGGCAACAGGGGTCTGTGCTCTCCATCGTGGTGGGCATTACTTGGAAGTAAGTGTTGCGGGGACGTGGTGTTCTTTCTCATGTCATGTTTCCCATTGTGAATCGTACTGCCATTTGGGGGCAAACCTGTGTTGGCATGTTGTGGACTTAGTTTCACGCAACGACTGCAACGAGAGGTACGGTAACGGGGGTGAGGTGGCCGGTAGTGTTTGCTTGGCCAGGCGTTTGCTGGAGGTGTCTTGCGATTTCTTCGTGGGCTTAGCGGGGCAGGCTACCTTGTGCCCGGATTTTAACAGACTAGGACACGCAGCGAAAGTTGTGGTAGACAGGCGCCAAGAGATAGGTCTTCTGATACATCTATGTCGGGTTTAGTATCCAGGCTACGGAGTGGATGTGTGACACTCTGGTATTGGACGTGGTCAGCTGGTTGGCAGGCTGTCTAGATCTGGGTTTCCAGCTCAGGCCCGTCCAAGTAAGGGTTCAAGTGCCAGATGTCGGCCCTGGGAGACTATTCCACAGGCCTGGGGAGTGGCAGAACAGAAAGTGGCTTGTTTCAATGTCTCGGTCACAGGTTCAGATCCTGGTAGGTCCACTCAGCATGTATCCTTCTGAGGTCGATAAAGCGAGTACCATGGAGTTGAGTAACAATAAACATGTTATGCAGCGCCAAGATACCATGGGGGAACGTGTTCCCAATTAGTAGAAGCGGAATTGTGAAGAACTTTGGTGAATACAGTGGGCTCACTCCGCAGTGTAGTAAGCGAGAGTTCAGCACTATTTCCATGAGGTTGTAGGGGGCAGGCAACAAAGTTGACACAGCCAAAACGACAAAGCTTTCATTAGCACTGCAAGTGCAGTGGCATTGGGGCCCCAGGAGAGTAACTAGCCCACTGCACCCATTACTATGTACTGTGCAACCCAACTTGATGGAGGGGGGTTGTTTACTTGCGCATTACCGACCATGAAGCCAAGTATGCATCGCGGTGCTCTGCTCACACTAAAGTGGGCCAAGATCACACAAAGCATAGGATGAGAGTGCGGTGTCAGTCAGATATGGCGATTTTATGAGAATGACAGAGGTAGCGAATATGACATCGGATTTGATCAGTGATAATATCATGGTTCTTCTTCTGTCCCAAGATAGACAATAGTGACGGACAGGTTCTCTTTTGCAAAGAATAGTTATTTTGTCTTATTCGAGTGCCCCACGTGCATCTTTCGCTGTATAACGAGGTCTGACTCCTTGAAAGGATGAGCTCTTCACCCTCACCGGGGCATGCGTCACCAGAGGAGTCTCCAGTGGTCATGGGGAACTCTGCGCAGTGCTTGTAGAAGGTCACGTACCATTAAGGGCATGCTACTACCAAAGTTGGGGTCAAAATGGGCTGGAGCAGTAAGCTAAAGTTAATGCTCAATCCGGCCACAATGTATTAAAGAACATTTTAGTGACTAGGGTGAGGCAGTGGATAGTGTTGCACGCATGCCCTCAGAGATGGGTCCTTCGATACCATTATTAATCTTAAGCTCGTCGGTGTACAAGCCAAGGAATGGCGGCATGCCCCCGGGTGCTGGGGATGGTTTGTTGGTGGGCAGCTGGTCATGTTTGTTGCAGAGTTTGGGGGCAGGCTAGCATCCCCACCTGGTTCCCGCAGGGTTGATGTGTCTTCGGTCAGTATGATCAAGCAGAGCCATTATCGATTGGCGTAGCTGGACATAAGTATCCAAGGGATTATAGAGCAAGTGTTCCGTGTTCTGAGCCTAGTATATGCAGGCGTGAGTGAGAATGGTAGCCGCCAGTCCAATCTTGCATCACTCTAAATTCATGCGAATAGGCATTTGTTTAAGTGTGAAATAGGCCCCACACAGAGCTCAGAGGGACCATTCACCTAGGCTAACCGGGACTGTGCAAACTAGTATGAGCTGGGTCGCACGCTGGGACCAAAACCCCCTTCACCAAACTGCTGGGCATTATGTTGCCAGTGCCGTTGAAGGACAGGCAAGGGCATTAATGGGCCGTATTAAGCAACAGGGTCAGCTGCAGGGTGGACTGTCAGTTGTCACTCCACGATAGGGTGCGGTGGTGCTAATAGTGGGCACAATACATTACCCTTTCTAACCAGATGTGACACCATTAGGAGGTTCACTAGGGTTTAGCAACCAAGAAGGTTGGTGCAAACTGGTCTACTGGGCGCAGTAAGTGCACCCTAGAACCAAGGGTAGGCTCCATGTTGCTCCGTTAAGCTCGAATGACCCGCCTGGAGAGCGGGACCAGCCAGGTGGGTTGGGGACGCCGGAAGCCAACATAGGGCGCTGCTGTCCCAACAATTAGGGAAACAAGGTATGTGGGGTGCCTAGTTGCTCCCAGCATAGCACATTAGGTGGGCACAAACCGGGATGTTACCCATTTAATGTCACGTCTACACACGGGGTTAGCAGTTAAGAAAAAGGGAAGTCCCTTCAGCAGGAGCTGAACAGGTGTAATTCTGTAAGACAGGAGGGATTCATGGCAAGTACATGAGGGCACTCTTGCCTATTTTCACTTATTCCTGGTTTCATCAGACAGTTCACCCTGTCAGGTGCCTTTTCAGGGACACAACAGGGCATTAATGGAGCTGCAGGAGGTAGCGGGGTAACATGCTGTGAGGCAGTGTAGTCTCAGCAGACCCTCAAAAGAGGGCTGCGGAAATCCTTGAACCTGGGAACCTTAGATTCTAACATTATCATGGGTGATACACACATGACCCCCTGGTCATGTGGGGTTGGTATGCCCAACCCTGCATTTTAAGGTGCCTGGAAAGGAAGCTGAATGCAGACTTGAAGTTGTGGAGGGCAAGGATTCCAGGGATACCCAATTAAACGAGGTCCACAGCTGGATTGAGCTCCAAGGGTCACGGGATCGAGCTTTAGTTAAGCAAGCCAATGGGTCCAGTGCAAATATCTGGGCAACTGCATCAGAGTAGGGGCCCCTTGCTCTATGGGCAGGTTTTGGGTTGCTCCAGTTAGCACAATATTCTCCGCCCTGACAGCCCCAGCAGATAGGCTGGTTGTGGAAGCGGTCATCTAGCAAGGGTGACGCTGTCCCACAAATTTGTGGGAAATGGTGTTAAAGCGCTTTAAATACGGGAGGATTGAAACTAAAGGTTGCAGGAGGGTGGGAGCCTACATTAGCCCCAAGGGTAACGTCAGGCACCTTATTGCAGACAGTGCACACTGTATTAATGCAGACATGTTAACTAAGCTGTTATGCCGAGGGGGGTTTCACCACAGAGGGAACTGAGCAGGCGAAATTCCCATAAGGAATAAGGGATGCATGGCAAGGGCGGGAGGGCACCCTCGATCATTGGCACATACTTCCAGTTATGACCATGCCCTTGCGTCATGATTTAGAAAGCAGAGGGACAGCGCAAACGTTAGACGCAGGTGTTCAGGCACACACGGTGCTAGAAGGATGGCAGCTAGGTGAGAGCAGCAAATAGTTGGGGCAATGTGAGCCATGGTGTCTGAAATCGGCCCACCCAGAGTGGGCACAGGGCTCGGTCTTGTGAGGCAGTGGTACTTTCCCGCAGTAGGGGGATTAGTTCTTGGCACAGGTTCACAGGCCAGAAGGGCCTTTGGTTTCATCAGATACTAGCTGATCCAGGCTAACGTCAAGGGCTACTGTGATATAGATGGGGTTCATCTATCACCAGTAGGGAGAATCCCTTCCCTTAGATTTGCAGGAGGCCTGGAAATTGAGCTGTTTTGGTGAGATCAGCAACTACATGGGTCTATGTAACTCTGGTGGTCCGAGATGATCCCCGCAGAGGTGGCACAGAGCCAAGTCAGAGGAGGCCGTTGAACATCCTGTAAGAGTGAACAGTTCATGGCGTAAGTTCGCAGACCAGAGACGAGCTGTTCCAGGCTAATGTTAAAGGCTACTTTGCTAAAGATGGGGTCCATTGTCACCATGGCCATCCAGGCGTACACCTAGGTTAGGTTGACAAACTTGGGTGCAATTGCCACAGGTGGGCATGGACACTTTCCACTGGACATGCACGAGGCCCTAGAAAGCAGGTTGCAGGTCGGAAATGAGCTGTTTTGGTGGGGGCTCTCGCGGCGACGGGAGCCGCCTCCAGAGCTGTGGCGGAGTTACAGGGCGATCTGGAAGCAGACTGGTACAGTAAGGGTACCTCTGCGGCAGACCGGTACAGTAAGGGTACCTCTGCGCGGCACAGTAGGGGTGCCAGAGCCAAAGACCAGGAGCCTCAGGGCAGGTTCCTGGAAAACCGCGACGGCGCCCCGTTAGTCCTTCGGGCGGTTGGGGGCCTGACCAACCGGGGGTTTGCCCTGCTACGCTCCACCCTGAAAAGGGCGTGAGTAGAACAGACCAACGTGTCACGTGATCCGGAAGAGGATCATCAAAGGTAGCACTGACGGGGTGTCCCACAGTGCTGGCTCACCAGGCGGGCGGGGGCAGCATAGGTTGGCACAGCTGCCCGCCCTTGGATCGCCCGTAAGATAACCCACATATTGCATACTCCTGTATGGAATAAACCTGCAGCAATATTTTCCCACTACAAAGTTGTCTTGTGTATTTATTCATTCTTGCATGCTCAGACTGGGGGTGGGAGAAGTTGCCGATAATGGCACTATGTCAACCCGGCAAAAACTTGGCCTGCCCAGGGGAGCAAGTAGTTAAAGCAGGGAGAGTCACATGTCTGCATGGTTATTGGCACAGCAACAATGCCGGTGTTGGTGAGTGGGGAAGACAGTGCCCCGTGTTCGAAAAACTTACAAAGGGGTATTTTTGTAAATTAAAACAATATGTCAGCATTGATATATTATTGCTTTTTTTTACCGTGAATGTAAAGGGGGTGGAGCCCTGACGCCCTTTGACAGAAACCGCCACTGTCTCTGTGTAACCCACTTACTGTGTTCTTGACGTGAAGCTGACAGTTCTGAAACTGAAGTATAACAGCGTTCAATACACTTGAATGGTAAACTAGCCTCCTCTGTTGTCATAGTAACTACCTTCACCTGTTATAATGCCTACTCTATGTACATGACACAGTTCCCATCACCACATATATATATCCCCCGTGTAGCTTCCTGCATTTCTCCGGACTGCTTCCACCTCACGGGCTCGGTGCCGGGCAAGACGGGCACAGGACCCGTACCTAAATAACAAAAGTACTTGTGCTGCTGCGCAAGAAGACCCCCGCACTCCTCAATGTTCTTCAGCAATAAAGTTGATGCATGGACGTTAAACAGAATTAGTCTGAAAGTGTGCAAATATTGCATGCATTAAACTAGAGAAATGCAGAATAATATATTTGAACTTAAGATGCTCCGATGCAAAAAAAGCTAGTGCTTGGCTCTGTGCAGAGTCAATAGTTTCAGTTCAGGTTGCAGCTTTTAGACACCGTCAAAACCAGACTTATATAGACTCCAATAATAATGAAATAATTGTACAGATAGGAGCTATATGTCTTTTTGACAGTGATGCACATTGTTTTTTTTCCCATCTAGCACCTTGCACTGCACCTTCCATGTCACTTATAACGTGAGCACCGGATCTCTCGTTTTGATGATAAATATAATGTTTATATATGATGCAATAAATAACGCAATTGCAAGAGATTTCAACTCTTTTTTGGCCTTTTAAGTATATGCCTTGGTAAAAGTTAGTTGTTTTGTTTTGCTGTCTTCAGAACAAGGAAGACTCTTTCACTTTGTTAAAAAGATTTCTATCCTAGTAA
The DNA here is from genome assembly GCA_963921515.1 of Calotriton arnoldi. Classification (NCBI taxonomy): domain Eukaryota; kingdom Metazoa; phylum Chordata; class Amphibia; order Caudata; family Salamandridae; genus Calotriton; species Calotriton arnoldi. The sequence continues at coordinate 751,511 of CAWUFW010006622.1, forward strand.
ACCAATGTTACCTATAAATGGCCTAAAAATAATGAGATCTTTTGGAATAAATTTACTTAATAAAGTGCAATGTATCATTAGCTTTCAAAAAAGTGCAATCGTCCCTAAGGTAAGCATATTTTTAAAATGTATGCAAACAATATTATTCTAAACCTAAATAAAGTGCATTATTCCCTATTCCACACCAACTAGCAGCAAATAACTCTTAATACAAAATGCTACCTTGACTAAATAATTTAACCTAAAATGTCCTCATTCCGTACACACAATGTACCCTGGTATAGTTTACACTTCAACACTTTCTTTTCCATCCATAAATTGTCATGTAGCAGTAAATCTCCTAATGGCCCCAACCCTTTTGCAAAGGCTTCCTCAAACTTCTTTGTTCGATTCATGTTATTATGCTACTCTAGGTACGTTGTTACTCTAGTTGTCCTCCAGTTCTGCAAGATCAAGGATCGTGATACTAGCGAGGCAATGACAATAAATGTTCCCCCCCTTTAACCATTGGCGAATTCTGCCTCTGCCTTAACAAGCCAAAGAGCGCCACACCAGCCTAAGGTTCAATTCTATGCAAGCCAACACTTCGAGCGGTGAATACTTTTCCCCGAAAGTGTACTATCATCGGGCAGGTAAAAGAAGTATGCACCCAATTGCCTTCCCCCAGCTGCTGACAAGAAAACAGCAATCTCCAATTCTGGATACATTCTATGGAGGGCTTTCGGAGTATAATATGACAACCAGCATGACAAAAATGACATTCTTTTACAATTCGCATCCTTTAAGGCCTTATTGCCTAGTTGTGAGATCGCCTGCCACTCGAACTCAGAAAAATTGCATTGCGCTGCCTGAGTAATCTTACCTAAAAATCTTTTCACCAGGTGGCACTCTCCTTGATTCCGTAAAAATCTGTACCAACTTCCAGAAATTTGCATTCCTTAAGCTGTAAATATTCATACCTTGCGGAATGAGCATTTAAGGAATTGAATGCTTGAAGTTTAGTACAATATTCCAGGAATGTTTTATATGTTTTTCCAGAAGTTTGTCTGTCTTTATAAAGACCGGAGCTGAGTTCTGGCTCCCTGCACCATCTATTCCACAAAAAAACAATACAAGGATCCCTTAGCATCTATTAAACCAACTAATATATCTATAAGGAACCTTCGTAATATGTACATGTCTGAGGCAGTGCCGACCCCCCTGATTTCTATCCAATTGAAGGACTGGAAGTTTAACCCTCAAGCTCTTCTTGTTCCAAATAAAGCATCGAAAAAAGTGCTTCTTATTCTTTACAATAGGTCATATTGATTTTTATCTGAACATTTGTAAAAAGAAAAATCAGCAAAGGTAAAATAGACATTTTTATCAGAGCTACTCGGCCAATTAGTGTAAGAGGAAGAAGTGTCCATCTGTCTAATGAGTCTCTAATCTTTTTCAACATTGCCCCATAATTCAAATTATAAAGCTCTGCATAGCAATTAGTTACATATGTATCCCCAGATATCGAATCAGGTTGGAAGAGGAAGCTTGTTGCTGAAGATTAAAAGGAAGAATACTAAAAGGTGTGTTGAATAAAAGCAATGCTGTTTTATTATGATTAATTTTATATCCCCCAATCGATTGGATTTGCTCCAGCTCTGCCAATGTGAATTTAATATTTTGTTCTTCAGGTCTGAGGTATATGATTATGTCGTCCGTGAACAGTTTTAACTTAGACATTCCTACTATTGGTGCTTCCATACCCAAGTTTGCCCTAATCCTTACAGCCAATGGTTCGATAAAAAATGTAAACAATACGGGTGACAAGGGACAGCTCTGTGAGTTCCCCGATTTATATCGACCATCCCTGCTAAGTGAGAATTAATGAAGACCTGAGCCTGTACTGCTTGATATACATTACAAAGCATGATAATGATTTGAGAAGGAAAGCCAAACCTCTCAAGGCCATAAAAAAGGGCATACCAATTTGTCAAGTCGAATGCATAAATGCCACCATCTGGCCCGCATTGTTGCCTTAAAAGCTCCCCAGTCTAAAAAAAGTGATGCAGTGCCCTTATTCACCTGGAAAAACACCTCAATACATTTTTTCACGCTTATCAACCATTCCTGGTTGGAGAGAAGGAGGCGATCCATCTGCCACCTGGACCTTTCCATTTTTCTTGCCTCTACTTGTAGTTCAATGTCAACCAACGAATTATCTGAAAAGGAATTAGCCCAAATTTCTGAATCAAGACAATTAAGAGAGTAGGAATTAAGAAAGTAATCTATATGGTAGGTAGATGGAAATCGACGAGAGTAACAAGCGTATTGTGAAATTCCCAGATGGGCCCTACGCCATGAGTAAATCAATTGATAGTCTTGCTTCATTACATTCAAAACTTGTTTAGTGCTCGGCTTCAGCTGTTTGTTCGAAGTATCCCTTACCAGATCCTGGATCAAATGTAAATCTCCCCTAATATTATAGGGGCCACCGCTCCCCTGGCCAAATCATTAATCTGCATGATAGCTTTAGGATCATCCATTATCGGGGTGTAGTAATTCACTAAATTGAATGGATCACTATTCACACCAACTGTAATTCAAATCTCTATGAATTTGAGTAATCTCCCACTTAATACCTTGCCCAAAATAAATTGCTACCCTTCTTACTGCCAACCCAGCGGAAGCAAAATATGCCTTTGAATAATATTTAGGGATAAAAAGCTTTAGTGTATTTGTTTTTAGATGAGTCTCCTGGAGAAATAAAACTTGAGGGGAAAAAGAGGTTAACCACCTAATTAGACCACCATACTTTTGCTTATTGGACACTTCATTAACAATACACAATATTATTCGTACTTTAAGGCCCAGTACCTCAGTAACCTTCTTTAAATTGAAGCCTCTTATAAAAAATTCTTCTTAAAATTGCATTGCCCACTATGATTCTGCAAATTTTTACTAACCGAGCTCCCCTCCACCAAGAACACCCCCACCTCGCAAAACAACCCAACCCTGAGAGAGAGGGGAATGGCCCACAGTACCCCTCTCTCCTGGTGAATGCCCTTACTGGGTGCCATGGTGGTGCACCTCGGGTGAACTACCCATTCCCCCATCCCCGTTGTTTACACATTAATTATAATGCTCGATCACCACCACTAGCTCACTTTATTTTTTTTAACTGGAAATCTTTTGCAACAGCTCCTGGGTTTCATCCAAATTAGCAAACATGTGAAATTTCCCTTTGACTAAAACCCTTAATTAAGACTTTTGGTCAATTTCTCACTGTGCGCCCTGCGTTTTAAACAAGTATAATAGCTTTACAAATTGTTTTCGGAGGCGTGCTGCCGTCACTGACATATCAGAAAAAATATGACAACAGGGTATTTCATCACAAGAAAATTGTTTTTTCTGAATGGCTCTGCTCATTATCCGCTCTTTTATACAAAAGTCTGCAAAGTTTACCAAAATTGTCCATGGCACTTTTGAATTGGGATATGGCTGGGCCGAGACCTTGTGTGCTCGCATCATTGTAAGATCTCCTTAGTACCCTGGTAGAACATTTTCTTGATAAATGTCTCGACCCATTGAAGAACTTGGACCCCTTCACATCCTTCCAGAACTCCAACCAGGAGTAGGTTGGAGTGACGTGAGAGTGATTTTCCAGCTCATTGATCTTGTTTTCTAGTGACGATTTCTCCTTCCTTACCAGGTTGACTTGCTGTTGCATGACATTCATCTGGTCCTCCAACTGCGAGATCCTGGACTCAGCCTTCTGCATTCTTATGGGAAAACTGCCCACTTCTTGTTCAATTTTAGACAACTGTTGGTGCAGGGATGCTATCTTGCTTGCATGTGTTGCTTTTAATTCTCTTATTTTGTGCAAAAGAAGGTTCGACAGAGTCTTTATATCCCATTGCTCAATAGCCTCCTCTACTTGCAGCTGGTTTAAAAACTGCTTCTCTGGGGACCCATCTGGCTCCACATGCGCCTGGTCTTGCTGGCCGATATCTACTATTACTACTGCTGTAAGAGACTGAGACTGCGGAACCATCAAAGTTTTAGTCTGGACAACAGAAGATTGCTGAGTACCGTTGTCTTTCGACTGGACCATCTGCTTTGGGCACAGAACAGAAGACTGTGCACTTAGAGGAAGCCCAGATTCGACATCAGGGGAAGGCACCTGAGGCGCAGTTGATGTTGTTTTCCTTTCTGTAAAGAGTGGGTACTCTTTTGACTTTCCTTGGGTCAAGCTGATGCATCCTTCATTGATATCCACCAACGGTGGGCTTTTTTCTTCTTCGTTGACCTTTTGCACTTGCCTCCTTCTCTTTATCATCTGATGCCCACCTATTCTCTTTAGAGAGATTTGGTATCTCACTTCGCATGGGGGACTCTTCCCCAGGCCCTCCTTCCCCTACCAACCACCGTTGCGGGACACTCCAAAGCTGATCCTGCAATTCCAGCCTCAGCTCCATGATCCAATATATCTTCCTTTGATCTTAGAGGGCTTGACACTATTGCTGACCCTCAGCGTGATTTTTAACTGCGCTCTGGTCTTGCTGCAGTGGACATATCTTCATTTGGGGTGTTCGTGTTTTTGCTTTGAGAGCCACAGCAGTGGCCACATTGGCCATCACGTTAGTCATTTTCAAATGCTTCCCCAATTGTGTTAAAATGCAGACTTCCCCAATTTTGGCCTCAGATTGAAATTGGGAAGGGGAAAACCCAGCCAGCGACCCACAACCAGGACACCCTACAAATGATGACAACACTCGCTTGGGTACCTACCCATGGTGTAAAACCTGGAGGTTCGCCCCCCGCGCAGCCCTGAATATTGTGCCCCTGCTAGAAGGCACACAAGGACACAAGATTGTTATGGAGTCTTGAGTCAAAAGCAGCACTACGATACCTTTTCAGCTCCTCATTTCCTGAATGCAGGCCGGCGCTCCTCTTCATTTAGCCACAGTATTCAATCTGGAAGGGAGCCGGCTTGTGTCTTGAATGCTCGGAACTGCGCTGCAGCTGCATGATGAATGCTAGACTGCAGCCTGCTCCACCGCTGTTTAAGGCTGCCAGCGGTACAACATATGCCTTGGCGATATTTGCCTGCGGCTCCACCACTATGCCCCGCGGCTGTATCTCAGCCGCGTTCTCGGCTGCGTTCTCGGCTGCATTGCTGTATTCTGGCAGTCCGCGCCCTGGAAGCGGAGACCGATGCCGCAGTGAGTTGTAGGAAGAGGGGGAGGGCCGGTCACATAGCAGCAGCGTATGTAGGATTGCATGCCGCCTCAGCCATTCTTCTTGATTTTATGTTGGTCCACCCAAATATCTAACTGATCCACTCTGAAACCACTCATATTGCTTAAATCCATCTTCTTTTCTCTTCACCTCCTTATTCTCATATTTATCCTTACCATACTCGTATTGGTTGGTTACTTTTTTCTTTACAATACAATCTTTATTTCTTCTGCATTCTTTTCAAGTGTCTCCATTCTTTGATTCTGCCATGTTTGTTCTCTCATTCCTCTGTATACTCATCCACTTTATTTATGGTCCCTTCCCTTGTGCTTATTCACTGTGGCATGTCCTCTCAGAGAATAGCCATGCTTTTGTTCATATGTACAGCCAGACCCAAAGATGTGGAATGAATTCACGTTTTCTGTAAGCTTTGATCCTAGATGATGCTTAAGAAAGTTCTGACATATTTCATCCCATATAGGCTTAGCTAAGGATAACGAATCCTTCTTAAGATTCTATATATTATATTATTCATCCAGACTGTATTCTATTACCATGCTTTCTCAATACTCACCAAACAGTTTGTAGGATTTATAGTCTTGTACATTGTTCTATTCATAAGTTGAAATCATTACAAATCCTTTATTTTGTATTCAACCCTCAAGTAGCTTTATTGTTTTCCACATTTCTCATTTACAAGTGATTGATTCCTTTCTTTTTTAAACAATTATACAGTCTGTCATTTTTTTCTTTAATCCATACTGCATCACTCCCCTTCATATGGAAAGTAAAGATGTACTCAGTATCCATGACTAAGGGACATACTACGGCGGTCCATAGGACCGCTGTATGTGTGGTGGCAGTCCGACCACCGCCACACTACTGGACCGCCCACAGTATTACAACTTCGGCGGTCGGACCGCCATAGGACGGCCACCACCGCCAGGATCTAGGATCCCGTGGCGGAGCGGTGGCAGTCAGCAGCAGAAGTATGCTTGGTGGTGCCGCTGTGGCACCGCCGAGCATATTACAAGTTGCCTCATCGCCAGCCTTTCCATGGTGGTGAGCCCGTCATCAAAAGGATGGTGGTGAGGCAACAAAGGGGGCCCTAACAGGGCCCCTTGTTGCTCCAGGGCCTGGGGATGCATGGAGGGGGGGCGCATGCAGTGTACCCCTGTATATGTGCACCCCAGTTCCTGCATGGCGCGGTATGCATCCTATGGTGCATGCCACACCATGCAGGAACGTGCTGCGGCGGTGCCTGTGTAAGGCTCTCCTATGAGCCTTTAGACAGGCACCATCGTGACACCGCCGCTGCACTGCCTGCCCACCCGCCAAGGATTACTATCATAATCCGGCTGGCCGTGCGGGAACGGCTTTGCCAGTCCTCCCACGGGACCCTGGCATGACAGCCCGCGGGAGGACCGCCAAAGTCGTATTAAGGCCCTAAGTCCATATGGGAGAAGATGCATCAGAATAGTCAGAGCAGGCGTACTATAACTATCTCCTGCTTTTACTACAAAACATACTACAAAGTGCAGTTTCTGTACAGAATTCTTTAAAAATAATGTAATTATTTTTAATACATTTATTGTTGCGTTATTTTTTTAATTTAAATATATTGCTAAAATTGTTTATAATTAAATAATAAATATGTGCTGTTTCTCATACATTTTTTAATCTTATTTTATATTGAATTATATGCTTAATTGTTTGAAATAATTTAATTTAACATTAGTTCCTACGGCGTTTTAAGTCCTTACCTCCATTATTTTCTATTGGAGGATGTTCCAGTACCAGTGGTTTAACATGTGTACTGCTGAAAAGTTCAGTTAAGCAGCTGCAGTTCAAACAAAACGAGGGCTGGCTTTTCATTGTTATCTGTTTTTCTAAAACGAAGAGCAGGGAGTTACTGGGATTCCCCTCCCCTCTGGTCTGCCTCACATATGCATCAGGCTGTGTCATGAAGGTAAAATCTCAGAGTTTGACTGGGTCCTGGTGGTGGATATGCTCGGATGTGAACTCGTCACTCAGGGCTATCTGGAAGAAGAGGGACATCAACATTGCATGCTTATTTTCCCACACCTGCTCTTATTCTGCCAAGGCCTGGAATTCCTGTAAATAAAGCATGAAATTGACAGAGGCTTTGGTGTGAGCCTGTTAGAATAGTGGAGAACTTTAGACCTGGTGGTGCACAACTTTTATATCTGTTGATCTATGACTGCTGAGCAGTACAGCTGACTTCCCAGTCTTACAGTAATTTTCACAGTGGATCGTACAGCCTGATCTGGAAACTTATTCTGTGCAAGGGTTTCCCATTCACCATGTGATAGTGGCTCTTCAACAGGCCATTGTGTGGCGAATGAAGTAACTGTGTGTCACATGGTGACACATGTGTTGCAGGCCTGTGATGGTGCTGGGAAAAGGAGCATGAAGACTGCCCAAATCAGAGGTGCTCAGTGACAGCTATCCCCTTCAGAAACTGTTCCTCTCTCTATGCCTATAGTGCATGCACTGGCACATCTCCTCTGACTGAGTGCCAATCAAGGTAAAAGGCAGGGACATGTCCATAGGTACACTTCTCCTCTCTCCTATAGAAATTAGAATACTAGTTTTAACTGAGTAATGTGTGCCATACCATTTATGACAGATAGCATTTATAAAGATTAAAAATCAAGTAATTATAATGAGCACTAACACCGCTCTAACAATACAAATTCAGCAACAGCTAAAATTCCTCAAGAACTGCATAGATAAAACAAATAACACATAGTACAATGAAAGTCAGCCTAGAGATCAGAGCCAAGACATCTAATGTTGCTATAGCTTACAACATTCAGTGGCATACACAGGAAACCACATATCTCACCAGAAGTCTTGAAAACAGTCACTGAATGTTTGGAGGGGTAAAAATGAGAGGAGTGTGCAAAGTTTTTACTATGCAAGGGAGCTTCAGTGAAATTCTATTGGACTTCGCTAATGCATTTTTTCCCAAGCTGTGTAATATGTTCTCACTAATATTGGTATAGCGCTGAAACTGGATGTTTCGCTTTCTCACTGGTTTACTATTAAACAGGATGTGTGCGGTGCTTACTAGGTTTTTGTTGCAGCTTTTAAACTGTATGGATGACTCCAACACTCATGAGGGATAGGAAGACAAACTTAGTACATTTGCCTACAAAAAATGCAAGTTTACGGCATCGCTAGAGGAGTTTTTTGCAACGTTTGTCAGATACAGAAAAGCCTTGTAAAAAATAAGGAGTATGCAATAATAAGAACATTGCAATAGCTCCTAAAGCCCCCCGAAACCCAAATTGATAGAACTTTGTGTCCTTCAGGTACATTTACATTCTTGCTGTGAGAAATCAGCAAAAGACAACAACAACACATACTCGGTAGGCAGGTTGCCGTATTCAGAATGTTTTATTTGCATAGGACATAAGCAGCATAGTTCGTTCACAGTTTTTCACTCACCATGACCTGCACTTCACCATTATACAAAAGTGTGAGTCACACCAACTATGGCCCACGTTACCACCCAGCATGGGTTTAATGCCGCATTTAATAGCTATTATGAGTCCTTATACAGGGCCCCACTGCAGTAGAGCCCAGAGTAATTGAGGACTTCCTTGATAGTTTATCACTCCTGAGTATAGGAGGGCCATGCCTGCACCTGTGACTATCACTGAGATTACAGAAGCCATTAAAGAACTCCCACGCAATAAGACACCAGGCCTGGAGGGCCTTCCAGTAGAGTTTTATGCCACCTTCACAGCCCAGTTAGTCCCTCAATTGGAACGGCAATATCAAGCAGCACTGCATACAGGCACTCTACCCCCTACTACGGCACAGGTAGTGACCTCATTGCCGAAACCTGGCAGGGACCCCACTGATAGTATGGCTTTTAGACCATTATCGTTATTGAACACCAAGTATAATGTATTGAGTAAGGTACTAGCCCGCCATCTTCTCCCACTTTTGTCGAAGTTTATACACACAGATCAGTACGGATTCATACCAGGCCGAAGTACATCACTGAACATATGGAGGCTCAATGATGTCATGGATGCGACCCCTGACATTCTCCATGCGGCAGGATGTATTTCGCTTGACCTACGCCAAGCTTTTGATACCTTAAGTTGGGAATATATGTTGGCTGCCCTTCGTAAATTTGGCATCCCCCCAAGGGCGCGTACGGGAGCTCACATATCAAACTCATACTCAGTCCACAGGAGTACAAGACAGGGATGCCCGCTATCCCCAATGTTTTTCGTGCTTGCGTTGGAACCTTTGGCGCAATGGCTGCGTCAGGAGGCCCCGGAATGGGGCATCCCCCGTTGGCTCCTCAGTCCACGCACTGTCACTCAACGCGGATGACAGAATATTATATATCAAAAACCTCCATGACAATCTGCAATCTGTGGCCCGCACCTTTTTGCACTTTGAGCACATCTCTGGACTGGCAGTGAACGTGGATATGCCCCACGCTTTCTTCTTTGAGAGCGACCACCTGACTTCGACAGTTACATTTGGAGATCGTATACTCAAGGTTGCACCCAGCACCTTCAAATATTTAGGGATCCAGGTGTATAGGACTACTCAAGATCTTTAAGAAGGAAATCTCCAGAAGGCGATATCCTCATTGCGCTCACAGATGTCCTTCTAGACAACCCTTGCCTTCTCCGTAGCAGTGCACTTTGCGATTTCGAAAATGGTTATGCTCCCAGAGTATTGTATTACTTCACTTACCTGCCTACAGTTGACCCAATGCACTACTTTAAAGTTTTGAACACACTTCTGATTAACCCTGGGCGTAGTTCGCGAAGTAGCGCTACGCGAAGCTACGCGAAGTGCACTTCGCACTACGCGCGCTACGCGTAGCACTACGCGAACTGCGTAGTGCGCTGTTCGCGATGATTGCACAGTGCCGGATGCTTGTCCGCACTGTGCAATCATTGAAAACGGCATCTTGCACAGTGCGAGCTGTCCTTACTGCCGCTCGAGTAGATTTTTACTCGAGCGGCAGCTTTCTCAACGCGGACTGGTAGTCTCATCGCGAGCGGTCGCGAGCATACGCGACCACTCGCAATGAGAAACCTGACCTCCCCGCGTTGAGAATCTCGCCGAGAGGTTTATTTTCCACGCTCGCGATCGGCAACTTGATGTTGCTGATCGCGAACGAGTAAAAAGTCTCGCCGGGATGTCATTTTGCTTGCTCGCGGTCGCCAACTTGACGTTGAGGACCGCGAGCAAGCAAAAAATGACCGCTGCACTACGCTACGCTACGCGTGTTTGCACTGTGCTACGTGCAATTTGCGTAGTGCGAAGTAGCGCAAACTTCGCAAACTACGCGAGCGTAGCGTAGCGCTTTGCCCAGGGTTACTTCTGATGGACCTGATCTGGGGGAGCAGCTGAAAGCATGTGGGATTAGCAAAACTACAGTTGCCGTCTGATAGTGGCAGTCTGGGAGCGCCAGATTTTAAATGATTTTGCCTGCGAGGCCAGTTACAATGGTTTGCATGCTGGTTAGCTGGCCCCAACCTGCATGAGATAGCCTATACACCTCGCATGCTCGCCCAGGGTGCATTACACAAACTGCTGTGCCCCCAGGAACGGACCTCTGCTACGGCTCCATTGCTGCTGAAAATTGCCAACTAATATTGGAAGCTGGCCCTGAAATGTACTGCACAGACTGTTCCGTATGCCCCCAACATACCACTCCTGGTATTTTCCCACTCCAATGGGTACACTGACACAACGTGGACTGCGCATATGGGAGCAGGCAGGAGTGACAAGGGTGGAGCAGCTATTTGGAGATTCCATGCTGTTGAACTACGCAGACTTTGTACATGAGCAGGGTCTATCAGACACACTATTCCTTATACAAGCAAATATCACACGGTACATCAAGCTACACTGGGCTCCGGACAGCACTGAACTCACCACACACAAATTTGTATGCTCAGTATATTTAATGGGAAATGGCGTACACTTAATACGGTGGCTATATTGAGGCCTGCGAATACATTTAGCTGTACCCTTAACACAGCTGCAGGAAAGCTGGGAGCACAACCTGGGCAGGGGTTACAGGACAAGGAATGGAATGCTCTTCTTGAATTTCCTAAGAAAGACTCATGTAATTCCAAGTTCAAATTCACACAATATATGGTACTGCACAGGGCCTACCTCACACCACATAGATTGCATGCTATGTTTCCGAGGGTATCTGCAGCATGCCCCAGATGCTGTGAACAGGATGCAGACTTATTACACATGTTATGTGCTTGCCCACTCTCTCATCCTACTGGGCACAAATCGGTACAGCATTGGAGAAAGTGGTTGGAGGGACTAACTGGTGTACAGCTGAAAGTTGCTTGTTGGGGCGGTATCCCCCACCCCCAAAAACTACAATGTGCTGGCGAAATTTGCAGATCTGGCACTTCTCCTCGCAAAACGCCTGATAACTAAAAGATGGAAGTCGGCTTCCCCTCCAGGCATGTGACTTTGCAGCAAGATGTTTTACAATGGGGGATGGCGGAAGGCGATGCCCCCAGCAGAGAAGAAAACAGGGGGTTATAGAAAACACTGATAGCCATGGAATGGGACACCCTACTATAATCCATTAAGACCCTAGATATACCGAACACCTGAACAGCGCATGCAATGCCCACGGTCCGGATGGACTCTGTGCGGACACTAGTGGTATACTGTCTGATGGCGTAACAACTGAATTTTACAAAATAGATGTAATATATAAATATACTTACACTGCCCATGTTTGAATCAATTAGGAAGGTACTGACAATACAGCTAAGTTCACCCATGTCCTGACTGTGAATGCTGGTAACCGCCAGTAGGGGGAAGGTGAGAGGGAGTTTGAAGTTTACCATATTTAGGGATAGTAATGTAATGTAGGACTAACAATTGACCCTGCACCCGAGAAAGACACGTACTCTTATATATAGATATCCTAGTACATCATGTTTAAACAATAGAACAGTTGAACAATATATTGATAAATAGCTTCCCAGATGAAAATAACAGATGGTCGCATTTCTTGATTGTAGTTAATATGAATCTTTTATTGAAAAACACTTTATTCTTTTAAAAGCAACACACAATTGCTTGCCAACGCGTTTCATCCCTCATGGGACTTCTTCAGGGTGATGATAAAATTCGCGTTGTTGCTGTTTTATTGGTATGTGCAACTAAGCGTCAGAGGGAATTTGTATGTGCCTGTAATTTGCAATGAACCGGTGTCTCAAGATAATTATTTGTGACAAAAATTCCGCGTCATCAGTATTCAGTCTATGTGTACTGTGACCTTTCACAAGAGATAATGTCACACGATAGGTCGGTATGTCCTAGTATATCCAGAAGATTAATGGACAAAGTGTAAAGCCCTCTGTGCAAACGCGGACGTCTGGTTCCTTCAAAATTGTAAAGAGTAATGTAATGAGTAATGTAATGTATACAAAGCTCTGCATGGCAGAATACTGAACTCTGTACTGGTTAAATGTCTGCTGCTGACTTGCATTTTGTCATTACGAAAGATATATGTAAACAGTGAAATATTTGGCCATATTTAAATTGCAGTACTGCTATAACATCATGCATTAGATGTACTATGAAAACCCATTAAAGTTTGTGAGAAAAAAAGTGAGTCTTCACAATGTAAATTCTTTCTATGTGAAAAGTATAAACAAGGGATATTATTAAATATCTGTACGTATATTTTGTGAGATACATTAACTGGACCCACAACCAAGCTCTAAAATAAAACGCTTCTTGAGCCAGGGAGAGCCAGGCAATTGCTGAAAAGACTGCTCTGCTGAGAAGCCACTTTTTTGACTGCACATATTGTTATCCGGTTGCACCGGTTTTTAAAGCCACACTGATTCTAAAACCTTGAAAACAGTCAAGGCAGAGGAAATCTCTTTCAAGCTACAGTGCAAACTGATGCATCTCAAGTGGCTGCTGTGCTTGTACAACCAAAACTAATGGAAGAGGAGCAAAGTTATACTCCAGTACTGAGAAAAAGTGTTTCTAGCGTCTTACCTTCCACCTGGTTTGGACTGCAAAGAAGCATGCTGTATAAAGAAGTCTTTAGCCATTACGTGAAGTGGGAGCCAGCGCAGTGAAATAATGCCAGGTTATCTAATGTTTTCATTATGGTTGTAGATTTTTTTTACTTTAGGGAACACAGAAATGACCGCCTAAGCAAAGCAACCTGGAGTATTTAACAATAAAGCAACCTGGTTATTTAACTCTAGCTGCAAAGCCTAGTAGCAATTGTTGCTAGGATATATAAAACCCCAAACATCGGTAATTTTCTATGGTGAAGCTCACGTCCTTCAAAAGTCCTAATGAGGTCAGTACATGTTTGAGGTTCTATTGTATATGTATATATATATGTATATATATATATATATATATATATATATATATATATATATATATATATATATATATATATATATAAATCCAAAACTTTACACAGTCACCGCCGCCGCACCTCATGTCTCGGGTGCATAACTCCTGCGGTGGTGAGCCGCAACACATGAAACCATACAGATGATCCATAATCTCCGATCAAAAAATGAGTGCACTCGCGGGTAGAATGTAATTCAAAAACTTTACTGTGCAAGCCTCCTAGCACTGACAGACGCGTTTCGGCACGTCGCCTTCTTCAATGTCAGTTACATCAATGTCCAATGATCTATGCTATTGTAAATAACAAAAACCTTTCATTATTGGCTTCCTCTTGCCCATTCAGGGCTGTATGTCCAAAAGAACCACTGGGTGTAAGAACTATCCGGTTTTGAGCATTCATATTTAGGAATTTTCCTATGAATAATATGTACAATTTCACTCGATCATGTATGTATCTATATTTCTTTCTCAAACCGCATTGATTAGTGAATACGGTGACAATAGGTTATCATACACCCATTGATTGTAGAAGAATATCGTATTGGAATAATTATATGATTGAATGAAAAAGCAGATTTCACATATTTTAAGATGGCCGCCACGGTAACAAAAAAAAAATGAGATATCGATGGGACCATCATTACTGTCGATGAATTTACGTATTACAATCAGTTTACTTTTTTGTTTAAAATGGCAACCTTGACAGTAATGTAACTGACATTGAAGAAGGCGACGTGCCGATACGCGTCTGTCAGTGCTAGGAGGCTTGCGCAGTAAAGTTTTCGAATTACATTCTACCCGCGAGTGCACTCATTTTTTGATCGGAGATTACGGATCATCTCTGTGGCTTCATATATATATATATCCTCACCAAATTCCCACAGCTTTCGGATGAAAATGGGTCATGTGATCAAGACCCTAGTCGGGTCGAAACGCGTCATGGCTGCTGAGGTCCGAGCGGAAAAATGAACTTTCAAGTCTGCACTGAAATGTGGTCTGTGCTCCTTTACTGGGTGAACCCATAGAGGCTAAGAAGGAGTGTTGCTGTATATATATATATATATATATATATATATATATATATATATATATATATATATATATATATATATATATATCCTCATCAAATTTCCACAGCTTTCGGCTGAAAACGGGACACGGACACCAGTTGAGTGCTGCTTTTTCTTTATTAGATTACGCTGTACATGGCAAGATGACGCGTTTCGCCCACCTCCTGGGCTTGTTCACATAATGAGAATGTTATCTGTGAATGCCTTTATACCTCATACACCATGTGACTGCCTCATGGCACAGTGAAAATAGTGAACAGACTCTACATATATTTTAGTTGACAACACAGTAAACTTGCTTTTGAAATATGCAAACATGGTTTGATTGGGATACAACATTGCATAAACCCAAGTCAAATAACAAATTGGAATATTATTTTCATATTTTAAAAAGGATATAAAACCAACTTATAGGTATATGTGGATCTGGAACAGTTGAGATTCAACGAGTACGCGTACAACTCGAAAAATGGTTAATTATTATATCACGGCACTGTGCACATAGCGTTGTGTACATATAGCGTAAGATTTTGAATAAATCTAAAGTGCATAGTGCAAACCATTAATCATATTGGCATTATGTAAACGATTGACATATTATAAACACAGTACAAACATATGCTAAGTGCAAATACCGCCAAGTTATATAGAGCACGATGCAAATTGTACACAGATGCTGGAATAAGTTCCTAGGCTGACCCTTACATTGAAAAGAGCCATAATAACAGCGTGATTCACAATAATGCTGAGTACTAGTGTTAGACTTCAGTAGAATCCCCCAAGGGCGCATTGTGCAAAATATCGCAATGTGCAAATACCCCTATGACATTCATATACAAATATTCAATGCATCAATGCCAATGAAGACCCCCATATGGCTATTAATACTATGAAAGCCTAAAGGAAACATATATTGGCCACTGAGACTATCTATATTCTATTAAAGAAGCCTAACACAATAGAAGCAATTAAACTGCATATTGTTGTAAAATAATGTGCATAAATGCTGAAAGGAACCCTTATGCATCCAGCTTCATATATCATATGTAAAACCAATCATTTGAGTCATTAAATAGACATAGCTAAAGTGCATAGTGCATATAGTATTCCATATTGGTATATAGCATAAGTTCTATTAACAACTTGCTGTGCAAAAATAACCTATGTTTCTAATACCAAGATATACTTCTGTTCCGTCCTGTGTGATATTCAAGTATTATCAAATTGTTATTAAACCAATTGCTAATAATAAACTGTGTCCAATATTTCCTATGAAGTAATCTCCTCTTTCAAATAGAAGCTTATGTAGACATCTCTGTTAAAATTCAGGAAAGTGCAAAATAGTGTTAGTGCAAAGAAGTCAATAAAGTGCTTTAGGATTAAAATCTGTTACATAAAAACAAAAGGGAATAGATGACAACCAATTCATCATGATACAGAACTCATACATCATTTAATATATAAAGATCCCTAGAACTATTGATGTACAATAAGATTCATAGAAAATTGTGGAGTTCTTCCCCATTGTTTAATCCATTGGGCGCTCTAGTATCCAACTCCAATATAAATTTAGATTCTAATTTTCTCAGCAGTTTCTCCCTGTTACCACCTCTTCTTAGTGGGGGCACTGCAGCGATGACATAATACTTCAAGTCATTGAGATTATTTCTGTGTATAGTTTTAAAGTGCCTGGCCACTGGATATGTCATTATGTCTAAATTGACTATGGCTCTTATATGTTGGAGGATGCGCACATGAACTTGCAGTTTGGTGCTACCAATGTATTGTAGCCCACAGGTGCAAGTTAAAATATAAACTGCATATTCAGTGCGACAACTATATCTACCTCGCAACTTACTAACACTGGGGCCATATACCGTGGTATATTGATTCGTGTTAATGCCGAATTTACACGCGCGGCATGAACTGCATTTGACAAAACCGTTTTGCGGAGTCAACCAATTGGTGTTGGATTTAGTTATAATAGGAGCTAATTCTGGACTGGTTCTAACCAGGGCATCGTGCATCGACTTGGCTTTCCTAAATGTCAGTGCTGGTTGAGTGGGAAACAAACTGCCCAAAACAGAATCAGTTTGTATAATCGGCCAGTGTTTGTTGATTATAGCCCTGATTTTTCGATGTTGACTATTGTAGGTAGTTATGAGTCTCATTTCTGTATTACTTAAATTCTCTGTTTCACAGGAGTTAATTTCTTCAGGAGAAGTCACCCCTCTGTTACACAGCAAATCATTGCGTGAATTGGTTTCTGCCTTCACTAAGGCCTGCTGTATAATTTTATTGCTGTATCCTCTAGCTTGAAATCTAACGCTGCTTTCCCTCACACAGCTTTCATATATATATATATATATATATATATATATACACATTATCTACTGGAGTTTATTTCTATTCAAAAAACATTTTTTCTTTGGCACCGTTTGAGGAATCTTTGCCAAATTTTCAAAACTAATGGCCCGCTCACTTCAGCTGTTATGTTGAAAGTTTCGGGGTGATTCGTGAAGCGGGGGCAGAGAAAAAGGGGGGGTCTCAAAACGTGTTTTCTCCATGTTAATTTCCATAGGAAAATTTAGACACAGCTAGAGCCCAAACTGCTGAACGGAATGACACCAAATTTGGCTAAAAGGTAGCTCTTGGTCCATAAAGCACTCTTTTTGTTAAATGGTGTAAATCCTTTCAGTAGTTGCTGAGAAATGTAAAGATTTCTCAGATATACAATCTGAGGCAGCGGTGGATTTGTGACTGCTCCCAATCTCCTGCCTGAGATCTGATCGGCTGTCAACACTTCAACCCAGGAAGTGTTGGCAGCCATCTTGTGACTTTGTTGAACCGAGTCACAGGAAAAAACTTGAAAAATAAGATAAGGGGGCAGGGTAGAAACAGCCTGACCCCCTAGGCCTCTTGGGGGTTGTCCCACAGGGCCCAAAAAGCATTCCAAAAAAGAAAATCAGAGGGAGTGTTGGATCCGCAACTCCTGCCAAATTTTTATTTTTAAATGAAGCATGGTCTCCCGCGCTTCATTAAATAAAGGCCCCCGGGTGGGTCAGGTCACGGGAGCAGGTTATGAGATATTGCCTCATAGGCACCCCCGGGGACCGCCACCTCCCCGGGGCTAATTGTTTAAAAAAAAGGTGCATCGTCCCCCCTCCCTTTTTATTAAAACAATATATAAAGGCCTGGCCCCGGGGATGGGGTCCCCAGGGCCAAAATTGGCCTCAGGAGGGGGGCCGCGCGGCCCCCTTCCTTTTTCTAAAAAGAAAATAATGACGAGCTAGGCCCCGGATGATGGGGTCCCCGGTTCCAAAATCAGCCCAGGAGGGGGCCAAACGGCCCCCCCTCTACTTTTATTTTATTTTAAAAATTGGTCAGGCCTCTGGAGATGGGGTCCCCGGGGCCCAAAATGGTCCAAGGAAGGGGGGGCCACGCAGCTCAACTTCCTAGAACATTAAAAAAAAAAAAAAGCTGGCAACTAGCTCCTTTTCTCCACTACTACTGGCGTGCTGCTGGTCGGGGGATGAAGTAACTTTGGCTGCTGATGGTCCTTAGGGGCAAAGAAGACCTCCTATTACCTCCACTAAGCCATACACAGTGGGATTGTTGCGAGGTGGTCAGAGGCCACGCCCCCTTCTCCACCACTCTGTAAAATGCGCCTCCAGGCGCACTGCTGATGGGGGGATGAGGTCCACTGGCCTCCTGAGGGACTCAGGACTAAAGTGGATTTCTTCCCCCAAGCAGCAGTGCGCCAGCAGGTGCTTTTGCAGATTGGTGGGGAAATGGGGCGTGGCCTCTGACCACCTCTCAGCAATCCAGCTGCATGGGTCTTACTGGAGGTAACAGGAGGGCTAGTTGCCCCCCGAGGACCCTCAAAAGTAAAGGGGACTTCATCCTACAACTAGTAGTGCACCAGAAGGCGCATTTGCAAAGTGGTAGAGGAAGGGGGCGTGGCCTCCTACCAGGTCTTATCAGTCCTACTGTGTGGGACTTACTGGAGGTAACAGGAGGGGTAGTTGGCCCCCAAGGGCATCCTTGGGGGCCAACTACCCCTCCTGTTATCTCCAATAAGTCCCACACAATGGGATTGCTAAGAGGTCTTCGGAGGCCACACCCCCTTTCTCCACCGCTCTGCAAACATGGCTCGTGGTGTACTACTGGTTGGGACATGGCGTCAACTTCACTGCTGAGGGACCTTGGGGGCCAAGAAGCCCTCCTGGTACATCCCGTAAGTCCTACATAGTGGGATTTCTGAGAGCTGGTCAGAGGCCCAGACCCCCCTTTCTCCACCACTATGTAAACGCGGCTACTAGTTAAAAAAAACTGAAATTCACTTGAAAAAAAACAAAGGTTACAGAGACGTTATATTTAGGAATTAGCATTTATAAAACCTTAGAAATTCACTGAAAAAAACAAAGGTTACAAGGACGTTAGAGTTAGGGTCAGATTTTACTCATACAAAACCAGTGAAATTCAGCAGTTATAGTTAGCTGAGCTAACTATAACTCGCGCCCCGCAATGCACTGCTTATGGCCTCACATATTACATCACTTATGACATGGTCAGCGACATCACTGATGACATCCCAAATGACATCACTGGTGACATCACTGATGACATCATCCACAACATTACTAATACACCTACTCACACCCCATAGACCCTTTCATACACCCACTCCCATACAACCATTCACAAACCTATTCATGGACCCATACCAGTACTTACACACCCATTCACTGATTCATAGATCTACACTTAAATCCGCTCACTTACCCATACAGCCACTCATACACCCACTCACTCATTAATACAGCCACTGACTTATCCACTCATACACCCATACAGTCATTCACACACTGAGTCAGATACCCATAGAGCTACTCACATACCTACTCACTCACCCATAGAGTCAATCACACAGCCACTTACTCACCATACAGCTTCACACACATACCCACTTACTTACTCAGACAGATACTAACTTGTACTCACTCACTTATACAGTTACTGACACAAGCACACACTCACCTATACAGCCACTCACATTGACACACTCACCCATATGGTCACTCATACACCCCGTCACTCACCTATGCTGTCTTTCACATACCAAGCTACTCACCCATATACCACTGACAAATCCCCTCACCCACACAGCCATACATTCACTGACTCACCCATACAGCCCCTCACACACACACTCACTAGTCCATACAGCCACTGACTCACCAACTCACTCTTCTATACAGACAGTCACAAGCCCTTTGTTTTTTCAAGGGGATGGGGACAAGTGGCCCTCCTCCCCGAGCCTTATTAGGCACTGGGGACCCCATCTCCTAGGGCTGTGTTTTAGTTAAAAGGGAACTGGGGCCACATGACCCCCCCCTCCCTGAGCCTTATTAAGTCCTGGTGACCCTCGCCCCGGGGCTTTTTTTTAATGAAAGGGGGGCTGTGGGCCCCATTCCCTGAGTCTTATTAAGCCCTGAGACTCCATCTCCCAAGGTTTCCCTGCTTGCGCTAGTGCAGGCAGGGAAACTGCTATGTCCTAATGGGTTGGCTACCGGGGACATAGCTAATGAGTCAGCCCCAGGGGATAGGGTCTCCGGGGCCATTAATGGCTCAGGTAGGGGGATCACATGGCCCCCTTCCCTTTGTCACAAATCTTGGCCCGGACCTGTGATGGCTCAGAGAGGGGGGCTGCATGGCCCCCTCCCCATATTAAGAATTGAAGTGCGCTCCCTGGGCCTGTAAAGGCTAGGGGAGGAGGACAATGCTTCCCCCTCCCCATATACAGTAATTTCGGCCCCCAGGGGTGGGCTCCCTTGGTCCTGTGATGGCTCCGGGGTGCCGCATCCCCATTCCCATATATATTAATTTCACCCCTGGGGTGGCTCCCCAGGACCTGTAAAAGCTAAGGGAGATGGTCAACATGCCCCCTCCTATTAATAAAATTAAGAGGCCCAGGCTACCATTTGATTTGATTCACCAGAAGTCCCATGGGATTGTGGCAATTGTTGCTGATTTCTTTTTTGTTCTCTTGCCCCAGGGGGGGATCCCTCTGGATCCCATCTGATGGGGCCTGGGTGATCAAGGTATCCCTACCCTGATCCCTTATATATATATTTGTTCTTACCTGTTCAGGACATGGGACTAAGTCCCCAAGTTCTGTAATGGCTGACAGCAAAACTTTTCTCATATTGCTGGCAGCCAATCAGAGTGCTTGTTCCCACGGAAGTCTGACTCCCGGGGGAGTGAATTGACCCAAGGAAAAAAAGCTCCATGCGCCAATCAGAACTCTCTAATTTTTTTAAGTGGGTTTGAGGGATTCTCGCGAGAGTCCCTTAAACCCAACCATCCAGATATCTATATATTTTTTAAGCTTAATATCTCAAAAACTACTCAATGGATTTATATCAAATCACAAAAAGCACAATCTGCATACCAAAATCTAGCTTCCTCACAAATTCAGTGTAATTCCATTCAGCAGGTTTTGCTGAAACCTTGTCTAAGGAAGTCTATGGAAAATGCATGGGGATTTTGCGCTTAGGGACCCTCTTTTTTTCTCAGCACCAGCTTGATGGATCACCCAGCAACTTTTCCTGTACAAACTAGTCAAAAAGTAGCATCTTTTTGAAAGGTTTCGTGGAGATTTGTCAAACGGTGTCAAAGTTAAAATATATATATAACGTATTGTTTCGTGGTGCTGGATAAACAATATCCTTGCTTGATAACCCTGTCGTGTGGCTGGACTTCTTCCATTAGTGAGGGGAGAGATATTGTGTTTGAGGATTTGTGAAAGCAATTAGGGCAGTGGCAGCCGCCAGGGATTGGACCTTGGAATGGCCCCCAGCAACTTCAAAGACAGTATGCACGGGGATTAGGTGTTTGCGCTAACTGTTTGAATTTTACAAGCATCACCCACTGGAGGGAATGAATTGGGAGACTGAAAGCAAACTACCAAGACCAACATGCTCTATCTTAAGTCCATCGTGACGCCCACCAGGGAGCAAACATTTAAAAACGAGCTATTGTAACAGTTTGCTTTTTGCCTTCACAGATGCTTCTGGCTTCCTTTGAAAAAGGTCTAGGTAGACCGAAATGCATCAGGACTAAGAATGCCAGCGCTTTCAAATTCAATTAAAATTCTTTTCATCTCACCTAATGTGTGCGGCTCACTCCTTTCGTTGAAGAGAGGTCTGTTGTCATGTTTTACGGCTTGGTCGCGCCGCGAGCTACGCACCACCAGACTAAATGAGCGCCAAACTGCCCGCAAATGGACCCTGTTTGAGGATTTGTGAAAACAATTAGGGCAGTGGCAGCCGCCAGGGATTGGACCTTGGAATGGCCCCCAGCAACTTCAAAGACAGTATGCACGGGGATTAGGTGTTTGCGCTAACTGTTTGAATTTTACAAGCATCACCCACTGGAGGGAATGAATTGGGAGACTGAAAGCAAACTACCAAGACCAACATGCTCTATCTTAAGTCCATCGTGACGCCCACCAGGGGGCAAACATTTAAAAACGAGCTATTGTAACAGTTTGCTTTTTGCCTTCACAGATGCTTCTGGCTTCCTTTGAAAAAGGTCTAGGTAGACCGAAATGCATCAGGACTAAGAATGCCAGCGCCAGCGCTTTCCAATTCAATTAAAATTCTTTTCATCTCACCTAATGTGTGCGGCTCACTCCTTTCGTTGAAGAGAGGTCTGTTGTCATATATATATATATATATATATATATATATATATATATATATATATATATATATATATATATTCACTTTCAAATTCACTTTATTCGGTTAATTAAAACCATAAAAGCATACTACATAAAACACATTAGTCACTATAATTATACAAACATCAACAAGGTACCAAAATACAGAATAAGAAAAAACAATTCATCACAATATAGTTAATTAAAATTTCATCATGATTAAAAATGATCTAGTTCATAGCAATCCCTCTCTTTTTCTTTATTCTGACCACTGCTGTCAGAAAACTAGCTATGTTAAAAATTTCCCAGACATTTGTCAGCATCTGCAGATATATAAGAGCAGGCTTAGCCTGTAAAAACCCTTTGCCACTTAAAATAGGTAAAATGAACCGATTCCGGATGTGCATAAAGTACTCACAAAATAAAACAAAGTGCAATGTATCCTGAGTGGAACAATTATCACACGTCCCCAGGTCCTCAATCTTTTTCCATCCCTTCGGTTCAGCAAGAAGTAGATGTAATTGATTAAATCTAAACCTCACTAAAAGGAAACGATGGTGCGGATTAGTCACTATATTTAAATAGGGTTCCATTACACATGGTAGTTAAAAGATGCTGTAGGCCATTTGCTGTCCTGGCTATATATATATACATATATATATATATATATATATATATATATATATATATATATATATATATATATATATATATATATATATATATATATATCCAAGAAAGAAGTGACTCAAACAGATAGATTCACCAAAGAACAAAAATATATTTCAACTACAACGTTTCAGCTTCCGCCTTCCTCAGGTAGTACAAGATGGTTTGCTCAGTGGCTGCACAGATGACACAGCTGAATTTTCAAAAGCATCATGAGTGAAGATTCTATTTGGAATGTGGAATCAATGCAGTCCTGAGAGCTCTTGAGATATACATATTTATATTTTTCTTTTGGCGAATAAATTCATAAACTTTACTTCTCCAGTGTGCGACTCGTTTATGACCGTGGAGTGGAGGTCACTGTTTGGGAGTTTTGGGAAGCGTTTCACCAACGCAGAGGATTGCACCCGTGTTGTGTGGAGCGGCAGCTGGTGAGCATACAGGAAAATTGGATATTGCTGCCAGCCCCGCCGTGCGTTTTTCCGCTAGATGTGCGGGATCCATTTGGAGCGTGATACGGAAAGAAGGCGAAGGGAGCTTTGCTGTCGAGGAAGGACGCCGAAGGCTCCGGGTCGGAGGACGCGAGGTATTCGGCAGAGATCATGGCGGTAAGTTCACCTGTTACCTTTTCCAATGCTTAAGCAACGCAAGCGGCAGACACGTTGGGAAGTTAATATTTGAGAGTAACTTAAGCCACACGAAAAGTGGGAACAGAGATGTTCGCGGATCGAGAGAGAGAGGAGGCAGCTGAGGGACTATTTTCCAAGAGTGCACGCAAAGTGAACCCAGACCCTAAAGGGGCAGCAGGAAGTCAAACGACAGGAAACAATTTAAAGTCCTTGTACAATAAATTGGAGAAAGTATACGAAAAGAAACACGGAAGTGGTGGGAGGCCACTTCCCTGCAACGGTATCTGGACACGAATCGTATACCAAGAGGGTTACGAATATACACAACGCCCTCATATTAGAACCCCGACCCATTACTATTACAAGAATGGGTCGAGTACACCACGGAATCCGCAAGAGGTATGGTCAAGATACTGATTAAGTATGCTTGGAGCGACCGACAAAAACTACTAGAAGAGATTAAAAACATTGAGGAGGCCATAGCACTGGACAAAGACACGAAGTTGAAAGACGAATTGCACCAACGAATGAAAAAAGACTCACAGATTATGAAAGTGTAATCAAACATCGCAAACAAACTAAGTTTCTTCGGGACGAAGAAGATTACGAATTGGGACGTATCTTGACGTTTGCGAGAAAATATGATGGCCCTAGGAAACAATTGAACCTGCAGAAGTTGAGTGCATTTTCCTCGAGAGAGACATCTGAGTCAGAAGTTGAACTATCAGAGGGGGAGCAAACAGCCCGAAGAAAGGAGAACGAAATAACTCCAACTTTTTTTTTAAGAATATCAATTACTAAGACAAGTCAAACAACGACCAGCAGCACAAACCCATCCCCCAGAAAAAAGGGACGGAAAACAAGAAGGGGAAAGAAAGGAAAGGGCTACCTCACCGGAACAAAGGGTCACATGGAGCAAATGGGGGGGCAAATGGAAATAACAACAAAAAAACAAACCGTTATTAATCTATCTAAAAGACAATTAACATCAGACGAGACAAAAGTACTTGAACTTGGCCTCACGTTTTGCCCAACGGTCCAGTTCGACTACGCAAATGTACGGATAGATCTTTACAGATTTATAAGGAAATTAAAGTTAATGAAGATACATCTCCTACATCCAACAAAACCGAGAGTAGGGGCATAGAGTGGTTCGAATAATACGAATCCCCTGATGGGGACGGAACTTGAGACCTTGAGAATTTTGCGGGAATTGGAAATTGAAAGCAATACCCAGGACCAAGTCAATGCATTAAATCTAGAGGAATTAGGAATAACGCAAACGGGAGCAGCAAGTAATCTAAAGATGAAGTCAAACTTCATTCCACAAACTGCCCATGACACAATCGATACTTTCCACGATCTAGTGATTGACGAGTTGAGGAAACTGCAAGCCAGAGGTCCCAATCTCCAGAAGGAAAATATATCTAAAAATCAATGGAAGGCAATAATGAACCTGAAAAATTACGATGAAATAATAATCAAGGCGTCTGATAAATGCGGAAACGTGGTGGTGATGGACAAAAAACTCTACCAGAATGAAGCCTGGAGGCAATTATCAATGAGGGAATGTTACAAGATAGTGACACGGACTGTGTATGAAACTAGCATCAAAGAATTTCATGAGATATGAACAAATGGAAAACCAAAGGGATACTGGGGGATCTGGATTTTAAATTCATGTATTTTGAATCACCCGAACTGTTACTTTCTATCACCTCCCCAAGGTGCATAAAAATATGATCAACCCGCCAGGACGGCCAATAGTATCCTCAAAGAACAGTTTGCTTGAGAATGCTTCTATTTATATTGACTGCTTTCTCAAGCCACTAGTAAAAGATCCAAGTTCTTATGTAAAGGACACAAAAGATTTTCTACGCATAATCGCTAACATTGAATGGGAACCAGATATGTTACTGATAACGCTAGATATAACGAGCCTTTACATGAGTATTGAACATGACAAGGGACTATTGGCAATGGAATTCTTTTTGCAAAAGAGAAATCTGAAATTCTGTGAGCATAATATGATGTTGATAGAATTGATATCTTTCTGTCTTAAGTATAACATCTTTTTGTTCGCAGGAGAGCTGTATCATCAAGAATAAGGTACTGCGATGGGCACGTGCTTCGCCCCCAGCTAAGCGAACTTGTTAGTGGGCTGGTGGGAGAAGAACGTTGCATGGGCAGGGGCAAATGAAAAATGGGTGGACAGGGTTGTTTTATGGGCTCGTTATATAGACGACCTCTTCATTATTTTGAGGGGGTCATATGATGAGGCAATTGAGTATGTTCCAGCCCTTAACAAGAACAATTGCAACCTAAAATTCACAGAATGCATCAGTGATACTCAGCTGCCATATATGGACCTACTGGTCTTTATTGAAGAAAACACCATAGAAACAACATTATACAGGAAACCTACGGCTGGAAACAGCACTTTACATGCTGGTAGTTTCCACCCAAGGAGTGTGATCAGTGGGGTACCCTATGGGGAACTAGTGAGGCTAAAACGAAACTGCTCTACAGATGATGAATTCAATAAGTCAAAACAGGGAGCATTGAGCAGGTTCAGAGAACGAGGTTACAAGGAGGGAGTGTTGAGAGAGGCAGAGAGGAAATCAGAGAACTTGCAGCGGAAAGATCTGCTGGTGGTATCCAGTGACAGTTTAGATCTGAGACAGGATGAAAAGGGGTTAATCAGAATGATAACAGACTACACGACCAGTTCCACAGAGGTTTTTCAGATTTTGCGAAAAAATTGGAGGGTTTTGAAGGCAGATCACATCATAGGGCCACATATCTCTCAAAATCCTCTCATGACATACAGGCGAGGACTTGCCCTAAAAGATCAGTTGGTGAGAAGCCATTTTTCAAAGGGACCTAGAAAAAGAGATTTGATAACAGGATTTTATCCTTGCATGAGCTGCAAGGCCTGTAAAAACAGCCAAAAAAAACAAGGAGTTCCAGATTCCAGGCAGGAAAACGAACCGGAAAATAGGTAAATTAATGAATTGCAATTCCGACTATACTGTATACTGTCTAACCTGCCCCTGTGGAATGAATTATGTTGGAAGTACTGTTCATCCAACAAATAAGCGGATTCTGGAGCATATGCGTGCCATAAAAAACCGGGATCCAACATATCCGGCGGCACGCCATTTTCAAGAGAAACATAGATTGAATCAGAATCTTTTGAAATTCTTTTGTGTAGACCAGGTCCCTAAAGAGGAGAGGGGAGGGGACAGAAGTAAAAAATTGAGGAAGCTGGACTCCAGATACATAGTTGAGTTGCAGATGAAGACTCCAAGAGGACTTAACAATGAGGAGGAGCTATGGGTTCACATTCCATAAATAGATAAATGCACTTGAGAGACATCTGGAGTAGGCAATTTCAATAACATATGAATGGAATAAATTGTTGAAAACTGAAAGTTTAAAAGGTTTAGAAGGCATACGTTCTGGGGAGTATGGGTATTGTGCAGTAAAACTGGATCCACAAGACTAATAGGGAATTTTGAGTTAACTATTTTTTTGTATGTTTTGACAAGATTGACCATGGAGGAATTAATCATGAATTGATGTGAAAATCGATCATTAGGTTGATACAGAAATAAAACAAAGTAGTTTTAACAACAAGAGCATATTAGGTTATAAAATGAGTATGGAATAATACCAGATGTACTGTGCAGTAGTAATTGTTTCATTGTATGTTGATTATTTGTATGCAGGAAATACTTGCCCATTCAGGGCCTGATAATGCAGCAATGAAGTAACTGATATTCAAGTTGATTCATAGAACTAGCCGTCTAAGTAACATAATGAATTTAATGAATTAGAGAATTCAGATGTGTATAGAATCATGTACCTGACACAAAATGTAGAGCAATGCTTAGAAATGTATACAAATTTATAGGCAACATAGGCACATCTGAACCATTCAAAGATGGCCGACACAGAGATTCTGTGGAAAATTACGTTTTCACTTTTGCTTACCTGAATGAAGTGCTTCCTTTATTTGTGTTTACTAGCAATCATGTTTTAAATATGGAGATTTTTGTTGACCCCACCGACATTGAGGAAGGCGTGAAGCTGAAACGCGTCTGTCCGGTGTAGTAGTCGTCTATATAAAAATCAAACAATGAATTGAAGAAAAAGAAACTGAAACTGAGAATTTAATTGTGATTTGTAAGGCACTCCACAGTTATATGAATTGTGTCAAAAAAAATTATGAAATTACCCAATAAGTAAAACGAAAGATATATAAAGGGCAATCAATGTTGAAATAGTATTAATGACATAATACTAGTAGAAAAACAATGGCGAAAATTCAAGTATCCAATAAGAAGGAAAACGTTTTTTTAAAACACCAAGCACTGACACTTTATTTTGCACTTATTTGCACACCAGGACTAGTGATAAAATATATCTGTATGATTTACCTATAGAACATTATCAATCACCTTGGAATAAATCGATAAATGTTTAAATATTGTATTTTGCACATTGTCCAAAGGATAGATGATCTGTCTGTATTTGACTTTTTGCATTTAAGCAATTATTTAGTCAACAACATGTAAAAAAATAGATTATCTTGACACTATTGCAGTACCGTGCCCCATAACAAGTGAGTGTGCAACTAAATCAATTATGCAGTCTCAAAGGGGACTGTTTCTGTTTATCTATATATATTTTTACATTGTACTTTTTTTTATCATTGAAAGGACATATGTATATATTAATATGGATGGCTGTGCAATATAATGATATATATATTTTTTATGAACCAAGGTACAGTTTTTAATATGGTAAATCGATTTAAGCATTTATGCAATGACAAAATGAAGTTGATAGTAATTTTACTATGTCCATGAACATGTGCACTTTTGCACCAATCACTACAGCACTGTGTCACTTTAAAAATGAAAAACATAACCACAACGTTACCATGTGACCAAGACTCTTAACGAGTTAAAACGCGTTATGGCAGCATCAAAAATAAACACTTAAAATTGCACTAACTTCGTAGTCCTAGTCCGTGTGTGGTGAGAGGGAGCTGAGGAGCCTGCGGAGAAAGCGAAATATATATATATATATATATATATATATATATATATATATATATATATATATTAACTGAAAAAACCATAGGTTTCAGGAACGTTATAGTTAGTTGGACATTTCACTTGTACAAAACCATAGAAATTCTGGCGTTATAGTTAGTTCAGCTAACTATAACTCGCGCCCCCGCAATGCACTGCTGATGACGTCACATATTACATCATTCATGACATGGTCAGTGACATCACTGATGACATCATTGATGACATCTCAAATGACATCACTGATGACATCATCCAGTGACTGTGTGTTTCTGTAAAGTTTAATTTTGTTTTATATATATGCCAAGCTGTATTGAGGAATGAGTGGGTGTATAAGTGTCTGTATGGAGGATTTAGTAGGTACGTGACTGACTGTATAAGTGAGTGATTAAATGTGTCTTACTGAATGCATGGGTTAGTGACTAAACTGTGTGAAAGTCTGTATCAATCTGTCTGTTGTTGTGTAAGCTGCTGCATGGGTTGGTGAGTAGCTGCATGAGTGTCTATATGGGTTATTGATTGCTTGCCTGAGTATTTGTATGGCTGCCTGAGCTTGTGTGTGGGTGGGTGGGTGGGAGGTGTGTGACTCTGTGCATAGATGTGTGAGTGGTTGATTCACTGGGTGTACGGGTTCAAGAGTGCATGTGGAAACAGCTGTATGGGTGGGTGAGTGTGTGTATGGGTGTGTTGGTGAGTGAATGGATGTCTCAGTGGTACATGTGCAAGTAACTACATATGTAAAAGGCAGTATGTGTGAGTGATGGTGTATATAAATAACTATATGTGAGAGTCAGTAATTGTGAGAGTGGCTGCATGGATGAGTGTGTATTTGTATCAGTGATTCTATAAGAGAGTAATTATGTGTTAGTATCTGTATGAATAAGTGAGGTTGTGTCTGTATAACTGTATAGGTGAGTAAATGGACGTATGATTGATTCTTTGCATGACTGACTAAGTGTGTGAGTAACTCTGGATATGTGGCAGTGTGTGAGTGTCTGTATAGGTGTATGAGTGCATATGATAGTGTTGTATTGATGAGTTACTGCATGTATGAGTGACTGTATGGGTGAATGAGTGGATGTGTGTGTAGACCTAGGAATCAGTCAGTGCGTATTTAGTAACTGGTATTGATGTGTCTATTTTTTCGAAAATGGTAGTCTGTATTTTAGAGTGGGTGTATCAAAGGTTATATTCAGGTGTGAGGAAGTGCATCAGATTTTCACGTGGATGATGTCATCAGTGATGTAATTTGAGATGTCATCAGTGATGTCATCAGTGATGTCACTGACCATGTCATGAATGATGTAATATGTGACGTCATCAGCAGTGCAATGCGGGGGCGCGAGTTATAGTTAGCTGAACTAACTATAACGCCGGAATTTCTATGGTTTTGTACTAGTGAAATGTCCAACTAACTATAACGTTCCTGAAACCTATGGTTTTTTCAGTGAATTTCTATGGTTTTTAAATGCTAATTTCTAATTATAACGTGCCTGAAACCTATGGTTTTTCCAGTGAATTTCAAAGGTTTTTTAAATGAAAATGTGTAAGTCTAATGTACCTCAATCCTGTTTTTTTATTTTCTATATATATATATATACATATATATATTATATATTTAAAAAATTGTGAATAATTTTTAGTAAGAAAACTACATTCATTTTTTTAATATTATACAGAAGTCGCGCACCCTTCGCGCACCCTACACGATGGCTGCTCGCATTCCGGTAGCCATTTTGAAAAGTCGCGCTGGGGTCGCGACTTCGGCGTAATTTGTAAAGTATGAAATATCTTTAAATTAATTATAAATAAAAGTTTTCCTTTAAGTGTTTGTCTAAATTTAATAATAAAAGTATTTTTAAAGTATTATTTTCAATATAATTTTGACTAAAAATTATTCGATTATTATTGGATTCGGAGGTTAGGAGGGATGGCCATTTTGCTCGATCTGTTTTGCAAGATTTTTTGGTCTAGTCAGGTGGACACCCTCCTCCGGGTGAGGTACGGCTTGAGGATTCTATTCAAAAGGTGAGGAATCAACAGGCAGAAGTATCCATCAGAAGAGCAAGTTACTTACCTTCGGTAACGCTTTTTCTGGTGGATACAGTATCTGCCTGTGGATTCCTCACTGTCCCACCCGCCTCCCCATTGTCCACCTGTTTCTACCAAAAAGATGCTTTTACTGTTTGGCATGAATGTTTTTAATATGTCTTAATCATGCTTATGTTTTAATAGTGAGAAATGCTTGATCTGTTGCTATTTCTTTATGCCTTTATTGGTTATGCATTTGTATATATATATATATATATATATATATTATCTACTGGCGGTCGCCAGTAGATAGTTATAGTTAGGACCTATTTTCCATAGGAAATCCGCAACATTCTATTTGAAATAACTCTTGCGTCTGTTGACGAATCTTCGCAAAATTTTCAAACTTTATGGCCCGCTCCGGTCCGCTCCTACCCTGAAAGTTTTGGGGTGATTCGTCAAGCGGGGCCGAGAAAAAGGGGGGTCCCAAAACGTGTTTTCCCCATTCATTTTCCCATAGGAAACTTTAGCCACGGCTACAGCTCCGAACTGCTGAACGGAATTACACCAAATTTTGCAAAGAGGTAGTTCTTGGTTCAGAAAGAACCCTTTTGTTAAATGGTGTAAATCCGTTCAGTAGTTCCTGAGAAAATCAAAAGTAAAGTCACATATATATCTATGGCCGAGTAGGGTCCGCATATCTTCCCGATCACAAGCTGCATGCTAATTGGCTGTCAACACTCCAAATCAGGAAGTGTTGGCAGCCATTTTGTCCCTGGTAGAACCGAGGCACAGAAACAAGTGCGCAAAACGCACAAAGGAGGTAGGGTAGAAACACCCTGACCCCCTAGGTCTGCTCAGGGGGTCCCACAAGGACCCCCTAAGCAGAAAAAAGCATTTAAAAAAAAAAAAAAAAAAAATTTTAAACGATCGTGCCGCAGGCCCCGCCCCCTTTCTTTACCACTCTGCAAACACGCCCCCTGGTGCATTTGCAGAGGGGGAACGAATTCCCCTTGAATACTGGGGGTCCCTGGGGGCCAACTAGCCCACAAGGAACTTCCAGTATGCGCCAGGGGGCTGCGTTGCAGAGAGGTGTACAGAGGCCATGCCCCTTTACACCTCTCTGCAACGCAGCTCTGTGGCGCTTTGGAGGTACATGGTGGGCTAGTTGGACTCCAGGGACCCTCAGGATTCAAGGGGACTTAATTCCCCAACTTAAAACGCGCCACGGGCGCGTTTGCACAGTGGTGAAGGGAGGGGCGGGGCTTCAGGTGACATGTGTGCAAACAGGCCCCGTTGCGCGTTTTAAGATGGGGAATTAAATCCCCTTCAATCCTGAGGGTCCCTGGGGCCAACTACCCCACCAGGTACGTCCAGAAAGCGCCACAGAGCTGCGTTACAGAGAGGTGCAAAAAGGGGCGTGGCCTCTGAACACCTCTCTGCAACGCAGCTCTCTGGCGCATACTGGAGGTATCTGGTGGGATACTTGGCCCTTAGGGACCCTCGGGATTGAGGAGGATTTAATTCCCCATCTTAAAACGCGCCACGGGGCCTGTTTGCAGACATGTCACCTGAAGCCCCGCCCCCTCCCTTCACCACTGTGCAAATATTCCTCTAAAATCAGCCGAACTACGAATTCCGATTTACTCACCTGTTATCAGGAGAGACCTCAGTGCTGCATCTTTGAGCCCAGTACTGATCCTGAAAAGTCATTTTAACCGTACTTACCAGTAACTTGAATTTCCTTCCATAGGATATCATTGCCTGCTTTTTGCTGAAAACGTTTCTGTCAATTTTTGTAACATACAAATATTCCTCTAAAATCAGCCGAACTACGAATTCCGATTTACTCACCTGCTATCAGGAGAGACCTCAGTGCTGCATCTTTGAGCCCAGTACTGATCCTCAAAAGTAATTTTAACCGTACTTACCAGTAACTTGAATTTCCTTCCATAGGCTAACATTGACTGGTTTCACTTGGAAATTCTTCTAAGTGTGGAGTTTTGGAACTTTATAATATTCCTCTAAAATCAGCCGAACTACTGAATTCCGATTTACTCACCTGTTATCAGGAGAGAACCCAGTGCTGCACCTTTTAGCCCAGCACTGACCTTGAAAAGTAATTCTAACCGTACTTACCAGTAACTTGAATTTCCTTCCATAGGCTAACATTGACTGGTTTCACTTGTAATTCTTCTAAGTGTGGAGTTTTGGAACTTTATAATATTCCTCTAAAATCAGCCGAACTATGAATTCCGATTTACTCACCTGTTATCAGGAGAGAACCCGGTGCTGCATCTTTTAGCCCAGCACTGACCTTGAAAAGTAATTCTAACCGTACTTACCAGTAACTTGAATTTCCTTCCATAGGCTAACATTGACTGGTTTCACTTGGAAATTCTTCTAAGTGTGGAGTTTTGGAACTTTATAATATTCCTCTAAAATCAGCCGAACTACGAATTCCGATTTACTCACCTGTTATCAGGAGAGAACCCAGTGCTGCATCTTTTAGCCCAGCACTGACCCTGAAAAGTAATTCTAACCGTATTTACCAGTAACTTGTATTTCCTTCCATAGGAATCCATTGTCTGGTTTTCAGCAGAAAAGTTTCAAAGTGTCGATTTTCACAAACTACAAATATTCCTTAAAAATCGCCTGTATGACTTAAACGCATTCTTTCAACTGTTTACAGGAGATGCACCAGTGCTGGATCCAGGATCCACCACTGAGTAAGAAAAAGTAACGATAACACTACTTAACTGCTAAGTGAATTTCCTCCCATAGGATAACATTGGTGATTCTATGTGAAAAAGTTTCTAAGTGTCAACTTTTAAAATACAATAATATTCCTTAAAAATCACTACTGTAACCAAAACGCTTTTACTCAACTGTTTACAGGAGATGTCGCAGGACTGAATCTAGGATCCAGTCCTGTGGTTAGAAAAGTAATCCATAAAGTAACTAATTGCATTTAACTAGAAATTCACATTGAGCTCAATGTTGCATTGTGTTTGAAATTGTGTTGCCCATTGCAACAACTGTAACTACTGTACTTAAAAGTCTATTGCCTATTTGCAAAGTATTTAAACTAAAGTAATTCATTCTGAGAAAGTATATTTTGTAATGTAATGTATAATGTAATTACAATGTAATTTAAAAAATAAAATATCTAAAAATAAATAGTTTAAAAAAATGTAGTAAATCAGTATCAAAAAAATAAATATAACAATTAATACATTTAAAAATTGTCATTTACAAAACCTTTGAAATTCACTGAAAAAAACCATAGGTTTCAGACATGTTATAGTTAGGAATTAGCATTTAAAAAACCTTTGAAATTCACTGAAAAACCATAGGTTTCAGGCACGTTATAGTTAGAAATTAGCATTTAAAAACCTTACAAATTCACTGAAAAAACCATAGGTTTTAGGGACAGTTATAGTTAGTTGGACATTGCACTCGTACAAAACCCGTGAAATTCCCCGTTATAGTTAGTTCAGGTAACTATAACTCGCGCCCCGCAATGCACTGCTGATGACGTCACATATTACATCACTCATGACATGGTCAGTGACATCACTGATGACATCACTGATGACATCTCAAATGACATCACTGATGACATCACTGATGACATCATCCATGTGATAATTTGATGCATCTTCTCAAACCCTAATATAACTTTTGATACACCCACTGTACATTACAGACTGCCATTGTCAAAACCATAGTCACTCCAACACCAATTACTATATACACACTCACTGATTCTTAGGTCTACACACACACATCTACTCACTCACCCGTACAGTCACTCATACTTATAGTCAATCAGTACAGGACTATTATATGCACTCATACACCTATATAAACACTCACACACCGCCACTCATCCATAGAGGTACTCACACACCTAGTCAGTCATGCAAAAAATTAAGCACACACCCATTTACTCACCTATACAGTTATACACACACCAGCTCACTTACTCATACAAATACTAGCACATTCTTACGCTCTTATACAATCTCTGATACAAGCACACACTCATCCATACAGTCACTCTCACAATCACACACTCTCGCTTATAGCTATTTATATACTCCAACACACATATATACTGCCTTTCACATATGTAGTTACTCACACATGTACCACTGGGACATACATTCACTCACTAACACACTCTTACACACACTTACCCACCCATACAGTCTATCACAGATGCACTCTTGAAATCATCCACCCAGTGAATCACCCACTCACACATCTATGCACAGAGTCGCACACACCCCACCCACACAAACACTCAGGCACCCATACAGATACTCAGACAACCAATCAATAACTCATATAGACACTCATGTAGCTATTCACAAACCCATGCAGCCACTTACACAGCAACAGACAGACGGATACAGACATTCACCCAGTTTAGTCACTAACCCATGCATTCAGTAAGATACGTTTAATCACTCACTTATAGAATTAGTCACGCACCTACTAAATCATCCATTCAGACACTTATACACCCACTCATTCGTCAATACGCCTTTCCCTATATATATTAAACATATTTAAACTTTACAGAAACACACAGTCACTGGATGATGTCATCAGTGATGTCATTTGAGATGTCATCAGTGATGTCATCAGTGATGTCACTGACCATGTCATGAGTGATATAATATGTGACGTCATCAGCAGTGCATTGCGGGGGCGCAAGTTATAGTTACCTGAACTAACTATAACGGGGGAATTTCACGGGTTTTGTACGAGTGCAATGTCCAACTAACTATAACTGTCCCTAAAACCTATGGTTTTTTCAGTGAATATATATATATATATATATTTAGTATACTATGTATACATGTGAAAATGTGTCGGTCCACCTGTTTACCTCGGTGGCACGGAAAAAATGGGTGGAACTGACGTCAGCATGCCGACGAGGTCCTCTTATGGCTCCAATGAGGTCATACGGTGTCGCGAGCGGAGCCGTGCTATTATGACATCGTTGTCGATGTGGGAGAGCTAGGAAAGAATTTCCACGGAATGCTAGCGCTGGGGATATTCACCTAAGTGTTCAGGCTAGTCCTTTGGGAGCCACTCCAGAAACCGAAACCAGTGATCCGAGGGCAGAGGCCCTGCAGATGGCACACGAGGTGGGGAGCCCAGTCGTGTGCACCGGCGGGGCAGCGAAGTGACAAGCACCACTACCCACAGAAAAGGTAACGAGGGCACTGAATAACACAGGATCTTCTCTTTGTATCTGGCAGGAACAACAAGGTTAAAATGCCCTAGTTCCAAAATGTAGAATTAGTGCTACAATGGTCTTCAAGAGGACCTGCGATGGATGCCGCTTCTGCCTTCCGTACACTGGAGGCGGCACATGGGTCACGCGGTACAGTCATACTGCGGTGGGACGCACACTCGTTGACCTCTCATGGCACTGCTCCACACTTTGGGGACAACGCTTTCCATTAGCTGTGTTTTCTGATGACGTGTCGCGCCGGCCCCGTCCAACAACAGAACCCCTTTATGTTATGTTATGTTATGTTATATAAACTTCTAACGCGCACAGATACTCCGAGGAGTGTCCCGGCGCGAGCCTGAAAAGGGTCAGAGTCAGAATCAAAAGACAGAGCTAGAAAAGAAAAGTTTTGAGCTTTTTCTTAAAGATCAAAGGATCTTTGACGCCCCGTAAGGCCAATGGCAGAGCATTCCATGCCAGCGCAGCTATCCGGGTAAAGGAGCTCCCGCCAAGCCTCTGGCGATTAAACCGCGGGGTCTGTGCCAAAAGTTGGGAGGAGGAACGCAACTGTCTCACCGGAGAATAGAAAGCAATCCTCTTTTGCAAATAGATGGGTCCCAGACAATGGAGGGCCTTATGAGCAATAGATAAAATGTTAAATTTTATTCGCACCTCTACCGGGAGCCAATGCAAGGAGCGCAAATGCAAACGCACACTGCACCTGCTGGAGAGACCCAGCAGGAGTCTAGCGGCCGAGTTTTGAATCACCTGTAACTTATTCAGAAGGTAACCAGGAATGCCAGCATACAGTGCATTGCCGTAGTCCAAGCGGGAAAGAATTAGAGCGCGGACAACAGTTTCCTTTGCAGAATTAGGCAGACTCTTCCACTCTCTCACCGGAAGTGAAACCAGGCCACGCGGACCCTTTCACAATACAACAGCCGGGAATGCACTTTTCGGTAAAAAAAACACATTCCTTCCCCCTAATTTATCAAATAAACGACTCACTGAAGAACAGGGGCCAGCTTCGATCGGTAAACAGCCGTTACAACGACTTTTTTACTTCGCAATACCATTACAACGCATGCATTACCACGCATGCGTTGTACATCGCGAAGTCATTACTACGCATTTTTTTAGAACGCATGGTCATTTACCACGCATGCCTTTACAACAAATTTTGTTGTAAAGGTTTGTATGGTAAATGACCATGAGTTCTAAAAAAATGTAGACGATCCACGTCGTTGTAAGGAAACAGAGGCTGTTCCGTTTCCTCAGAACGACGTGCACCGCCCCTCAGAGACGACATGAAGCAGGGACCACGAGGAGAGAGGAACCACGAGGAGTGAGAGGTAAGGGGGATTACCCTAAACCCTAAAACACTACCCCCCGCACGACCCCCTACACTACCCAAAGACCACTGCACTACCCTAAACCCTAAAACACTACCCCCGCACGACCCCCTACACTACCCAGAGACCACTGCACTACCCTAAACCCTAAAACACTACCCCCGAACAACCCTCTACACTATCCAAAGACCACTGCACTACCCTAAACCCTAAAACACGACCCCCTACACTACACAAACACTGCTGCACTACCCTAAACCCTAAAACACTACCCCCAGCACGACCCCTACACTACACAAACACCACTGCACTACCCTAAACCCTAAAACACTACCCCCTACACTACACAAAGACCACTGCACTACCATAAACCCAAAATCTACACCAAGCATGACCCCCTACACTACACAAACATCACTGCACTACCCTAAACCCTAAAACACTACCACCAGCATGACCCCCTACACTACACAAACACCACTGCACTACCCTAAACCCTAAAACACTACCCCCAGCACGACCCCCTACACTACACAAAGACCAGTGCACTACCCTAAACCCTAAAACACTACCCCCTGCACGACCCCCTACACTACCCAAAGACCACTGCACTACCCTAAACCCTAAAACACTACCCCCCGCACAACCCTCTACACTATCCAAAGACCACTGCACTACCCTAAACCCTAAAACACGACCCCCTACACTACACAAACACTGCTGCACTACCCTAAACCCTAAAACACTACCCCCAGCACGACCCCCTACACTACACAAACACCACTGCACTACCCTAAACCCTAAAACACTACCCCCTACACTACACAAAGACCACTGCACTACCCTAAACCATAAATCTACACCAAGCATGACCCCTACACTACACAAACACCACTGCACTACCCTAAACCCTAAAACACTACCCCCAGCATGACCCCTACACTACACAAACACCACTGCACTACCCTAAACCCTAAAACACTACCCTCAGCACGACCCCTACACTACCCAAACACCACTGCACTACCCTAAACCCTAGAAAAGTAACCACCGCCAGAACAACCCCCTACACTGCCCGAACACCACTGCACTGCGCTAAACCCTAAAACACTACCCCCAGCACGACCCCCTACACTACCCAAACACCACTGCACTACCCTAAACCCTAAAATACTACCCCCAGCAGTACCCCTACACTACCCAAACACCATTGCACTACCCTACACCCTAAAACACTACCCCCAGCAGTACCCCTACACTACCCAAACACCACTGCACTACCCTAAACCCTAAACCACTACCCCAGCACGACTCCCTACACTACCCAAACACCACTGCACTACCCTAAACCCTAAAACACTCCCCAGTACGACCCCTACACTACCCGAACACCACTGCACTGCCCTAAACCCTAAAACACTCCCCAGCACGATCCCCTACACTACCCAAACACCACTGAACTGCCCTAAACCCTAAATCTACCCTCAGCACGACCCCCTACACTATCCAAACACCAATGCACTACTCCTAAACCCTAAAACACTACCCTCGCATGACCCTCTACACTACCCAAACACCACTGCACTACCCTAAACCCTAAATCTACCCTCAGCATGACTCCTACACTACCCAAACACCACTGCACTACCCTAAACCCTAAAACACTACCCTCGCACGACTCCCCTACACTACCCAAAGACAACTGCACTACCCTAAACCCTAAAACACTACCTCGCACGACCCTCTACACTATCCAAAGACCACTGCACTACCCTAAACCCTAAACACGACTCCCTACACTACACAAACACTGCTGCACTACCCTAAACCCTAAAACACTACCCCCAGCACTGACCCCCTACCCTAAACTCCTAAAACACTACCCCTACACTACACAAACACCACTGCACTACCTAAACCCTAAAACACTACCCCCAGCATGACCTCCTACACTACCCAAACACCACTTCACTACTCTAAACCCTAAAACACTACCCCTAGCAGTACCCCCTACACTACCCAAACACCACTGCAGTACCCTAAACCCTAAAATAGTGTTCAGGAAGTGTAGGGGGTCGTGTTGGGGGTGGTGTTTCAGGGTTTAGGGCAGTGCAGTGGTGTTCGGGCAGTGTAGGGGGTCATGCGGGGGGTGGTGTTTCAGGGTTTAGGGCAGTGCAGTGGTGTTTGGGCAGTGTAGAGGTCGTGCAGGGTTGTGGTGTTTCAGGGTTTATGGCAGTGCAGTGGTGTGGCAGTGTAGGGGGTCGTGCTGGGGGTGGTGTTTCAGGGTTTAGGGCAGTGCAGTGGTGTTCGGGCAGTGTAGGGGGTGGTGCAGGGGGTGGTGCTTCAGGGTTTAGGGCAGTGCAGTGGTGTTCGGGCAGTGTAGGGGGTGGTGCAGGGGGTGGTGTTTCAGGGTTTAGGGCAGTGCAGTGGTGTTCGGGCAGTGTAGGGGGTCGTGCAGGGGGTGGTGTTTCAGGGTTTAGGGCAGTGCAGTGGTGTTCGGGCAGTGTAGGGGGTCGTGCAGGGGGTGGTGTTTCAGGGTTTAGGGCAGTGCAGTTGTGTTCGGGCAGTGTAGGGGGTCGTGCAGGGGGTGGTGTTTCAGGGTTTAGGGCAGTGGTGTTCGGGCAGTATAGGGGGTCTGGCTGGGGGTGGTGTTTCAGGGTTTAGGGCAGTGCAGTGGTGTTCGGGCAGTGTAGGGGGTCTTGCTGGGGGTGGTGTTTCAGGGTTTAGGGCAGTGCAGTAGTGTTCGGGCAGTGTAGGGGGTCTTGCTGGGGCTGGTGTTTCAGGGTTTAGGAGGGCAGTGCAGTGGTGTTTGAGCAGTGTAGGGGTCGTGCTGGGGCTGGTGTTTCAGGGTTTAGGGCAGTGCAGTGGTGTGCGGGCAGTGTAGGGGGTCTTGCTGGGGCTGGTGTTTCAGTGTTTAGGGCAGTGCAGTGGTGTTCGGGCAGTGTAGGGGTCTTGCTGGGGGTGGTGTTTCAGGGTTTAGGGCAGTGGTGTTCAGGCAGTGTAGGGGGTCTTGCTGGGGGTGATGTTTCAGGGTTTAGGGCAGTGCAGTGGTGTTCGGGCAGTGTAGGGGGTCGTGCTGGGGGTAGTGTTTCAGGGTTTAGGGCAGTGCAGTGGTGTTCGGGCAGTGTAGGGGGTCGTGCTGGGGGTGGTGTTTCAGGGTTTAGGGCAGTGCAGTGGTGTTCGGGCACTGTAGGGGGTCATGCTGGGGGTGGTGTTTCAGGGTTTAGGGCAGTGCAGTGGAGTTCGGGCAGTGTAGGGGGTCGTGCAGGGGGTGGTGTGTCAGGGTTTATTGCAGTGCAGTGGTGTTCGTGCAGGGGGTCGTGCAGGGGGTCGTGCTGGGGGTGGTTGTGAGAAGTTGACCTGGTATATGCTGTCCACTAATTATAGTGGGCACCTTGCACCAGTCCAAACAACCCCTTATTGAAGATAGGTTAAAGACAACCTTTATTGAAAGCTATCCTAGTGGTAGCTATGGAGAGCAGCCTTCAGGCTAAGTCTTGAAGGAATGTAAAGCAGCTTGTTTTACCAGTCTATAATCTCTTGAGTGACCAAATGAAAGAGGACCACACCAGGTATATATTTAAAATATATGTATTTAGTCTTAAACACACCCCTCTAGTCTCTTTATGAGGCTAGAGTTCGAAGTACATAAGTTACAAGTCGAATATCAACAGTAATAGCACAAATGCACGTTTGAGCCCTAGGTGCGTACCAAACCATATACCAATAAAGTGGTATAAGAACCACGACTGAGCTAGACACAAGGCCTAGAGCCTGTAGAAGTGCTTGGCCCTCAAGGAACCACCCAAGGTAGTGACACAGGGGACCCACGGGGGACGCATGCAGTGTGAGAACACAGCCGCGAGCTGCCGTTGACTTCTATGGGGAATGTCGCGGTTGGAGTTTTAAAGAAAAAGGACACTTAGAGGAGGACTTGGAGCAAACCCCTTTAGAACTAGGTTGTTCTAGAGTCTATACCCACGGGAGCACCAGAGTACTCGAGTTACCTCACCCAGGGAAGCCGGGTGCATAGGTGTCTTTCGGGGTCGGGTTTCGTCGTCGTTTTCAATGGCGATCTGCTGCAAAGTGCTGCTGGCTACCAAGTCGAAAGTGTTCGGGTGGATCCAAGGGTGGATCAAAGATCTGAAGAACCTGAAAGCAGAGGGGACAGAGTCTGGGTCACTAGCCAGTGACCAGGAAGGCGACGAGCAGATGCCCACCGATGTTGGGTGCTTCAGGTAGGTTGACAGTCGTCTTGACTCTTCAGCCACGAGGTACAGGAGGCGTCGACAACAACCAGGAGCTGGATTTGAGCTGTGCAACGACAATTGTCGATTGCAGGGGTGTCGGCGACCGGATTGGACCCAACAAGCCTTGGCAACAGCAAGTCACGTGGAAATAGAAGAAGGATGGTGGTACAGACCAGCAAGGTCTGAGGGACTCACCCAGGAAAGGTAAGTCAGGGCACGTCTGGAGCAACCAGGGAAGCCCAAGCAGAAGAAGAGTAGCATTCAGGAGGGCCCACTAGCCAATGGACTAGCGACCGCGAAAGAGCCTCGAGTGGACGCACTTGGAGCTGGCTCACAGGACACTCGTGGAGTGGAGGCCAGTGATCTTCGGTGCAGTCGGTGCTGGAGGTGGGGGCTACTTGGAGCCCAAAGCACAATTTCGTGGGAGACCAGGAAGAGGATGCACTTGCAAATGTGCTCGGTATCCAGGGGTCACGGTTCCACGTTACCCACAACAGCTACGGGCCTCAGCTTTGCTGGGGACTCAGGGCAGCCTTGGGGAAGTCTGGAAATCTACCTCTGGTGATGCAAAGACTTTGGCATCCGGCGGCAGCTTCAGCGATGCAGACCGGACAATTGCTTCTTAGGTGCCTGCCAAGCAGGGGAGTCACTCCTTGACCCCAAGGGAGATTCTTCAGTCCTCTAATCTTCAGGTAGAGCGTCGAAGGTCCAGGATTCAGTGTCAGAGTTTCGTCCAGGGTAATCTAAAGTCCTAAGGACTGGGGTCCCATACTTATACAAAGTTAGGGGGTTAGACATACTCTGGGGACCCACCTATGGGAGGGTCAGGGAAGAGGGGTGGTTACACCCTTTTCCCTTTGTCCAGTTTCGCGCCAGAGCAGGGGCAGGTAGCCCTGCAACCGGTTTGAACTGGCATATGCACAGGGTCACCAAATGTGCCCCCAGTGCAGGACTTCAAAGCACCAGAGGGTGCTCCCGCCCAGCCCCAATACACACTATCCTGTCTGGGGAGGTGGTTACACCTCCCTTCGACAGGAAACCTATTGTCCAGGCCTCCCCTGCCGGAGTTTCAGTCAGCAGCAGGAGGCCAGACCCGTGTCTGTGGCAGCGGCATCCATTTTGTGATGCCAGGGCTCTGGAAAGAAGTTACCGGGCAGCCCGGTGTGTACATGTCTCTCCTCTAGAAGGGCGGAATGTTACCCCCGCCGCCAGGACTGGCGGGGGGGGTAGTATTCCAAGATGTTTGACACCAAACACGACATGTTTTGGTGCAGCCAGTCCAAAGTTAGCATTGTACCGCGAGGATATAATGCACTTAAGAGTATATGGTCAGGCTGTACCACAAACAGCATCAGAGGAGGGACTCCGAACGCTGCAGAGGGGCTCTGCTCATGCAGGGGCACCCTCTCACATAAAAACCAAGCACTCTGCCTTCAGGATTGGTAAGGCCTGCCATAGGAGTGACTTATAGGTTTGTATGTGTGTGCAATGGTAGTGATATAGGTAGCCCATACCACTGTAAGGGGTGCATGCACCACCTTACCCAGGCTGCAGTAGCAGATCTGTGGTGTCATTTTGGATGGCCTTCCAGGGGTGGCACAATACATGCTGCAGCCCCTGGTAGGCCTCTGAGGTACCTATGCCCTGGGCACATAGTATACCATATACTAGGGACTTATAAGAGCACTCCAGATTCCAATCATAGATGTGCCTAAGGCACATGGAAACCATTTCAGAGAGGAAGCAGCTAGGCTGGGGTTCTGATTAGCAGGGCCCCAGCCAGACTAAAGTCGAAAAACAGTGAAGCATCAGCAAAAAGTGGGGGTACCCATGAGAAGCAGAGCCTACCAACCCCCCCCAAACGCAGGGACATTAAACTAACCTTGACCAGTTGAGTCTTCATGTTCTAAGTGGAAATACCTAGATAGTCCATCTGCATTGGCATGGTTACTCCCAGGTCTATGTTCCACTGTAAAGTCCATCCCCTGTAGGGAAATGGACCACCTAAGCAGTTTGGGGTTTTCACCCTTCATTTGTTTTAGCCATAGGAGGGTCTTGTGGTCTGTTTGAACAAGGAAGTGAGTACCAAACAAGTATGGCCTCAACTTCTTCAGAGCCCAAACCACAGCAAAGACCTCCCTCTCTATGGCTGACCAACGTTTCTCTCTAGGGGTCAGCCTTCTGCTAATAAAAGCTACTGGCTGATCCTGACCTTCATCATTCAATTGTGACAGTACAGCCCCTACCCCCAATTCAGATGCATCTGTTTGGACAATGAACTTCTTGGAGTAATCAGGACTCTGGAGAATGGGAGCAGTGCACATGGCCTGCTTCAGGTCATCAAATGCCTTTTGACAGCTAGCTGTCCACTGAACCTTTTTGGGCATTTTCTTGGAAGTTAAGTCATTCAGGGGTGTCACTATTGATCCATACCCCTTGACAAATCTCCTATAGTACCCAGTCAGGCCTAAGAAGGCTCTCACCTGAGTCTGGGTAGTGGGAGCAACCCAGTCCATGATGGTCTGGATTTTGCTCTGCAATGGTTGAACCTGGCCTCCACCCACAAGGTGGCCCAGGTACACAACCTGGCTCTGCCCTATCTGGCACTTAGTGGCCTTGATAGTGAGGCCTGCCTTTGCAGGGCCTCCAAAACATTTCTGAGGTGGACCAGGTGATCCTCCCAGGTGGAGCTAAAGACAGCAATATCATCTAGAAATGCTGCACTGTAGGCCTCCAGACCTGTAAGGACTGTATTCACCAACCTCTGAAAAGT
The DNA here is from genome assembly GCA_963921515.1 of Calotriton arnoldi. Taxonomy (NCBI): domain Eukaryota; kingdom Metazoa; phylum Chordata; class Amphibia; order Caudata; family Salamandridae; genus Calotriton; species Calotriton arnoldi. The sequence goes on from CAWUFW010006622.1 coordinate 796,014, forward strand.
GGCCGGTGCATTCTTCAGATCAAAGGGCATTACCACAAATTGATAATGTCCACTAGGGGTTGAGAATGCTGTTTTTGGCTTTGCATCATCAGCTAGTCTGATTTGCCAGTAGCCAGCTGTCAGGTCAAATGTGCTTAGATACTTGGCTGAGGCCAAAGTGTCTATTAGCTCATCTGCCCTAGGTATTGGATGGGCATCAGTCCTAGTGACTGCATTGAGACCCCTGTAGTCCACACAAAACCTCATCTCTCTTTTTCCACCACTGGTGTGAGGTTTTGGCACAAGGACCACTGGACTAGCCCAAGGGCTATCTGAGGGTTCAATAACTCCCAAATCCAACATTTTCTGGACTTCTGTCCTGATACAGTCCCTGACATGGTCAGGTTGCCTATAAATCTTATTTTTAATAGGCAGACTGTCCCCAGTGTCCACTTCATGAGTGCACTCAGGTGGTCTGACTTGGAGTCAGAGAGAACATATGTCTGTACTGATTGAGCACTTGTCTACAATCAGTTTGCTGCTGAGCAGTGAGGCTGCCTGCCAAGGCTATACCATCCACTGACCCATCATCAGGGTTCTGTGAGAGCAGGTCAGGGAGTGGGTCACTCTCTTCCTCCTGTCCCTCATCAGTAGCCATGAGCAAGCCCATGTCTGCCCTGTCCACCTATGGTTCCAATCTGTTGACATGGAGAACCCTGTGGGGACTCCTGGGTGTTCCTAGGTCTACTAAATAGGTAACCTCACCCTTCTGTTCAACAATGGTATGGGGTCCACTCCACTTGTCTTGGAGAGCTGCTGGAGCCACTGACTCCAGCACCCACACCTTCTGTCCTGGCTGGTAAACAGTCAGTACAGCCTTTTGGTCATGCCAGGCTTTTTGCAGTTCCTGGCTAGCCTCAAGGTTTTTAGTTGCCTTTTTCATGTATTCAGCCATCCTGGAGCGGAGACCAAGTACGTAGTCCACTATGTCTTGCTTTGGGGGCTTGAGAGGTAACTCCCATCCTTCCTTTACCAAGCACAATGGACCCCTGACAGGGTGACCAAACAAAAGTTCAAAAGGGCTGTAGCCAACCCCCTTTGAGACACCTCCCTGTATGCAAATAAAAGGCAGGGCAAGAGTATGTCCCATCTTCGCCTAAGCTTCTCTGGGAGCCCTTTAATCATGCCCTTCAAGGTTTTGTTGAATCTCTCAACTAAACCATTGCATTGTGGGTGATAGGGTGTGGTGAACTTGTAAGTCACTCCACACTCCTTCCACATTGCTTTCAAGTATCCAGACATAAAGTTTGCATCTCTGTCTGATACAACCTCCTTAGGGAAGCCCACTCTTGAGAAAATTCCCAGGAGGGCCCTTGCCACCACAGGTGCTGCAGTGGTCCTAAGGGGAATAGCCTCTGGGTACCTGGTGGCATGATCCACTACCACCAGGATAAACATGTGCCCAGATGCTGTTTGGGGATCCATGGGACCAACAATGTCAATCCCCACCCTTTCAAAGGGAAACCCCACTACAGGTAGTGGTATCAGGGGGGCCTTTGTAGTGCCACCTGCCTTGCCACTGGCCTGGCAGGTTACACAGGAGCGACAAAACTCCTTGGTGTCTTCAGACATGTGGGGCCAGTGAAAGTGAGGGACAATTCTGTCCCAAGTCTTGTTCTGGCCCAGGTGACCTGCTAAAGGAATGTCATGGGCTAGGGTCAATAGGAAGCCCCTGAACTTCAGAGGTATAACCAACCTCCTGGTGGCACCAGGCTTGGGGTTTCTACACTCTGAGTACAAGAGTCCATCATCCCAATACACTTTATGGGGACCACTAGCATTCCCAGCAGCCTCAGCAGCAGCTTGCTATCTGAGGGGTTCAAGAGAGGGGCAGCTCTGCTGCTCCTGGCTCAGATCTGCCCTGGAAGGGCCCCCTGTCCCCAAGAACTCAACCTGGTCAGGTTCAAGCTCCTCTGGGATAGTTCCTTCCTCAGGACTGAGATCATCCCCCTCAAGAGACTGATCTTCCTTCTGAGCCAAGGGGAAGGCACTGCCTTAACCCTACTACTCCTCCTCTTGGATGGCACTTGGTCCATTTTTCCAGGATCCAAGGCCTGTTCAGTGTTAGACATTTTGCTCTGTGACCTGGTCACAGCAAACACATCTGCAGGGTTCCCCAGCATTTCTGCATGGGTCCTGAGCTCCACTTCTGCCCAAGCTGAAGTTTCAAGATCATTGCCAAGCAAGCATTCAACTGGTAGGTCTGCACTTACCACAACCTTCTTAAGGCCAGTTACCCCTCCCCAGGAGAAGTTAACAACTGCCAGAGTATGGTCTGTTCTAACATTGCTAGCATTGGTCACTTGGTACATTTCACCAAGTATAATCTGCCCAGGATCCATAAGGTCTTGTGTCGCCATGGTGACACTTGCCCCTGTGTCCCTAAATGCCAAAGCCTCTTTTCCATTGATTAAGGGCTGTTGCCTGTACTTGCCCAGATTACTGGGACTCACAGAGGAGGTCACATCCATGCCTCCATCACAGACTAGGACAGCCTGAGTGAGTTCTCTGACTAGGCCAGAGCTCATCTCATTACCCAGGGTCAACCCTACTAAACCCTTGGCCTGTGTACTCCCACCACCAATTGTAACTGCACTAGGGGGAACAGGTGCCTTAGGGGCATTGGTGGGGGCTGGAATAGAGTCTTTGGACTTGGTGCAATCACTGGTCCAGTGTGTCTTTTGCTTACAGACTTTGCACCATGGTTTCTTTTGGCCTTTTCCCTTGTTAGACTGTGAATCCCCTCCTGAAGAAGATTTTTGGGGGCCTTGTGAAGACTTCTGGTCTTTACCCTTCTCCCCACCCTTATCAGAGTTTTTAGAATCTTGCTTCTTAGGGTCACCACCTTGGTTCTGTACCTTCTGCCTCACCCTGGTTCTGACCCATTTGTCTGCCTTCTTTCCCAATTCTTGGGGAGAGGTCAGATCAGAGTCCACCAGGTACTGATGCAACAGCTGATTTTGACAGTTATTAAGAATCTGCTCCCTCATGATAAGATTGTACAATCCTGTGAAGTCACATACCTTACTGCCCATCAACCAACCTTCCAGAGCCTTAGCAGAACAATCAACAAAGTCCACCCAGTCTTGAGTCTGTGCTTTTTGGGTATCTCTGAACTTTAACCTGTATTGTTCAGTGGTTAGGCCAAACCCATCAATTAATGCACTCTTCAAGACTTTGTAATTGTCAGCATCCTCTTCTCTAACAGAGAGGAGCTTATCTCTACCTTTGTCTGCAAAGGAGAGCCACAAGATTGCTGCCCACTGCTCCTGAGGGACCCTCTGTACTTTACAGGCCCTCTCCAGTGCAGAAATCCATTTGTGGATGTCATCCCCACTCTGGTAGGGAGGGACAATCTTGCTCAGGTTTCTATGGTCATAAGAACTTTCCCTATCTCTGGGGAAATTGCTGCCACCATGGGACTCTAGTCCCAACTTTTTCTTTGCCTTTCAAGCTCTAGGGACTCCCTGTCTATAGCCAACTGCTCTCTTCTGAGTCTCAGCTGAGCCTCTCCATACTTGAGCAGTCTCTCTTTCCTCTCACTGGAGGATTCCCTCCTATGAGAGGAAACAGAGGTCCCTACTGAGGTGTCAGAGTGGTTAGACTCCTGAGAAGGAGATCTAACCCTTCTTGGCACACTCTCAACTCTTCCTGGGGGACAAAGGGGAGGTCATTCTGATCCTCCTCCTCCTCCTCAGGAGTAGCTGGATTATCCAGGTCAAGGTCATTGTCACCTTCCTGGCCAGTTTCAGAGGTTGGGTCCTGGTTATTTTCATCCCTGGCCCCTTCCTCATCTTCTGCCCCACCCTGTCTGCCTACCCCTTCTGACCCTGGTAGTCTTCTGAGATCATCCAGCAGGAGTACCTCTATGAGGCATTGGGTGTTGGCACTTTTGCCTGTCTTCAGTTTCCTAGCAGTGCTTAATGCTCTCAATTCCAAGAATGGGAGATTATCATACTTGGAGGGAAGAAGCCCATTGGCTTCTGGCTGGGACCCACTGGTTCCTGGCCCTGAAGACATTACTAGTGTGGTGTATGCACTACCTACTCTAGTGTGGCCTACTAAACTCTCTTGAGTTGTAGAAAGGGTGTGCTGTCCCTTAACACACAACTCTAAGTTCAGTAGAACTTACTGTATCCTAAGCTTGTTTTATATGTACCTAAGGTACCCTTAGTGGTTTTCAGTTGATCAATTCAATTGAGATTATCTGGTAAAACAATAGCAAGCTGGAATCCCACACGCTGCACACCAATGTGAGAAGTTGGCCTGCTATATGCTGTCCACTAATTATAGTGGGCACCTTGCACCAGTCCAAACAACCCCTTATTGGAGATAGGTTAAAGACAACCTTTATTGAAAGCTATCCTAGTGGTAGCTATGGAGAGCAGCCTTCAGGCTAAGTCTTGAAGGAATGTAAAGCAGCTTGTTTTACCAGTCTATAATCTCTTGAGTGACCAAATGAAAGAGGACCACACCAGGTATATATTTAAAATATATGTATTTAGTCTTAAACACACCCCTCTAGTCTCTTTATGAGGCTAGAGTGCGAAGTACATAAGTTACAAGTCGAATATCAACAGTAATAGCACAAATGCACGTTTGAGCCCTAGGGGCGTACTCAAACCATATACCAATAAAGTGGTATAAGAACCACGACTGAGCTAGACACAAGGCCTAGAGCCTGTAGAAGTGCTTGGCCCTCAAGGAACCACCCAAGGTAGTGACACAGGGGACCCACGGGGGACGCGTGCAGTGTGAGAACACAGCCGCAAGCCGCCGTTGACTTCTATGGGGAATGTCGCGGTTGGAGTTTTAAAGAAAAAGGACACTTAGAGGAGGACTTGGAGCAAACCCCTTTAGAACTAGGTTGTTCTAGAGTCTATACCCACGGGAGCACCAGAGTACTCGAGTTACCTCACCCAGGGAAGCCGGGTGCATAGGTGTCTTTCGGGGTCGGGTTTCGTCGTCGTTTTCAATGGCGATCTGCTGCAAAGTGCTGCTGGCGACCAAGTCGAAAGTGTTCGGGTGGATCCAAGGGTGGATCGAAGATCTGAAGAACCTGAAAGCAGAGGGGACAGAGTCTGGGTCACTAGCCAGTGACCAGGAAGGCGATGAGCAGATGCCCACCGATGTCGGGTGCTTCAGGTAGGTTGACGGTCGTCTTGACTCTTCAGCCACGAGGTCCAGGAGGCGTCGACGACAACCAGGAGCTGGATTCGAGCTGTCCCACGACGTCTGTCGATTGCAGGGGTGTTGGCGACCGGATTGGACCCAACAAGCCTTGGCAACGGCAAGTCACGTGGAAATAGAAGAAGGACGGTGGTACAGACCAGCAAGGTCTGAGGGACTCACCCAGCAAGGGTAAGTCAGGGCACATCTGGAGCAACCAGGGAAGCCCAAGAAGAAGAAGAGTAGCCTTCAAGAGGGCCCACTAGCCAACAGACTAGCGACCGCGAAGGAGCCTTGAGTGGACGCACTTGGAGCTGGCTCACAGGACACTCGTGGAGTGGAGGCCAGTGATCTTCGGTGCAGTTGGTTTTGGAGGCGGGGGCTACTTGGAGCCCAAAGCACAACTTTGTGGAAGACCAGGAAGAGGATGCACTTGCAAATGTGCTCGGTGTCCAGGGGTCACGGTTCCACGTTACCCACGACAGCTACGGGCCTCAGCTTTGCTGGGGACTCAGGGCAGCCTCGGGGAAGTCTGGAAATCTACCTCTGGTGATGCAAAGACTTTGGCGTCCGGCGGGAGCTTCAGTGATGCAGACCGGACACTTGCTTCTTAGGTGCCTGCCAAGCAGGGGAGTCACTCCTTGACCCCAAGGGAGATTCTTCAGTCCTCTAATCTTCAGGTAGAGCGTTGAAGGTCCAGGATTCAGTGTCAGAGTTTCATCCAGGGTAATCTAAAACCCTAAGGAGTGGATTCCCATACTTATAATAAGTTAGGGGGTTGGACATACTCTGGGGACCCACCTATGGGAGGGTCAGGGAAGAGGGGTGGTTACACCCATTTCCCTTTGTCCAGTTTCACGCCAGAGCAGGGGCAGGACTTCAAAGCACCAGAGGGTGCTCCCGCCCAGCCCCAATACACACTATCCTGTCTGGGGAGGTGGTTACACCTCCCTTCGACAGGAAACCTATTGTCCAGGACTCCCCTGCCGGAGTTTCAGACAGCAGCAGGAGGCCAGACCTGTGTCTGTGGCAGCGGCATCCATTTTGTGATGCCAGGGCTCTGGAAAGAAGTTACCGGGTAGCCCGGTGTGTACATGTCTCTCCCTCTAGAAGGGTGGAATGCTACCCCCGCCACCAGGACTGGCGGGGGGGTAGTATTCCAAGATGTTTGACACCAAACACGACATGTTTTGGTGCAGCCAGTCCAAAGTTAGCATTGTACCGCAAGGATATAATGCACTTAAGAGTATATGGTCAGGCTGTACCACAAACAGCATCAGAGGAGGGACTCCGAACACTACAGAGGGGCTCTGCTCATGCAGGGGCACCCTCTCACATAAAAACCAAGCACTCTGCCTTCAGGATTGATAAGGCCTGCCATAGGAGTGACTTATAGGTTTGTATGTGTGTGCAATGGTAGTGATATAGGTAGCCCATACCACTGTAAGGGGTGCATGCACCACCTTACCCAGGCTGCAGTAGCAGACCTGTGGTGTCATTTTGGATGGCCTTCCAGGGGTGGCACAATACATGCTGCAGCCCCTGGTAGGCCTCTGAGGTACCTATGCCCTGGGTACATAGTATACCATATACTAGGGACTTATAAGGGCACTCCAGATTCCAATCAGAGATGTGCCTAAGGCACATGGAAACCATTTCAGAGAGGAAGCAGCTAGGCTGGGGTTCTGATTAGCAGGGCCCCAGCCAGACTAAAGTAAAAAAACAGTGAAGCATCAGCAAAAAGTGGGGGTACCCATGAGAAGCAGATCCTACTCTCCTACAGTGGTGTTTCAGGGTTTAGGGCAGTGCAGTGGTGTTCGGGCAGTGTAGGGGGTCGTGCTGGGGGTGGTGTTTCCGGGTTTAGGGCAGTGCAGTGGTGTTCGGGCAGTGTAGGGGGTCGTGCTGGGGGTGGTGTTTCAGGGTTTAGGGCAGTGCAGTGGTGTTCGGGCAGTGTAGGGGGTCATGCTGGGGGTGGTGTTTCAGGGTTTAGGGCAGTGCAGTGGTGTTCGGGCAGTGTAGGGGGTCGTGCTGGGGCTGGTGTTTCAGGGTTTAGGGCAGTGCAGTGGTGTTTGGGCAGTGTAGGGGTCGTGCTGGGGCTGGTGTTCTAGGGTTTAGGGCAGTGCAGTGGTGGTCGGGCAGTTTAGGGGGTCGTGCTGGGGCTGGTGTTTCAGGGTTTAGGGCAGTGCAGTGGGTTTGGGCAGTGTAGGGGGTCATGCTGGGGCTCGTGTTTCAGGGTTTTGGGCAGTGCAGTGGTGTTTGGGAAGTGTAGGGGTACGTGGTGGGGTGGTGTTTCAGGGTTTAGGGTAGAGTAGTGGTGTTTGGGCAGTGTAGGGGGTCGTCCTGGGGGTAGTGTTTTAGGGTTTAGGGCAGAGCAGTGGTGTTTGGGCAGAGTAGGGGGTAGTGCTGGGGGTGGTGTTTATGGTTTAGGGCAGTGCAGTGGTGTTCGGGCAGTGTAGGGGGTCATGCTGGGGGTGGTGTTTCAGGGTTTAGGGCAGTGCAGTGGTGTTCGGGCAGTGTAGGGGGTCGTGCCGGGGGTGGTGTTTCAGGCTTTAGGGCAGTGCAGTGGTGTTCGGGCAGTGTAGGGAGTCGTGCAGGGGGTGGTGTTTCAGGGTTTAGGGCAGTGCAGTGGTGTTCGGGCAGTGTAGGGGGTCGTGCAGGGGTGGTGTTTCAGGGTTTAGGGCAGTGCAGTGGTGTTTGGGCAGTGTAGGGGGTCTTGCTGGGGGTGGTGTTTCAGGGTTTAGTGCAGTGGTGTTCGGGCAGTGTAGGGGTTCTTGCTGGGGGTGGTGTTTCAGGGTTTAGGGCAGTGCAGTGGTGTTCGGGCAGTGTAGGGGGTCTTGCTGGGGGTGATGTTTTAGGGTTTAGGGCAGTGCAGTGGTGTTCGGGCAGTGTAGGGGTTCTTGCTGGGGCTGGTGTTTCAGGGTTTAGGGCAGTGCAGTGGTGTTCGGGCAGTGTAGGGGGTCTTGCTGGGGCTGGTGTTTCAGGGTTTAGGGCAGTGCAGTGGTGCTCGGGCAGTGTAGGGGGTTGTGCTGGGGCTGGTGTTTCAGGGTTTAGGGCAGTGCAGTGGTGTTCGGGCAGTGTAGGGGGTCATGCTGGGGCTGGTGTTTCAGGGTTTAGGGCAGTGCAGTGGTGTTTGGGCAGTGCAGGGGGTCGTGCTGGGGCTGGTGTTTCAGGGTTGAGGGCAGTGCAGTGGTGTTCGGGCAGTGTAGGGGGTCGTGCTGGGGCTGGTGTTTCAGGGTTTAGGGCAGTGCAGTGGTGTTCGGGCAGTGTAGGGGGTCATGCTGGGGCTGGTGTCTCAGGGTTTAGGGCAGTGCAGTGGTGTTCAGGCAGTGTAGGTGGTCTTGCTGGGGGTGGTGTTTCAGGGATTAGGGCAGTGGTGTTCAGGCAGTGTAGGGGGTCTTGCTGGGGGTGATGTTTCAGAGTTTAGGGCAGTGCAGTGGTGTTCGGGCAGTGTAGGGGGTCTTGCTGGGGGTAGTGTTTCAGGGTTTAGGGCAGTGCAGTGGTGTTCAGGCAGTGTAGGGGGTCGTGCTGGGGGTGGTGTTTCAGGGTTTAGGGCAGTGCAGTGGTGTTAGGACAGTGTAGGGGGTCGTGCTGGGGTGGTGTTTCAGGGTTTAGGGCAGTGCAGTGGTGTTTGGGCAGTGTAGGGGTCGGGCAGTGGGTGGTGTTTCAGGGTTTAGGGCAGTGCAGTGGTGATCGGGCAGTGTATGGGGTCGTGCTGGGGATGGTGTTTCAGGGTTTAGGGCAGTGCAGTGGTGTTCGGGCAGTGTTGGGGTTGTGCTGGGGGGTGGTGTTTCACGGTTTAGGGCAGTGCAGTGGTGTTCGGGCAGTGTAGGGTGTCGTGCAGGGGGTGGGGTTTCAGAGTTTAGGGCAGTGCAGTGGTGTTCGGGCAGTGTAGGGGGTCTTGCTGGGGGTAGTGTTTCAGGGTTTAGGGCAGTGCAGTGGTGTTCGGGCAGTGTAGGGGGTCGTGCTGGGGGTGGTGTTTCAGGGTTTAGGGCAGTGCAGTGGTGTTCGGACAGTGTAGGGGGTCGTGCTGGGGTGGTGTTTCAGGGTTTAGGGCAGTGCAGTGGTGTTTGGGCAGTGTAGGGGTCGTGCAGGGGTGGTGTTTCAGGGTTTAGGGCAGTGCAGTGGTGATCGGGCAGTGTATGGGGTCGTGCTGGGGATGGTGTTTCAGGGTTTAGGGTAGTGCAGTGCTGTTCGGGCAGTGTAGGGGTTGTGCTGGGGGGTGTTGTTTCATGGTTTAGGGCAGTGCAGTGGTGTTCGGGCAGTGTAGGGTGTCGTGCAGGTGGTGGTGTTTCAGGGTTTAGGGCAGTGCAGTGGTGTTTGGGCAGTGTAGGGGGTCGTGCTGGGGTTGGTGTTTCAGGGTTTAGGGCAGTGCAGTGGTGTTCGTGCAGTGTAGGGGATCGTGCTGGGGGTGGTGTTTCAGGGTTTAGGGCAGTGCAGTGGTGTTCGGGCAGTGTAGGGGTTTGGGCTGGGGGTGGTGTTTCAGGGTTTAGGGCAGTGCAGTAGTGTTCGGGCAGTGTAGGGGGTCGTGCAAGGGGTGGTGTTTCAGAGTTTAGGGCAGTGCAGTTGTGTTCTGGCAGTGTAGGGGGTCGTGCTGGGGCTGGTGTTTCAGGGTTTAGGGCCATGCAGTGGTGTTCGGGCAGTGTAGGGGGTCATGCTGGGGCTGGTGTTTCAGGGTTTAGGGCAGTGCAGTGGTGTTCGGGCAGTGTAGGGGGTCGCGCTGGGGCTGGTGTTTCAGGGTTTTGGGCAGTGCAGTGGTGTTCGGGCAGTGTAGGGGGTCGTGCTGGGGGTGGTGTTTCAGGGTTTAGGGCAGTGCAGTGGTGTTCGGGCACTGTAGGGGGTCGTGCAGGGGGTAGTGTTTCATGGTTTAGGGCAGTGCAGTGGTGTTTGGGCAGTGTAGGGGGTCGTGCAGGAGGTGGTGTTTCAGGGTTTAGGGCAGTGCAGTGTTGTTCGGCCAGTGTAGGGGGTCTTGCTGGGGGTGGTGTTTCAGGGTTTAGTGCAGTGGTGTTCGGGCAGTGTAGGGGGTCTTGCTGGGGGTGGTGTTTCAGGGTTTCGGGCAGTGCAGTGGTGTTCGGGCAGTGTAGGGGGTCTTGCTGGGGCTGGTGTTTCAGGGTTTAGGGCAGTGCAGTTGTGTTCGGGCAGTGTAGGGGGTCTTGCTGGGGCTGGTGTTTCAGGGTTTAGGGCAGTGCAGTGGTGTTCAGGCAGTGTAGGGGGTCGTGCTCGGCTGGTGTTTCAGGGTTTAGGGCAGTGCAGTGGTGTTCGGGCAGTGTAGGGGGTCGTGCTGGGGCTGGTGTTTCAGGGTTTAGGGCAGTGCAGTGGTGTTCGGGCAGTGTAGGCGGTCGTGCTGGGGCTGGTGTTTCAGGGTTTAGGGCAGTGCTTTGGTGTTTGGGCAGTTTAGGGGGTTGTGCTGGGGCTGGTGTTTCAGGGTTTAGGGCAGTGCAGTGGTGTTCGGGCAGTGTAGGGGGTCGTGATGGGGGTGGTGTTTCAGGGTTTAGGGCAGTGCAGTGGTGTTCAGGCAGTGTAGGGTTCGTGCTGGGGCTGGTGTTTCAGGGTTTAGAGCAGTGCAGTGGTGTTCGGGCAGTGTAGGGGTTTGTGCTGGGGCTGGTGTTTCAGGGTTTTGGGCAGAGCAGTGGTGTTCGGGCAGTGTAGGGGGTCGTGCTGGGAGTGGTGTTTCAGGGTTTAGGGCAGTGCAGTGGTGTTCAGGCAGTGTAGGGGGTCTTGCTGGGGGTGGTGTTTCAGGGTTTAGGGCAGTGGTGTACAGGCAGTGTAGGGGGTCTTGCTGGGGGTGACTTTTCAGGGTTTAGGGCAGTGCAGTGGTGTTCGGGCAGTGTAGGGGGTCTTGCTGGGGGTAGTGTTTCAGGGTTTAGGGTAGTGCAGTGCTGTTCGGGCAGTGTAGGGGGTCGTGCTGGGGGTGGTGTTTCAGTGTTTAGGGCAGTGCAGTGGTGTTCGGGCAGTGTAGGGGGTCGTGCAGGGGGTGGTTTTTCAGGGTTTAGGGCAGTGCAGTGGTGTTCGGGCAATGTAGGGGGTCGTGCTGGGGGTGGTGTTTCAGGATTTAGGGCAGTGCTGTGGTGTTCGGGCAGTGTAGGGGGTCGTGCAGGGGGTGGTGTTTCAGGGTTTAGGGCGGTGCAGTGGTGTTCGGGCAGTGTAGGGGGTCGTGCTGGGGCTGGTGTTTCAGGGTTTAGGGCACTGCAGTGGTGTTCGGGCAGTGTAGGGGGTCGTGCTGGGGCTGGTGTTTCAGGATTTAGGGCAGTGCAGTGGTGTTCGGGCAGTGTAGGGGGTCGTGCTGGGGCTAGTGTTTCAGGGTTTAGGGCAGTGCAGTGGTGTTCGGGCAGTGTAGGGGGTCGTGCTGGGGCTAGTGTTTTAGGGTTTTGGGCAGAGCAGTGGTGTTCGGGCAGTGTAGGGGTCGTGCTGGGGGTGGTGTTTCAGGGTTTTGGGCAGTGCAGTGGTGTTCGGGCAGTGTAGGGGGTCTTGCTGGGGGTGGTGTTTCAGGGTTTAGGGCAGTGGTGTTCAGGCAGTTTAGGGGGTCTTGCTGGGGGTGATGTTTCAGGGTTTAGGGCAGTGCAGTGGTGTTCGGGCAGTGTAGGGGGTCGTGCTGGGGGTAGTGTTTCAGGGTTTAGGGTAGTGCAGTGGTGTTCGGGCAGTGTAGGGGGTCGTGCTGGGGGTGGTGTTTCAGGGTTTAGGGCAGTGCAGTGGTGTTCGGGCAGTGTAGGGGGTCGTGCTGTGGGTAGTGTTTTAGGGTTTAGGGCAGAGCAGTGGTGTTTGGGCAGTGTAGGGGGTCGTGCTGGGGCAGTGTTTTAGGGTTTTGGGCAGTGCAGTGGTGTTCGTGCAGTGTAGGGGGTCGTGCTGAGGTAGTGTTTTAGGGTTTATGGCAGTGCAGTGGTGTTTGTGTAGTGAGCAGCGCATGCGCTGCGTCTCTAGGCAAGACCTAAAAAGCATTGCACCAAGATGGATGCCAAGACTTCTTGGATTGAAGTGTTGGCAGCCAATTAGAGCCAAGCTTGTGCTTGTGTAGTTAGGTCCCGCCCAGATATATAAAGATTGTTTTCCTTTAATATCTCGAAAACTACTGAACGGATTTACACCATTTAAAAAAAAGCGTGCTTTCTGAACCAAGGGCTACCTTTTTGCCAAATTTGGTGTAATTCCGTTCAGCAGTTCGGGCTGTAGCCGTGTCTAAAGTTTCCTATGGGAAATAACATGGGGAAAACTCGTTTTGGGACCCCCCTTTTTTCTCGGCCCCCTCTTGACGAATCACCCCAAAACTTTTAGGATAGGAGCTGACCGGAGCGCCCCACTAGTTTTGAAAAGTTCGCGAAGATTCGTCATCCGGCGCCAAAGTTATTGGGAAACGAAAAAACGCTTTTCCTATGGAAACTAGGTCTTAACTATAACTATCTACTGGCGACCGCCAGTAGATAATATATATATGTATATATATATATATATATATATATATATATATATATATATACCAAATTCTCCAAAGCCTGCAAGAGAAATGAAAAGAGATGCACTCGACTGCAAGGGCCATTTAAAAAAGCTAACAAAGTAATTCTGAGGTATCAAAACCTCGAACTGCCGCTCGACCCAAGGAAGCAGAGGTACTGCTGTCATCTGACCGTCCATGACTACATGGAGAGACATAGTTATTGTACCGGCGTCTCCAGGTATGCTACCAGTGGGAAAGTTGGCTGAAAGTAGGGGCTTAGAGACTGTTTGTTTCCCAGCACAGTGCTACAGTTTTTACCTGACCGCGTTCAAATCAGCCTCTCACCTTGAGTAATATAAAGATCCGGCTAAAAGAGACATTCATCCGTGCAACAAACAAGCTGCATGATGGGATTTGCAGTTTTTCAACATCGAACTGCTTGAGTGCTCTCCGAGGTAATGTGGTTCAGGTGTGCACCTCGCCATTGTGGAGGGAGGAGCAGAATATAAGACTCAAAAAAGGAAACCCCAAGCACCCGATGCATTAGAGAAAGGCTAATCGCCGAAACGCGTCATGCCAGAAGGCTGAATAAACGGTTTCTTGAAGCCCCGCTGTGTCCCCTTGTCTGCTTCCAAAGGAGGGGATGCTGTTTGATATATATATATATATATATATATATATATATATATATATATATATATACATACACATGCTGTGGAAGAAAGTCGAAAATGTGAAAGAGACAGGTTTAAAAATGAACTTAGCATTTACAGACGGGCCCCACTTTAAGACACAAGGCAGTGTAGTGTAGCTCCTATTTCCCTAATAGGCTCTACGCATTGGAATAATATACCCTATAGGTTTGACATAGGACTAAGGTCAGTATGTCCCTATCGAGTATATTTAACTTAATTACTTGTGCCAGCTAGCTCAGAGGCCACTAGAAACTCCTTGATAAACAAGAAGGGAGTAGTTTCTGGCAGCCGCAAAACATGACAACTTTGTTTCCCTTTTAGAATCAGAACGTGTCCCAGAGTCGTGGAAACGATAGATAACCATTTCACTCAGCTCAATCGTACATGCTTAGTTTTCCTCAAAGTTACACAGAAAGAACAGACGGGCGTTTCAATAAAAGATTTATTGAACAGTCTTGTTTCTCGTGTAAGTAATATGTGCTGTTACGATCACAAGACAGTATGCAAGATAAATAATGTACAGCGTAAGCAGTAGAAATAAATAATACTGCGCTAGCATGATCTTTAGTAGATATTCATTTACATAAATAACATAGACTAAAAATGTGAGTACTCATACGATGCTTTTCCAAGCTAGTTCTACCCCAATGTACCTAACCTAACCTAGGTGTATGGAGAGGTATGAAGTAGGTGGAGTATTCCTTACTATGGTATACCAAGAGTATGTTAAGCCTAGTATGCCAAGAGTGCCTCTAGGTTTCTAGTCAGCTCCATACCTTAAGAATGAGAGAGGTGGGAATCTCTTGCCAGACTCGAACTTCAACACCCCGCGAGGGAAGTCAGATCACTGGAAGCTGGACTAACTGCATGCAGGGATGACAGCGTCTTCTCAGTGCGTCAGGCCGGGAAACGGGCTCCTCTGAAGTCGAGGTCTCCTCTGATTTACAAGGGCTAGGGAAGATATATTTATACTTCAGAGGTACCTCAGAATGTTAGCATTGACGTGAATCGGACAGCGGAAGACGTCATGAATGAACCCTTAAGGTATAACGGTTCATGCATAATAGATGAGTCCTTGAAGAAATCAATAGTCCTGTGCTAGGGAAACTCCCGAAGCCTAAGGGTCTGTTCTTCAAGAACTCGTTGTGACGTTAGGGTGGACGGATGTCGGAGACCATGCCTGTATTTGGAGTGCACGGTTTAATGCCTAAATAAGGACTGGGATTTTATGCCTAAATAAGGACAGGGCGAATTGTGCCTATATAAGGACATGAAACATGAAAACCCATGTACGGACACCCTAAGAGGAATACAACACCCACTCCACTTTCGTGTGTACGATAATAATAAAATGCTAAACATTTAATATGCTAAACAAATGGAGTACCGCATATCACAAAAAATATTTCTTAAAAGCATTAAAAGGCATTTAAAAACCCATTAAAATGCAAAAGGTACTGTACATTTTAAGCATTGCTTTTCTAAGTTCAAGCATATATTTGGAAATAAAATGCAATTTGAATGAAATAAGCAGTAATATTTACATGTGACAGAAAATGATCGATAAGTTGTTCAAAAATCAAAGTCATTTCATGTCATGAAAATTAATGAACTTTTTAGACAAATAAGATGACAAAGTGTCTGAGGAAGTACCGCGAAGTCCGTACTATAAGACTAGTTCTACTTCAAGCAAATTGAATTGCCATTCAGTTTGAAAAAACGGAAAAAAAGTTCAATTTGGGAAGAGTTCCAAGTTCTTGAAATATGAAGGCCAAATATTACTGTGTCTCTGGTACACTGTGGGTTAAATCAGAGTCAGTGTACGGGTCTGGTGTAAACATGAGATCATCTATTTCTGTAGACAAAATATCGTCCACTGAAGTTGGTGGTTGGTGTCAGTTGGAACACCTCGTGTAGTAGATTAATTGCACAGAGATGTGAAGCATCGCTTTCAGCATAGGATGCCTCAGCAATGTTCGCGTCCGTTGTTACCTGTGTCCCTGTAGATCCATCTCGTACCTCAGCAGCAGCTGGAAGCGTCTGTGAGATCTCAATGAATGCCGTCATCAGGATTGGTAGCCTCTGGGGACAACACAGAGCATGGGCCGTTATCGGGTCCAGCAGAGTATCGATATCCGTTGGCGTTGCTGATGGAAATGTTAGACAGGTGTCTAACACGCATTCTTCACCGCATAGCAGGCATCGTAGGACAGGTAAGATGCAATCTTGCCATATTGGTCTGAATGACAGGAACCACGTGGTATTAAGTTCCCGTAGACCAGTCATGCCCAAAAGCTGTACTATTCGCTCACGGCACTTTCGTTCAAGGAGAGCTTTATCCACTTCGCTCGGAGTGATGTCTGCGAATAGGCTGGCCATAGCGTAATAGCAGGAAGAGAAATAGAATTCCGGCAACAAGTGCTAGAATTAATGGTATGCCGCCAAACACCGAATGTGCAAAGTTCGGGATGATTCCGAGTATTGCCTGGAAAGGTGCTAACAGACCGGAACAGATGCTCTTAAATACATGTACAATTCCGCTTGTATCAGACATGTTAAAGATACGTCCTATCATTTCCACGAAATGTATAGGGCAGTTTGTACGTATTAAAGTCTGTATCTCAGCCGAAGTCCTTGCTACTTGTAGATCATAGGATTCTTTGGCCGAGGTCAAAGGCACTGTTTGCTGTAAAAGCATGGCTTTCATTCTGCTCAAAGTATCAAATCTTATAAAAAGAGACGTTCAGCGAAGGCCACAAAGGCGACTCCCTGACTGTGTCTATTGGGGCAAACAATACTTGCATACAGCATGTGACCCTGGAGTTGACCGTTACTAGATATGGGATGCCTGGCAACATGCCGCAGCAACTCTGATCATTCAACATGAGGTAACTCCCATTAGAAAGTTGTCCAAACGTTGGATTAATCACAGCAGCTGGTGTACCCTGCTGATGGCAAGACAAATTTGCCACAGAACCATTGCAAGCCCCGTGTAAAGAAATGTCCTGACATATAAGTGAACCGCTCAGTGCACTTTTACAGTGTGTACCACTCAAAAACACTTCACGATCCCCACTCCAACATCTATATGTATACGGTAAATCCCAAGATGTCTTAATGTATTCCTTACCCAACCTTTCATATTTGCCTGCTTGCATTTGTTTAAGGCAATACTGAAACTGAAAAGTAGTCACAGGTAGTGTGATTTTGTCTGCGGCCTCCATCTGTGACACTTTCCATGCTTCATTATAGGCAGCGTAAATGCGGGCATATATGAAACGTTTTTGACGCAGTTTTCTTGGTCCAAGAAAGAATTCCCTAAGGTCTGCGTCTTCTTTAAGTAAGGATAAGTGTTGTTTCACATCCTGTAGTGTAGATTTCTGCAGCCAATCGAGGCATAATTTTCCTACACTGTATGTTGTTACTACCCCCGGATGCTGTCTTTGGACGTATCTTGGGTCTGGCCTATGAATGGTAAAGCCCTGAGTTTTATTCAGGAATCTTTCCTGACAGTTGTTCGTGTCTGTGGGCCAGATCAACCATTCTTTCCAATCAGGATTAGATCTGTTGAGTTGTAGTATTTTGTCAACTGTAACCGCTGCCTGTGTATTGTTATCACTTGCAGGTGTTGGTACAGAAGGTGTTTTCATCTCTTTGATCTTGGCTAGTCCAAGACAAGATGTTTGTTGGACAGTTTCATTCAAAAACATTATTTGTTCAGGGATGATACAGGCTCTAAATAAAGCTTCTATCCCCTGCACTTGCCAATCTTTTGTACCCCAGACAGTTTTTGTGTCTATTGTGTCTTTCCATAAGTCGGAACCCTGTCTAGACAGTTGGGCAATAAATGTTGCAGAGTAAATCTGTTTCGTATTAGTTAACATAATTTTCAGTCCTGTTTTGTTTACATTTTTATAGTAAAACGTTTCTGGATCAGATGTATTGTAACCTGAAAAATATGGAAACTTGTTAGCAAATGTTTTTGAACTACCTTTTGGTGGTGTAGGACAATGCTCCCATTGGTTAAACATAAACACATTTCTAGGGTATACAGATTTATGCAAATAATGATGACCATAGTGGTTATAGCAATACAGCTGTTCATAGTCTGATGAACACTCTAAATATTCATTTTTAGAAAATGCAGCAGATTTTTCTAGGTCAAACATTATGTCGTTAACAGTCTCAAAGTCCCAATCATCAGAATAGGTACTGGACGAAATGAGATCACTTAGTGAAATTTTAAACAAATGTGGAATGTTCAATTGTTCCGTTGGGCCAAAGATATCAAATTCTGTTTTGTCCCACACTATACCATCCTGTATAGGAACGGCTGTGATGTTCACTGTTGACAAGTCTCTTGCTTCACGATGGGAAGATTTATGAGGTTTCAAAAGTACGTTCACATCTTTTCCTTCAGTGTTCACATGGATGTATCTGCCATTTATAAGCACGCTCACAGTTATAACCAAAGCTAGCCAAAGCAGGAAAACAAATAATCCAGAAATAATCCAGAGTTCAATCCATGGGGAAACCAGATAAGTCTTTTTCAGAAAGTGAAGAAAGTCTTGTACTTGCTGCTTGAATTTTAATGATGCTGGCGTCGTTTCAGGTTCACTCGGATCTTCTGAGAACGTATCAAAGTTAATGAAATAGCCAGAAGCAGTTCTGTCAATTGTTGGAATTGCATCAGGATTTGTAGAAATCGCTGGAACCAGTTGATCACTTGCTACATTGGTGTAGACAGGTGTATTTGGACGAACTGTTACTTGATTTTCAAGAGGGATGAGTTCCATAGCATTGTTGCTTAGTCCTTCATCTGTTACTGCTGAATTCCCAATTGTTATCAGTCTTTCAGTCTGAACCTCTTGGATAGTAGTGAGAGGAGTGTGTCTGCTACTAGGTCGGAGTCCACGAGGCCTACTACTTAGTATTGGCCACATACTGTGGTTTGATGAGGTCAATGGACACAAATCTTTTCTCCTTTTTTCCAGCAAGGGGCGGCAGAAGTACTGTTCTTGTTCCTTGAACTGCTAGGACAGGTACTGGTTGTCTGTAAGAAGGTCCAAATTCCTTCTTGTCCGCATTCTTTTCTCTGACTAGATCCCCAACTTTTGGAATCCAGACAGGCCTTGCTGGGACCGCCGGTTTTTCCCCAGTGGTGGTTGGCTGCAGGAATACGTTGCTTTGTTTCGATCTTAGTTCATTGAGTTCCTGTAAAACAGCCAAACGATCTTTGATATCAAACGGTTTATTTTCCACCACTGTGCCTACGTGATCGAGGTCTGGTACCCACATTCTTGTCCCAAATAGGACCTCATATGGAGTGACCCCTAGAGAACTTCTTGGCAGGTTATTTAATGAGCGTTGGACCCCATAAAGATGTTTGACCCACCCATCACCCGAACCTAATACCCTAGCTGTTATAGACTGCTTTATGTACCGGTTTTTCCTTTCCACAACCGAATTTCCCTCAGGATGGAATGGAGAGGAGTACCGCAATGCAACGCCCAGACTGGCCATGGCTTCTTTGTAAGCCCGAGAGCTAAACGCAGGGCCCTGGTCAGAATGTAGCGTGCCTATTGCGTATGTGCCGATAAAGACTCGCAAATCTTTTATAACAGTTCGAGCGTCAGCCGAGCGCTGAGGCCATATCCATAGGAACCTTGACTTAGTATTTGTGGGATTGCACTTGTCCATGAGGACGCCTGTGCATAGATAGTCTAATGCTGTCTAACAATGGTGTCTGTAATGGGCAGCTACATTCGTAGCATGGTGTCTGGTGGCTTCCTCGCTGTAATTTACAGTCTAAGCAGTTATTGATGAATATGTGTATTTCTGTATTCATTCCAGGCCACCAGTACATCTCTTTTAACGTCAAAATAGTTTTAGAGATCCCTAGATGTGACAGACCCTCCCCCAAATGTGCATCATAAATCAAAGCTGCTCTACATTCCATGCTTGGAATTACCCTATCCCCCACTCCAGGGATTCGAGCAAAAGGAACGTTGTTCGCATCAATTACATAAGAGTACTTGAGTGGAAACTTTTTTGGTAATGCTGCACCACTGCCTTTGCTTGTAGCATTGACAGCCAACATTATCTCACTGTCTATTTTCGTTTTCGAACGAGTGATCGCAGCTACGGCAGCCGTCTGAACAGCCCCCTTTGCGGCTTCGTCAGACAATGAATTCGCTGCAACGTGAACGCCATCACGTTGATGACTCAGTGTGTGGATCACGTGAGCCTTTGGTAGTTCGTTTTTCAACTGAACTACTTGTTCCCAAAGCGTTTTGTGCTTTATTGTGCCACCTTTCGCATCTTTGAACCCGTTTTCAATCCAGTTTTGTATATATTGATTATACGACTGAACACAGTAAAAGGAATCGCACACTATTAGTGTGGGGAATTCTCGATCTGTACTTTCAAGTGCCAGTTTGAATGCTTGTAGTTCAGCTCGCTGAGCTGTACAATTTCCTAGAGATTGAGTTTTTGTGACCATAGGTCTGAAGATGCCATCTCGCATGCGACCTTTAACGATTGCACACGCTGCACTGTAAGCTTGCTTACTCCCTGTTGCGGGCTGTGCGGATCCATCAGTGTAAATTATGAATTCATACTGATTGAGAGGCAGAATCTCAGTAGGCAGAGGACATTCTTGTTCATATTGCAGGAACGCTTGTGTTTTTAAATCAGGATCAAAAACATATTCAACATCTGTTGCAGCAAGAGAATTAATCCATTGTATCCATCTTGGATGTAATGCTTTAGCATTTGGAATGCTTGCTTTTGTGACCGCTTCTAAAGCTGGTACTGGGGTTACGACAATAATGCGTTTCCCTTGCGCTAGGGCTCTTTCTTTTGCTACAGCGGTTTGAACTGCTGTCAGAATTTTTTCAGTTGAAGTGAAGCGCATTTTCGCTTGTGTATACAAATGAGATTTGTATGCGATTGGTATTTTTCACCCTCGTTAAATGTTAAGTAGGTGAATCCGCATTGACCCAAAATTATTCGGATCACCAGGTTGCGTTGACTTACGCGTGTTTGTAAGTGATTTGTTGCTAACATGTTAGCCTGGAGTGAACGCAAGATTTCTGTGTGTTCATGTGTCCAATTTTTGATTGAAAAATCAGGTTTGATTAATGCGTAGAGAGGTTTAACCCTTTCTGCGTAATTTAGAATGTATGTTCTTCCAAAATTTAGGAAACCCAGGATGGATTGTAAGTTTTTTTGCGTTTTTGGAGGTTGGAGCAGCGCACATTTCTATAGAAAGTTAGCTGCCAGCTCTTGCCTTCACTTGAAAGCTCATATCCTAGAAATAGGACATTGAGATGGGCAATTCTGGACTTTTTGAAGTTGAATTTGTAACCCTCAGAGGCGAAGCCCAGTATAATGGTGCTCACCCTGTTCAAGTGTTTGTCCAGGTCATCATCTGTCAGATAAATATCATCGACATATGACAATGCCTCGTTGTCATAAATTTGTAGTAACTCCGTTACCCTCGCTGAGAATAAACCTGGGCTGTTCTTGAACCCTTGTGGGAGTCGACAAAATTGACGCTGGGTCCCCATTATGGAGAAAGCTGTTAAGTACCTGCTTTCAGGTGCTATGTTTTGACAAAAGAAACCATTTGAGATATCTAATGTGGTTTTATATTTTTTACGCACAATGTTATTCATTAATGCTGTACTATGTGCATTTTGCACTGAAAATGTTTTAGAACAAGTGTTTAAGTGTCTGTAATCCAAAACTAGACGATAGGTATTGTGTGGTTTGGAGACAGGAAACAAAGGATTGTTCATTGAGGAGGTGCATGTTTCAATCACCCCTTGGTATTCAAGTTGATCTAAGATCTCCCCGACCTGTTTTTTAGCTTCTTGCTTTATTGGGTACTGCCTCTGTGCAGTTGGCTCATGTTTCAGATGTATTTTATGGTGAGGTGAGTCCTCATCCCATCCTACATGATTTTTATATAATGCTGGGGCCTGGGCTACTGCCCATTTCCTGGCATATGTATATTTTAGGTGAATTGGAATATGGTTAGAGAAGGCAGGCATAATAATGTCCTCGCCGTGTGGGCACTCCCTGACAAATTGTGGTGGCCAGTCTTTTTCTGCTAGAAGTATGTCATAGCCCCTTGAAAGTTTTTCCCAAAAAGTGCTTTCACCTGTCTAGGTATGTCTCCCTCCATCCGGAGTGTTATTTCATATAACTTTTGTGGAGTACTAACCCTGGCGTCTACAGTCTCAACTGTAATGTACTCATTCAAGTCCACTATCTCCAGAAGTTCCTTCAGGTTCTGGCGAGCTATTGTGACTTTTGCTGCACTGTCCAGCATTGTCTGAGCCCATTCTCCGTTCCTGAGTTGTGTTCTCAGTATTCTCGGCATGTCTGATCTTCAGACCCGCTACTTTCTTTTTGGAGAATTGAGGTTTTGATTTGTTTTTCGGAACGTGTTTGTCGTCTTTCGATTTCACGCGTTCTTCTCTATGTTCTGACCGTCCTCTTCTTTCCGATGTCTGTGACGAGATCTGAAAGGTACGAGAGGAACGTGTATCAGTATCTTGATACCTGTCAGGTTTTCTCAAATTATCCCTATTCCTGAGGTTATACCTCCTTTCAGAGGGCTCCTTTGAGGAGACCTACCTCGGGATTGAGAACGTTTCTCGTTTGAATTTTGTTTGTTAGTTTCCCACTTCTTTTTAGAAGATGTAGGAGTTTGTTTAATAGAGTCCTTTTCAGGACTTTCAGATAGTTTCGGCTTCACTGGTCTTCCACCCAAACTATCTCTGCCTAATTCTGCATAAGATTGTTCGATTATTCTGGGTAGCTCAGTTTGATGTTCTGTAACATCGAATTTCCTTAATCGTTGGCGGATCGCCACTGCTGCTGCCTCCCCTTTAATATTAGATAATATTATTGTTGAGACCTGGTCGAAATTTTTCAGTAATTTCATACCTAAATTCAGAGCAGGCTCTGCCCCGTATTCGTTTTGAATTTGTTTCAGGACATCTGGTATTACCGCAATTGACGGAATGCCATGTGTTTTAGTATAGATGGCAGCAAAGACTGAGCCCCAAGTGGTACAGTCTTCCAGTTGTGGTGTGATCCCCATCGGTAAACAGATGGTTAGGATTCTGTGTTTCTCATACGGGCTAGTATTTGGAAATACTGCTTCGATTTGAGTAATTTTTTGAGCTATCCAGAATGGAATTTGTTCACGTTTTGTGGGCATTTTACCCATGACTGCGTATAGAGTCTGTGGTGTAATTTTTAGTGCAGTCCCCGGTTGAGGGGTCTGATTTGGAAGTGTCAATGGTGGTTGGACTGTGAAAGTCCGCATGACATATTGGACCAATTGTCTGTAGATTTTTATTAACTCTGTAAGTTGAGTAAGTAGTTCCTCGTCTGACATTATTTCGATGTCAGGATGAGGTGTGTAGCCGGCTAGAATCGGCCATGTTGCTCCTGGTCTACCTAGTGGACCAAGCCTGGTAATGTTTCTGTGATGTTTTAGGGCGCCTTTAAACCAGAGCTGATGCTCCTGGTATGTTAGTGGAATTTCTATATCCTCGAAAGGAATGTATTCCTCTGGTGGATCATCTTCTTTGTAGAAGTGAAACAGTTTTGTTACTGGATTGGATTCAGGAAATATTACCCATGAATAGAATACCTCTGTCTGAAATGATTCGTGTGCCTCTATCACAAAAACTGCTCTACCGCCTCTTGGTGGTAGGCCGTGTTTTATGAGTTTTAGAGTGATGGCTCTTCTTAAGTTTGGATGGATGTCTATAACACCCTCCTCGGTTCCATCTAAACCTGTAAAGTTAAAAACTGCTATGGCTGGGTCAGCCGTAGCTCCACCGTTTCCGGTGGCATCGTCCCCGTGTATGGACATTTGTTTTTTGAAAAATGTAGAACAAGTTTCAAGGAAACAAAGATAAGGTGCACAATATTTTGGAACACTGTATCCTTCAACGTTGAGCAAACCAAACAGCTAATATATAGGGTGCTTCCCTATGTAGCCATGGCGGATACTTAACCCTGCCCACTCCAGACGTCTTTTGGAGTATATGGGTAGGGGAATCTGAGAGAAAAGGCTCGGCTGAGTTACTCAGTATCTAACGTTAAATTACCGCCTTACCAAACCGTTGGGCGCCATGTAGTGTAGCTCCTATTTCCCTAATAGGCTCTGCGCATTGGAATAATATACCCTATAGGTTTGACATAGGACTAAGGTCAGTATGTCCCTATCGAGTATATTAAACTTAATTACTTGTGCCAGCTAGCTCAGAGGCCACTAGAAACTCCTTGATAAACAAGAAGGGAGTAGTTTCTGGCAGCCGCAAAACATGACAACTTTGTTTCCCTTTTAGAATCAGAACGTGTCCCAGAGTCGTGGAAACAATAGATAACCATTTCACTCAGCTCAATCGTGCATGCTTAGTTTTCCTCAAAGTTACACAGAAAGAACAGACGGGCATTTCAATAAAAGATTTATTGAACAGTCTTGTTTCTCGTGTAAGTAATATGTGCTATTATGATCACAAGACAGTATGCAAGATAAATAATGTACAGCGTAAGCAGTAGAAATAAATAATACTGGGCTAGCATGATCTTTAGTAGATATTCATTTACATAAGTAACATAGACTAAAAATGCGAGTACTCATACGATGCGTTTCCAAGCTAGTTCTACCCCATGTACCTAACCTAACCTAGGTGTAGGGAGAGGTATGAAGTAGGTGGAGTATTCCTTACTATGGTATACCAAGAGTATGTTAAGCCTAGTATGCCTAGAGTCCCTCTAGGCTTCTAGTCAGCTCCATACCTTAAGAATGAGAGAGGTGGGAATCTCTTGCCAGACTCGAACTCCAACACCCCGCGAGGGAAGTCAGATCCCTGGAAGCTGGACTAACTGCATGCAGGGATGACAGCGTCTTCTCAGTGCGTCAGGCCGGGAAACGGGCTCCTCTGAAGTCGAGGTCTCCTCTGATTTACAAGGGCTAGGGAAGGTATATTTATACCTGAGAGGTACCTCAGAATGTTAGCATTGACGTGAATCGGACAGCGGAAGACGTCATGAATGAACCCTTAAGGTATAACGGTTCATGCATAATAGATGAGTCCTTGAAGAAATCAATAGTCCTGTGCTAGGGAAACTCCCGAAGCCTAAGGGTCTGTTCTTCAAGAACTCGTTGTGACGTTAGGGTGGACGGATGTCGGAGACCATGCCTGTATTTGGAGTGCACGGTTTAATGCCTAAATAAGGACTGGGATTTTATGCCTAAATAAGGACAGGGCGAATTGTGCCTTTATAAGGACATGATACAGGAAAACCCATGTACAGACACCTTAAGAGGAATACAACAGCAGTATGTTTGCTAAAAGGAACAATAAAGTTGTAACATGCTGCTACTTTTCATGGACTATAAAATGGACACACCTGTTCGAATTGCACTCTGGGAAAGCCAAATCGCAGTGGTAAATCACGAGGCAAGGTGAAAGCAGAGGCTGTACCCGTGATCAAGCCTCTTTGGGAGGAGAAACGCGTTGGGTTTTTATCGTACCTGCCAGCTTTCTACACGGAATAAAAGCATCTTTTCAAGCCTCGAGCCTGGTGTCAGTGTTCCTACTTGTAAGGCAAGTTGGGTGGTGTTGGAATGTTTACGGGGGGCCCCGGTCCCGTAACACTGACCCTCCCTGAAGTGCACGTGGCTCACTTACCGGCGCAACCTTGGGTGGCATTGTTTTTCCATGAGCCCGGCCTGCAAGCATTCACAAAGATAAAGGACGGAATTATTCCAGGTGAAAATCGGAAGGAATGCGTACAAGGGGTGCAAGAAGGATTTTCCTCTTGCTGGCGGAGGAAAGGATTATGCTGTGGAAGAAAGTCGAAAATGTGAAAGAGACAGGTTTAAAAACGAACTTAGCATTTACAGACGGGACCCACTTTAAGACACAAGGCAGTATGTTCGTTAAAAGGAACAATAAAGTTGTAACATGCTGCTACTTTTCGTGGACTATAAAATGGACACACCTGTTCGAATTGCACTCTGGGAAAGCCAAACCGCAGTGGTAAATCACGAGGCAAGGTGAAAGCAGAGGCTGTACCCGTGATCAAGCCTCTTTGGGAGGAGAAACGCGTTGGGTTTTTATCGTACCTGCCAGCTTTCTACACGGAATAAAAGCATCTTTTCAAGCCTCCAGCCTGGTTTCAGTGTTCCTACTTGTAAGGCAAGTTGGGTGGTGTTGGAATGCTTACGGGGGGCCCCGGTCCCGTAACACTGCCCCCCCTGAAGTGCACGCGGCTCACTTACCGGCGCAACCTTTGGTGGCATATATATATATATATATATATATATATATATATATATATATATATATATAAACCAAATTCTCCAAAGCCTGCAAGAGAAATGGAAAGAGATGCACTCGACTGCAAGGGCCATTTAATCAATCGTTTGGAACACGAAAACAAAGGTGTGCCTCCCCTACGCGTTTTGGTCAACAACCTTAATCATGGGTACTATCGGCAGTTCATTGCAGCTGCTAACAATTTATATCCATAGCCTCTCCAGTAAGCCAACCAATTCACTGTTTGTCCTCCAATGATGTCATTTGAGATGTCATGAGTGATGTCACTGACCATGTCATGAGTGATGTAATGTGTGAGGTCATAAGCAGTGCATTGCGGGGTCGTGAGTTATACTTAGCTCAGATAACTATAACTGCTGAATTCCACTAGTTTTGTGCGAGTGAAATCTGAGCAAAACTATAACGTCCCTGTAACCTTTGTTTTTTCAGTGAATTTCTACATTTTTTTAAAGTTCTATTTCCTAACTATAACATCCCTGTAACCTTTGTTTCTTTCAGTGAATTTCTACGGTTTTCAAAATTCTATTTCCTAGCTATAACGTCCGTGTAAACTTTATTTTTTTTAAATGAATTTGTACGTTTTTTAAACTTTATTTCCTACCTGTAACTACTAACCTTTGACACTGAGTGTGTGAGTGAGTTCATGAGTTTCTCAGTGGACGTATGAGTGTCTGAGTAGGTTTGTAAGTGGGTGTGAAAGAGTATGAGTGGGGCTGTAAGTGGGTATATGAGTGTCTGAGTGGGTCTGGGAGTGGGTGTGAGTCTCTGAGAGGGTCTGTGAGTCGGTGCGTGAGTCACTGAGTAGATCTGTGAGTGGGAGAGAGAGAATATGAGTGATTCTGTAACTGGGTGCATGAGTGTCTGACTGTGTCTCTGAGTGGGTGTATATGTCTGAGTTTGCTTGTAAGTGGGCTCATGAGTGAATGAGTCTGTGAGTGGCTGTGAGAGTGTCTGAGTTGTTCTGTGAATTGGTGCATGAGTGCCTGAGTGGGTTCTGCTCATTTTTTGCTCTTTGTTTGCCTTTTCTGCTTGTTGCTGACCTTTATTCTGCCTCTTTCTGCTTGTTTCTGACTTTTATTCAGCCTCTTTCTGCTCGTTTCTGATTTTATTTTGCCTCTTTCCTCTCGTTGCTGACATTTATTTTGCCACTTTCTGCTTGTATCTGATCTTTATTTTGCCTCTTTCTGTTTGCAGCTGGCCTTTATTTTGCCTCTTTCTGCTTGTTTCTGATCTCTATTTTTCCTCTTTAAGCTCGTTTGTGACCTTTATTTTGCCTCTTTCTGCTCGTTTCTGAACTCTATTTTGCCTCTTTCTGGTCGTTTCTCATCTCTATTCTGCCTCTTTCTGCTCATTTCTCACCTTTATTTTGCCTCTTTCAGGTAATTTCTGACCTTTATTCTGCCTCTTTCTGCTCGTTTCTGATCTCTATTTTGTCTCCTTCTACTCGTTGCTGCCTGTTACTGCTCCTATATTTTATATTTTTAGGGGAGGAGGGCCGTGCGTGCCCCCTCCCCGGGCTGATTTCAGCCCTGGGTACCACATTTCCCCAGGGCCCGGGCATTATACTGTGGGGAGGGGGCAGCACGGCTCCCTCCCAGGGCCGAGTTTGGCTCCAGGGACCCCTTCTCCAGGGGCCTGGCTTTTTTTTAGTTTTCATTTTTATTAGAGGAGGGGGGCCACACAGCCCCTCTCCTTGGGCCGATTTCGGTCCCGGGTCCCATCACCCGGGTCTCAGCCATGTCACCTGGGTGCCGCACCCAGTATGCAATTGGGACCACGGGGGAGCCTCAAGGCCCCCATGGTCCCAGCCGGCTCCCCACCTCCTAAGGAAGCCGTTATTGCTCTAACAGACCGCGGTTGCTGAAAGGCAGCTTCCCTGTCTGTCAGAGCAATGTTTTCATCTGTTTCCCTGCACGCATATTTGCATGCAGGGAAACAGATTAAAACTTTGCTTTCTGCAAGCAAGATCTGTTTGACAGCTCCGGCTCGCAGAAAGCTGAGTTATGTTTGATTTTGCTTGGTGGGAGCTGTCAGCTCCCACCAAGCAAAAGCAAACAGCTATCTCCCAAGGGTGGGTACCTCGAGAGGTAGCAGAAGCCGGCCCTGGGGACTGGTGGTACCCAGGGCCATAAATGGTTCCATGAAGAGGGCCGTGCGGACCCCTCCATCGTACAATGTAGCCCCGGGGAGGTGGTGATCCCTGGGGATCCACAACAGACCCCCTACATTAATTTATTTCAAACCCGGGAAGGTGGCAGGCCCCAGGGCTGCTGGGGGGGCCGAGCGGACCTCCCTGCATTAATTTTATATGTTTAGTCCCGGGGAGGTGGCAGTCCCTGGGGCTGCAGGAGAGCCGCGCATGCCTCCGCATTACTTTATAAACATTTGACCTGGGGAGGTGGTGGTCCCCGGGGCTCGGGGGTGTTGCATGGGCACCCGCACCCCCCTACATACATAAAAAGCAATGCCCCAGGGAGGTGGCGGTCCCCGGGGCTTTCATAAGCTCTAGAAGGGGGGCCCTGTGTGCCCCACTCCTATTTTTATGATATGCCCCTGAGACCTGGACAACCCGGGGGATTGTTTAAAAGCAAGCGCAGCAGCCCGCGCTTGATTTTTAAATTATATTTCCAGCAAAATCGTGAAAATCGAGAATTTGAGGCACTTTTTTATAAATGCTTTTAAACCGTCGCAGGGTACCAGGCTTGGGGGTCAGGGTATTCCTACCCTGCTCCCTTTTCGTTTTTTTTACATTTTTTGAAGCCGATTTCCAAGATGGCTGACCACACTTCCTGGTTTAAGTCTTGGCAGCCAATCATAGCTCTGCATTTCCCTGCACAAGCTTGTTATCTTTCATGAAGTTGTCGCGGCCACAGATATCCCTATCTTGATTCTCTTAAATTGCGTAACAACTACTGACCAGATTTACACCAAATATGTGTGTGTGTATATATATATATATATATATATATATATATGTAGATATAGGAGATATGTTTCACACATGAATGCGCCTGGTCTGCCTTTGACAATGCTGCCTCCACCTCCTGCCAGGAAGCTGCACCAGAGAGGACAGAACTGGTTTTGGCTGGGGAAAGAGCTTCTCTGCCACCAGAGAACAAAGGATTTTGTGCAATAAAAAGTGGGGCTCAGACCCCAGACTTTTAGATTAATTCCTGGATTCAAGAGGAACCTTTGCCAAGGAAAAGAGCTGGAGAAACTGAGGAGAAGTACTACCCCTTTGCTGTGTGTTGTCTGGGGTTGGCCTGCAGTGGCTGTTTCTGCCAAGGAAAGGACAAGGAGTTTGCTGTGTGCTGTGTCCCCTGCTTGAGTAAGATCTCCAAGGGCTGGAAGTAGAGCTTGCCTCCTGTTTTGAAGTCTAAGGATACAAAAACTTCACCCCCAGCTCCCCAGAACTTCCTTGCTGGGAGTTCTGACCTGCCAAGAGGTGCCTGTTGCTGTTCTGTGCCTCTGGCGGTTGTTCCTGCTGTTGGGAGCTGGAAAAGTAACGCAACGAAGAGAAACGCGACGCATCCACACCTGTTTCCGACACATCGCCGAAGAAATTGAGGCAGTGCCTGCCGCAGCTTGAGAAAGCGCCGCACGCCGCATCGAGTGCACCAATCTCCAAAGTCTGAGATCACCGCACCGATTCCAACACAGACCCTGCTGTGCGGCTGCAAGAACCAACGCATCGTGGGACCACGGCTGAAGAAATCAGCGCAGTGCCGTTGCCGCCACCGTATCGAGTACCGACGCAGCCCCAATCCTCACGCATCGCACCGGGGCACCAAGTCTACATCAATGCTGGGGCCACAGTAAGAAACCAACGCATCACCTCCCCACATAGTAAGGAACCGATGCATCACCTCCCATTCAGTAAGGAACCGATGCATCACCTCCCCTACATGGAAGTAAGGAACCGGCGCATCACCTCCCCTGGAGTAAGGAACCGACGCATCACGTTCACTGCGTGTATGGACCCAAAGCATCACCTTCCCTGCGGCTGTTTTTGTTTATGATTTTGACACTTACAGGATACTTTGTGTTGAAAGTGTGGCATCTATAGTTTGCTATGGACAGAACTGTTTCTACCTTTTAAAAGTCATATTTTGATTACTGTATTGTGGATTTTTGTCGTTTCGGTTTTGTTTGCTTTAGATAAAGATTACTTATTTTTCTAAACTGGTGTGGTGTCCATTTGTAGGGTTTTCACTGTATCACTGTATGTGTGCACAAATGCTTTACACACTGCCTCTGAGATAAGCCTGTCTGTTCGTGCCAAGCTACCAAGGGGGTGAGCAGGGGTTATTTTAGAAATGTATCCCCCTTACTATGACTAGGAAGAAGGGTCCCTACTTGGCCAAAGGTGCAAACCATTGCCAACTAGAGGCCCCCATTTCTAACAGGAATCATTAATAATAAAAATGTTTATGTGCCCAGTGTCGACATCGTAACATGATTTACTACCATATAGTATTTCCCATGGAACATCTTACTATGTATCAACAGATCAAACCCAGTGATGACAAGAAGAGGCCACAATCCAGCACTTGTGATTGTATCAAAAACTGTGAACGTAAAAGCATATTAAAACATTATTATCAAGCAAAGTAAACCCAGTAAGTGCTGCATACTGTGTTATCTTATAAATTCATGCTAGGAATGGGAATTTCCAAATGCACAGAAATATATGCATATTCATTATATGCATAATTTATCTGCACTAAGATTAGGTCCTATTGCTATATTGTTAGACAAAATATTTTACGTTGTGGGTAAATGTATTTGAAATAAATTAATAAAGTTCAATGGAGGTTTTTCATTTTACAGTTATTTTTGTTTTAAAAAAATAATTTATATAATTTATATTGAAAGATTAAATAACCTGGGGCATATTAGCAAGACCCACGTTAAAATTATCGCCGTTTAGCGGCAGGAAACTGCCGCTAAAACGGCGATAATGGGCTTGCTAATATGCGCTATGAATTCAATAGAAGCCCAGGTTAGATGTCCTGCACATCTAACCTGGGCTTCTATTGGAATTCTATAACGCATATTAGCAAGCCCATTATCGCCGTTTTAGCGGCAGTTTCCTGCCGCTAAAACGGCGATAATTTTAACGTGGGTCTTGCTAATATGCCTCCTTGTCTTTAAAATTATTTTTGTAAATGTATTTTTCAAAATGATTATTTTAAAATTTTAAACGTGTATTTTTTACTTACACATACCAGAATTTATTTTGCATTTCTGTAGGAAAACGTTATAATACATTAAATATTCTTGTAAAAAACTTTTAAACTTTTACTTTATGTCTAATGAGTATCATTTAAAAATATTTTTAATGATAATTATTTGATATCTTTGCACACTATGGCCTGATTAACAAAGGGAAATCTACCTGCACATTTTTCCACGTACATAGATTTCTGCCTATGCCTAAGCAGAGATCTCGTCCCCGATGATATTTACCAATTTTGGCAAAAAGTTTCGCCTATGAGAAGGATTTTTGAGTCATCACCCTCTCACATGAGGGGTGGTAGAGTCTTCCACAATAGAACTTACGATTGTAAAGCTACTACTAGTAACTTTATGGTCAGATTTCTACTATATGCCTATTTTGGGAGTTCCCCATTGTGGTGGTGGAGATCTCCACTGCCTGGACGATGATCTCCACCACCTAGTAGGAGAAATCTGAATAGAAGGGAATAGAGACACACAATACACATGATCCAAATCTCACCATCTAACATTAACCCTTGAATCACACAAATACACCTCACATCCATGCCTTTGGAATCCCGCACTAACAGGCTGCCACACAACACCTACCAATTCCAAGATGCAGCTAGCCTCAATCGAGAGGAAGGAGACATTAACTGGGAGTGGTGGGGGAATGGGATAAAGACCTCATAGTTGCCTTTAGAGTTCATCATTACAAGGAACTTGTGGTCTGCCTAGATAGTCCCACAGTGGAGCGGAGAAGGGAGCTATGTGACAGGAGTTGACAGTCTTTCTCAATACATTGGTGGTGAAGAGCCACAGGAAAAAGTGGTATGATGAAAGGAGGCAGGTGATGGAGAAGGTGTCCATGATACAGGCTTGATCAAGTCTCTGTCTCTTTCTACTTGAGGAACATGGCCTCATCACCATGGCCCCTGACCTTCCATATGGCCTGCCTACTCTAGGGAAGCCCAATATATGTTCACCTAAGAATTCACCTCCCTTTTGTAACTAGTTCATGTATCATCACTCATGCCTCTCTATTCTCCTTTTTAATGAATTTCACATGTTGATGGGTGTGGCTGAGTCTGGACTCTTTTGTCTGTGTGCTGCTCCTGCTTCTACCTTCTGCCCTCTGTGGTGCATGTGCTGCCCTGGCTCATCGCGCCTGCCCTCTGTGGTCACTTTGCTACCTCTACCTTCCCTCCTGGCCTCCTTTGTCTATGTGCTGCAGCTGCCATTCCCACCTGCTCTCCATTGTCCATGTGCTGTCCCTGCTCCTCCCACCTGCCCTAAATTGTCCGTGTGCTGCCCCTGCTCCTCTCACCTTAGAGTGAGGTAATCATGCCCCTGTTCCAGCATATGCCTTATGTAGTTAGCTTGCCACGTCTGTCCATCTCTCCTGACCTCTAGGGTTCATATCTTGCAACTACCCCTCCCACCTGCCCTCCTTGGTCAGCTTGCTGTCCCTGACTTTCCCACCTGCGCTTTATTGTCCGTGTTGCTCTTTACCTCCTGCTTACTCTCCCTTGTCCATGTGCTGACCCTTCACTTCCTGCTTGCCCTCAAAGGTCCACTTGCTGACCTTGCACATCCCACCTGCCCTCCTGTGTCCGTGTGCTGCCCCTGCCCATTCTGCCTAACCTCCATGCTCTGTATGGTGCTCCTGGCATTCCCGCCTGCCATCCATAGTCAGCTTGCTGTCCCTGCCCTACCTCCACCCTCCATTTTCTGTGGGCTGCCCTGCCCCTTCCACCTACTCTTCATGGTCCATGTGCTGCTCAAGCCCCTCCTTCCATGTACGTGTTGCCCCTTTCCTTCCAACCTGCCCTCTGTGGTTAGGTTGCTCACCCTGCACTTCCTGCCTGCCCTCCATTGCCTGCATGCCTCTCCTGACACTCTTGCCTGCCCTCCATGGTCGTTGAGCTGCCCCTGCTTCATCTGCATGCCATATGTGGTCTGTGTGCTGCTTCTGCTACTCCCACCTGCCCTCCATATTCGGTCTGTACCCCTGTCGCCTGCCATTTGTTGTCCATCTCCTGCCCCCACCTCTCCTTCCTGCCATCTATGGTTCTTTTGCTGCATCTGCCACTCCCACCTGCCCTCCGTGATCTGTATGCTGCTTATGCCCATGCCACCTGCACTCCTTAGCCCGTCTACTGTCCATTCCCCCACCTGCCCTCCATGGTCCTTGTGCTGCCCCTGCCCCTCCTGCCTGCCCTTCATGGTCAACTTGCTGTCCCATCCATACTGTCTGCCCTCCATTGTCTGTGTGCTGCCCCTGCACCTCTCACCTGCCCTCTATGGTCCATGTGCTGCCACTGACTCACTGCATTGTCCGTATGCTGCTCCGGTTCTCCCACCTGAATTCTGTCGTTAGCTTGCTGCCACTCCCCCCTGCCTTTGGTTGTCTGTGTGCTGCCCTAGCTCCTCCTGCCTGCCATTCATTGTGCAGGTGCTGCCCCTGCCCCTTCCTCCTGGCATCTGTGGTCAGCTTGCTGCCTCTACCCCTCCTGTCTGCCCTCTGTGGTCTGTGTGCTGCTGCTGCCCCTCCCACCTGCACTCTGTGGTCATCTTGCTGCCCCTGCCCCACCCACCAGCCCTTCTTTGCCTGTGTGATGCTCTCCCCCTCCGATCTGCCCTTTATGGTACGTGTGTTGCCCCTGTCCCACCTGCCTACCTTTAAAGTTCAGCTTGCTGCCCCTGACCCTCTCAACGGCCCTATGTTGTCTGTGTGCAGCCCCTCCTGTCTGAACTCGGCTGTCCATGTGCTGCACCTGCACCTGCCCCTCCCGCCTGCTTTCTTTGGTCAGCTTGCTGCCCCTTCCGCCTGCCCTTCATGCTCAGCTTGCTGCCTCTACCCATCCTGCCTGCCCTCCATTGTCTGTGTGCTGCCCCTTCCTCTCCCACCATCCCTCTGTAGCCAGCTTGCTGCCGCTTCCACTCCCTCCTCTGCTGCCTTGTCCATATGCTACCTCAGCCCCTTTTGTCTGCCCTTGGTTTTTTAGCTTGCCACCCCTCCCACCTGCCTTCCATTGTCGATGTGCTGCCCCTGCCCCTACCGGCTGTCCTTCATGGGTCATGTGCTATCCTGCCCCTCCTCCAGCCCTCCATGGTCAACTTGATGCCCTGGCCCCTCCCACCTGCTCTCCGTTGTCTGTGTGCTGTTCCTGCCCTCCCTCTGTGGCCAGCTTGCTGTCCCTGGCCTTCCATCTTGCCTCCCATGTTCCGTGTGTTGCCCCTGTAGCAAGCCTTCTGTGGCCAGCTTATTGCACCTGCCACTTGTCCCTGCCCTTCGTGGTCCATGTGCTGTCCCTCCCCTTCACTCTGCCCTCCTTAGTCCATGTGATGCCCCTGCCCCTCCAGCCTGCCCTCCATTGTCCGTGCACTCCCCACCCCTCCCACCTGCCCTCTGTTGTTTGTGTGCTGCCCCTTCCCTTTTCATGTGACCTCTGTGGTTTGTGTGCTCCCCCTGCACCTAATGCCTGGCCTCTGTGGTCAGCTTGTAGACCCTGCACCTCCAGCCTGCCCTCCGTTGTCAATGTGTTGCCCCTGCTTCTCTCACCTGGCCTCTGTGGTGAACTTGTTGCTCCTACCAACTCGCCTGCCTTGGGTTGTGCCTAAGCTTTGCTTGCCCCACCCATTTGCCTTCCATGGTCAGCTTGTGGCCCCTGCCCCTCCCTCCTTTGCTGCGTTATCCATGTGCTGCCCTGCCCCTCCCTACCCTCTGTGGTTAACTTCCTCACCCTCGAGCTTCAATGCCCTTGCTATGCCCCTGCCCCTCCCACCCTGCCCTAAGTGGTACGTGTGTTGTCCTCTGCCCCTCCCCCCTACTCTCTGTGGTCAGTTTACCTCCCCTGCCTCTCCTGCATTCCCACCATTGTCTGTATGCTGCTCTTAGCCCCATCTTTCCATTTATAATAAGCTTTCTACCCCTGCTTCTCCAACCCCCCTCCATGTTCTGTGGTCCATCTGTCCCTCCTGCCCACCCTCAGTTGTGTGGTTCCTGATAACTACAAGGCCCGTTTAATTATTTATTTTACAGATTTGCGTACCATGGTACCGGTGCTGTGGTTCCAAAGGGGCCCACACACGATATCATGATACCAGCTGTTTGGTAACAGGGTACATACCTCCTGTAGTACTTTTTGAATGTTTTTGACAGAATCCCCACATTCCCTGGGGTTAGTGTGTTCTCGTCAACGTCCTCAAGTCCTATAATGGCAGTTGCAGCATTTTGTTTCTGGCTGTGGTCAGCGATAACAGATTACTTGGCATAGCTGAACCAGTTCACATCCTTGATATCGAAGGTGCCCAAGGGAGGAAACAATTCCCTGCACAATCAGAAAGCAGATGTGGGCGGAACTCGCAGAATTTCACTCCATGGAATTCCGTGGAGTTACAAAAAAACTCAATGAGATTCTGCAGAGTTCTGCCAACGGGCGGAAAATACTCTGCTCGTGCTGCAATTTAGCACCAGTAGCATAACCATCGCTAAAAAATCAGCATGAACGACACAATGCATACTGCAAGAGTGTGCAGCCATTTGAGTTGATTTTGCTGCCGTTCGAGTGCAAAATCTAGTTGAGCAGCAGCAAATCTACTCGAGCGGCAGACCTCTGATTGCAACTGTGTCAACTTGCGACCGCCCATTTTTGTAAATCATTCTAGGGGATGCCAAATCTTGCTCACACTCGCCAGCTTGCATTTTTCCATGTGGCGATTGGTGGAATTTGGCCAGAACTCTCCCTTAAAGAGCAATTCTGAGTGACCCCACCAATTCCTCAGAAAGCCCCATTTCTTTTACAATTGTGGCCCGATGGTACTCCCCCCATCCAACCATCCAGATGTACCTATTGTTTTTTAACCTTTTGAAACCAACCTCGAGTACCTCTTTGAATGGAAATTTCTCAAAAACAGTTGACCGGATTTACTTTAAATCACAAAAAGAATACTTCTGAAAAGTTCTTCCTTTTTGCCAAACTTCATGTAATTTGTGTGCAGCTGTGCCAGATTTTTGTCCTATGGGAATTACCATTGAAAATCAATGTTTTGGGTCCCCCCCTCCTTTTTCTTAGACCCTGCTGATGGAACACCCCGAAACTTTCCAGGAAACAGCTGACGTGGATGAATTTTTTTGGACAGTTTTGTAAATATTTCTCAAACTGAGCGAAAGTTATTAGGGAAACAAAAATGCTCCTTCTATGGAAACTCTGACCTAATTAGAACTACACAGTGGCAACTGTGTGATACCTATCTATCTATCTATCTATCTATCTATCTATCTACCTACCTACCTACCAACTATGTCATGTAGCAATATAAAGGGTGGCATTTTAAGTATGGCATGCCTACTGGCTTTGTCAAAGGTCAGACCACCCAAATATAAAACGCGGGCGTATTGGCTTTATCAAGGGGTGTGCACATGAACATATATAAAGCAGACTTTGTCAAAAAGTCACCAATAACTATAATCAAAAATATATATTATAAATTTACACATTGCAACGTTTAAAAATAGTGATTGTCACAAATTATTTTTAGTAAAGCATTTTTGAAAGAAAAATATTACCATGTATTTGAGTATTTTTTTAAACATTTTTCAGGCCACAAAGCACTGCTATAGAGTCAACCACAAAGGGTCCCTACACTCCAGCTAAAGAACATACCGCTCCAACTCAGAGTACTTTGAAAATAATGGTAAGCTTTCTAGGGGTCATGGATTCAATGACCTAAGAGACTTACTGCTAATTTTTTTTATGTTGTTGGGGGGATACTGTGCTCCTTACAGCCCCTCACACCATTTATAAAAAGCTGTGGTGCCTCTCCACCATTTAGGGACACCACGACCTTCCAAAACATTTTTTAGAAAGCCCTTGCAGGACATTATGTATGGGGCGCTCACCAACTGGAGCAGTGAATGTGAAGTGAGTAGCTATTCTGCTCATTTCACATTCACTCCTTAATTTCTTGTTTATTTGGGGAGGGGAGGTGGAACTTGCGATCCCCTACCTGAGCTACTTCATGCCCCTGGGCCCACAACCCCAGGGGCTGATCACTTTTTAATGGGGAGGGGTGCGCTCCTCACCTCCACAAGTCTTCTGAAGGACCCCAGGAATCCAGCCCCTGGGGCTGAGTAATTTTCTGTGGTAAGATGGGCCCGATCTCCCTGAGCCATCCAGTGCCCCCTAGCACCCCACCCCACGGGGCCTGATCGCAACAGTGTCCGGGGTACCCCATCCCCTGGGACACTGCTGTTCCCTGCCTCATAAGGGCAGGCCATGAGAATGTCAACTCCCTGTGCGTATTTTGGTGGACAGGGAACACAGATTTGCTCCATCCTGGCGGGAGCAGAGGGAAAAGTTGCTCCTGCCGGGCAGGAGCAAACCAATGTAGCTGGCTTCCTCCACACCCGAGATGGGTGCAGATAGGATAACCGGCGGGAGCATTTTTTGCATCTCCTGCTGGGTGAGAGCACACATTCTTTCCCTGCCCACGCTCTTGCAGGCAAGGCAACAGTGTCCAGGGTGTGGGTTCCCCGGAATCCAACAATAGAGCCAGCCCCGGTGGATGGGGTCTCCACGTTCTCATTGAAGCTCGAGGAGGGGAACCGCACACATACACACATATTGTCTTTGAAGTTCGCTCATGCACTGTGAAAGCTTCAGCACTAATCAACTACATTGTCATGGTCTGTCAAATGCCCTTCAAGATTGCCTGGGGAAAGGGCAGCTCCTCCCAGTAGCCCTGGTGGCACTCTGCATAGAATATAATACTTGAAAGGTGACACGTTTAGAGGGTCACAGCTCGAAGGAAAACACCACAAAGGGGATCCTTGACAATCCATGTTCTTGATTGAAGACTGCATTGGTGAAATCTTCAAGGCATCATAAAAGAGAAAGTAGCGGCGCAAGATGCAGGTGCAGTATCCTAAGAACCACAAGGAAGTTGATTCAAATGGCTGGAGGCTGTGAAAGACTGAACACTGGTGACTAGGTCTGAGACATCCAACAGATCAGTCAGAGAAAAAGCCCATTCAGAACATTGGAAAGACAGTATCCAGGACAATTTAAGAAGCCGTATTCTAGGAACATGATGGCTCACAACTCTTTAGTTGTATGGTCTCTGTATGCACGCCATATTTGCATTCCCCTCACCTTTGTTTTTCATTCCCTGCCTTTTGTTCATGTTTCTTCCTGCTTACCTGCATTACCTACAAAGAAGGCTCCTCTGTCAGTTTCAGACCATCCCCGCCTGAGCCTAATAAGAGGTCTCTCTCACTGAGAGCATGTCCTGATGCTACTGAGCTCGTGAATGGTCTCCAGGTTCTTTTTAGGTTTGTTACTAGTGCTACCTATCAGAGCATCAGACTTGCTGTCCCTCTGGCATGTGCGTAACCACCGCTGTTCTACACTCCTTGGGAGAGAGAGAAAGATGTGTGCATTCTTAAACAACAGGAGATGAACCTCCAACCTCCAGTGTGTTTCTCTTCTAATTTCTAACCGCAGGTTTGTGCTCTTTCAAATCTCAGTCTGCACTTTTTATTTGGTGGAGAGTGTGAATTAGCATGGTGGCCTGCTCTTCTAAACTTTCCTCATGACCTTCTTGGGTCATAACAAAATCTTTAATACAAAAGAATGGTGATACCTTTGTTTCAGTATGAGTCCATAATTGTAAGGAAATCCTGCCATTTGATGATAAAAAAAACCAATCGCATTGCATTACAGCATGGGTACTCACAAACTTTCTCTCGGGGGCCAAATTTACAGTGTGGTTTGTGGCCGAGGGCCGCACCGGTGGGGGCGGGGTCAGTGGGGGAGGGGGCGGGGCTAGAGCAAAAAAAAATATATGACCATGAGGTTGAACACAGGCCCCTGCAGCGGACGCCTTCGTCCACTGAGCCACCAGACCCAGCATACACACATCTCTCTCTATCTCTCTCTCTCGCTCTGTCTCCCTCCCTCTCTCTATCTCTCCCTCCCTCCCTCTCTCTATCTCTCCCTCCCTCTCTCTCCGTCTCTCTCCCTCTCTCTCCCTCCCTCTGTCTCCCTCCCTCTCCCTCTGTCTTCCTCTGTCTGTCTTCCTCTGTCTGTCTCCCTCTGTCTGTTTCCCTCCCTCTGTCTCCCTCTATCTGTCTCCCTCCCTCTGTCTGTCGCCCTCCTCCCTCTGTCTGTCTCCCTCTGTCTGTCGCCCTCCTCCCTCTGTCTGTCTCCCTCTGTCTGTCGCCCTCCTCCCTCTGTCTGTCTCCCTCTGTCAGTCGCCCTCCTCCCTCTGTCTGCCTCCCTCTGTCTGTCGCCCTCCTCCCTCTCTCTCTGTCTCCCTCTCTGTCTCCCTCTCTCTCTGTCTCCCCCTCTCTGTCTCCCTCTCTCTCTCTCTCTGTCTCCCTCTCTCTGTCTCCCTCTCTCTCTGTCTCCCTCTCTCTGTCTCCCTCTCTCTCTGTCTCCCTCTCTCTCTCCCTCCCTCTGTCTCCCTCCCTCTGTCTCCCTCCCTCTCTCTGTCTCCCTCTGTCTGTCTCCCTCTGTCTCCCTCCCTCTCTCTCTATCTCCCTCTGTCTGTCTCCCTCCCTCTCCCTCTGTCTGTCTCCCTCTGTCTCCCTCTGTCTGTCTCCCTCTCCCTCCCTCTGTCTCCCCCTGACTCCCTCCCTCTGTCTCCCTCTGCCTCCCTCTGTCTCCCTCCCTCTGCCTCCCTCTCCCTCTGCCTCCCTCTCCCTCTGCCTCCCTTCCTCTGCCTCCCTCTCCCTCTGCCTCCCTCTCCCTCTGCCTCCCTCCCTCTGTCTCCCTCTCTCTCTGTCTCCCTCTGTCTCCCTCTGTCTGTCTGTCTCCCTCTGTCTGTCTGTCTGTTGCCCTCTGTCTCCCTCTCTCTCCCTCTGTTTCCCTCTCTGTCTCCCTCCCTCTCCCTCCCTCTGTCTCCCTCTCTCTCTCCCTCTCTCTGTCTCCCTCTCTCTCTCTCCCTCTCTCTGTCTCTCTCTCTCTGTCTCCCTCTCTCTCTCTGTCTCTCCCTCTCGCTCTCTGTCTCCCTCCCTCTGTCTCCCCCTCTCTGTCTCCCTCTCCCTCTCCCTCCCTCCCTCTCCCTCCCTCTGTCTCCCTCTGTCTCCCTCTCCCTCTGCCTCCCTCTGTCTCCCTCCCTCTGTCTCCCTCCCTCTGTCTCTCTCCCTCTGTTTCCCTCTCTGTCTCCCTCTCTCTGTCTCCCTCCCTCTGTCTCCCTCCCTCTGTCTCCCTCCCTCTGTCTGTTGCCCTCTGTCTCTCTCCCTCTGTTTCCCTCTCTGTCTCCCTCTTTCTCTCTCTCTCCCTCTGTCTCCCTCTCTCTCTCTCCCTCTGTCTCCCTCTCTCTCTCTCCCTCTGTCTCCCTCTCTCTCTGTCTCCCTCTCTCTCTGTCTCCCTCTCCCTCCCTCTGTCTCCCCCTGACTCCCTCCCTCTGTTTCCCTCTGCCTCCCTCTGTCTCCCTCCCTCTGCCTCCCTCTCCCTCTGCCTCCCTCTCTCTGTCTCCCTCTCCCTCTGCCTCCCTCTCTCTGTCTCCCTCCCTCTGTCTCCCTCTCTCTCTGTCTCCCTCTGTCTCCCTCTCTGTCTCCCTCTGTCTGTCTGTCTCCCTCTGTCTGTCTGTCTCCCTCTGTCTGTCTGTTGCCCTCTGTCTGTTGCCCTCTGTCTCCCTCTCTCTCCCTCTGTTTCCCTCTCTGTCTCCCTCCCTCTGTCTCCCTCTGTCTCCCTCTCTCTCTGTCTCCCTCTCTCTCTGTCTCCCTCTGTCTCCCTCTCTGTCTCCCTCTGTCTGTCTCCCTCTGTCTGTCTGTTGCCCTCTGTCTGTCTGTCTCTCCCTCTGTTTCCCTCTCTGTCTCCCTCCCTCTGTATCCCTCTCTCTCTCCCTCTCTCTGTCTCCCTCTATCTCTCTCCCCCTCTCTCTCTCTCCCTCTCTCTGTCTCCCTCTCTTGTCTCCCTCTCTTGTCTCCCTCTCTCTGTCTCCCTCCCTCCCTCTGTCTCCCTCCCTCTGTCTCCCCCTCTCTGTCTCCCCCTCTCTGTCTCCCTCTCCCTCCCTCTCCCTCCCTCTCCCTCCCTCTGTCTGTCTCCCTCCCTCTGTCTCCCTCCCTCTGTCTGTTGCCCTCTGTCTCCCTCTCTCTGTCTCTCTGTCTCCCCTCTCTGTCTCTCTCCCTCTGTCTCCCTCCCTCTGTCTCCCTCCCTCTGTCTGTTGCCCTCTGTCTCTCTCCCTCTGTTTCCCTCTCTGTCTCCCTCTCTCTCTCTCTCTCCCTCTGTCTCCCTCTCTCTCTCTCTCCCTCTGTCTCCCTCTCTCTCTGTCTCCCTCTCTCTCTGTCTCCCTCCCTCTGTCTCCCTCTGCCTCCCTCTGTCTCCCTCCCTCTGTTTCCCTCTCTCTCTGTCTCCCTCTCTCTCTGTCTCCCTCCCTCTGTCTGTCTCCCTCTCTCTGTCTCCCTCCCTCTGTCTGTCTCCCTCTCTCTCTGTCACCCTCTGTCTCCCCCTCTCTGTCTCCCTCCCTCTGTCTGTCTCCCTCTCTCTGTCACCCTCTCTCTGTCACCTCACCCCGCGTGCGTGTCAGCCCGGGCTGAGACAGCTTCCCGGGCACACACACAGCTGCACCCGAGTACTTCACAGGTCTTTAAAAGACCATTCACTTGTTAATGAGGCTTTGTTGTATTTCACCTCTTAGCGCCCCTGCATCTCCACTCAGAGTGGTGATGCAGGGGCGCTAAGAAGAGGTGAAATACAACAAAGCCTCATTAACAAGTGAATAGTCTCTTAAAGAATCGCCCGGCCCCCATAGAGCGCTGCTGCAACCGGCGGTGTTTGCTGACACTTAAAAAAAAAAAGAAAAAACACAGGTAGGATATCTGCAAGGTCCCCGGGCCGCCAAGGAAGGCTTGCCGGGCCGCTGGCGGCCCGCGGGCCGTACTATGAGTACCCGTGCATTACAGTAAAACTGCAGATATTGCTCTAATCTCTGATTAGTTTCCTGCGTTTGTTGACTAGACTGGCTATAATAAACAGAAAACTGAGATTCTTCAATTCTTAATGCTTTACATATACCCTTCCAAAAACGTGACAGATGAGTACCTCTATCAGAGTTGATTGAACCGTGCCATCCATGAAGACAAAATACATATTTGTCAGAAAGCACTGGGCCATTTCTTCAGCTATAGGTAACTTTTGGAACGGAGAAAAATTGGTCATTTTTTAAAAAGTGAGTACTGTCACCATTATCACATGATAATGTTCAGAAGGTGGGACACCAGAAATAAAATCTGTCAAAATAGTATACCATTGTTCAGAGGCCACCAGTAAGACTGCAAAAATGCAAAAGGCTTAAAATATAAGGATTTGTATTGATCCCAAATTGGACAGGGAGTAACACATTCTTGACACCATTGAATAGTGGGCCACCCAAAAGGTCATAAAACCATATCAAAGGGTTTCCTAGATCCACATGACCAGAAATAGCGGAGGCGTGACCCATCTTTATTATTTCAACTTGTATTTCCTTATAAAGAATAACATGGTTTGTTGGCCACACTATAGCTCATTTGGTCAACCCAATGGAACTTGTAATGAAAATCTCACAACTCTTTCAGATTAATTTGTTCTTGTTCAATCTTTGCTTTTCCCAAAAAATAATGAATGATTCCAAAATGTTGATGTGGAGAACCTAAAGACCCTCATAAATGAGTGCAGATTCTGGATAAAGCATCTGCCAACACAATCTTTGAACCAAGAATGTACATGAAGACAAAAACATGCCTACTGTGAGTGACACTACTGTTCCTCCACTGAACGTTTCTTATCCATTGCAAATATCGAGGGTCAGTGTGAACTACAAAATGGTCCTTAGGCTCCATCAAGAAACGTCTTCATTCACTACAAGATGATATCATCAACAATGTCCTAAAGGCATCATTCATAAATCCAATAATGCATTTAGTACAGTACTATAAAAATGTATTATATGTTGCCACAGATAGATCAAAAACGAAAATAGATATGGCCAAGAGTTTTCAAAAAGTTAATTGCATGTATTTAGTTGGGTATGAAGATTGATATTCAGCAGCATCAAAGGTACAGATAAGTGAAGTGTGCCCAAAGTTTATAATGTGCGTGAAGTGCTCAGGCTTGTGCAGGCGACAAAAATTGATAAGCAAACAAAAAAGGCAAAAACGGCGAAAAGAAGTAACAATGCACTAATATGCATAGAAAAGTAAACAATTCATGATAATTTCATTGGCCATATATATGTTCAGTAATCCATGTCTTTTTCAGCTGGTATAATTTTGATTTCATAATTAATCAGGTCATCATCAAAACAAAAGAATACCAAAAATAGATTGCAGTGAGATCGTCACTAGGGCTATGAATTGAGCTTGTAATACTCACGGGATGATAACAAGGCGTTCTGCATGAAGTGAATGAAGACCAGACCCGGAAGTAGCCAGTCATTGATTGAATACTAAGCCTGGGGAAATGAATCCTGCATCAAATTGCAGCACAACACCTCGAGGCATGAATACTTCAGAAGGATTAGGGTAAAGCTCTCAATCTGACCACAGGAGAGCAGAACGACTGTCAGGGGGGCCTTGGAAGAAGGGAGCCCCATTTCTAAAGGTACCTCTCCCTTTGGGATCATTGCTCGGGATGCTGGACTGTGCCCCCCTGAGCACAGTCATGCTGAAAGCACTTGGAGCTTCTAAGCCTCTGGTCCCCTGCTTTCAGTTTTATTATCGATGACAGCAGCATGCTTTAAAAATGTATTGGGCTGGAAGCAAAGCTCTTCCTCTTCACCCTGAGGTGGGGGTCTGGCAGCACCATCCCTCAGGTGCGAGAACCAGAAGGATACCCAGCCATGGCAAACGCTTCCAACTTCTCTGGTTTTAACTGTTTCCTGTCCATTATTGTGCATGCCTTCCTTGCATAATAATGTGCATAAGGCACAACATGTGAAGTCATTTTAGCAGTTATTTTAAAGACCAGAAACTTTTAAGGAATCTGAAGAGCACTAAGGTCACCCCATTGCATTTTCCCATGCAGGAGTTTTGTCCCTGGTGTAACTGCACCCTCTATGTGGTTCAACACCTTTTAAATGAAAGTAAAGCTATCAATAACATGTAACACAGACGGAGAATTATGCATCTTCCACATTGTTGATGCCTTGCTATGGTGTAAAAGCAAGCACGTCATCCAGGTGCTGGTTCTCTTGAATTATGCCACATAGGGAGGGCCCATGACAATACTACAATGATCCATTGCATTTATCCAATTCATAGGCTGCAAAACCAGAAGTGGAAAAACAGAGATCATTAGGATGTTGAAGATGAGAGTCCGTAATGACCTTAAAATGAAACCAGAGACTGAAAACTATAGTGGCATCAAAGGTGTGCATATATGTGTACATATATGCTGGAAAGTTTACCTTTCCACCTTTTTTAAAGGAAGAAGCCAATAGGCCTGGCTTTAATGCCATTATGCATGCAAAGAGAATGTGTGCATGTCTGTGTTTGCATGAATTAGTCCATTAAAGCCAGACCTTTTGGCTTTGCCATGCTTCTAACTAATATGGCTTATATTTTTAATCTTGCATAACAATGTTTCCTTATGTACTGTTGATATTAAATTAAAGCCCACTTCGAACGTGAGGTTTGGCTGCCATAAAAGGGATATCTATGCCCCTCTTGGTCACAAGATGCACAGGCAAGCATTGTACAACTGACTCTATAC
Source organism: Calotriton arnoldi (assembly GCA_963921515.1). Classification (NCBI taxonomy): domain Eukaryota; kingdom Metazoa; phylum Chordata; class Amphibia; order Caudata; family Salamandridae; genus Calotriton; species Calotriton arnoldi. Next base: position 840,643 of record CAWUFW010006622.1, read on the forward strand.
ATAGATATGAATAAACGGTTTATGCTTAACATTTACCTGTGTGTCAGTGTTATTTGTACAGTACATGCAGGGGGTGTATATGCAGTCAGTGCTGTGCTTTCTAGGAGGTATATGGCTTAACAAGAGCTGTGCTGTGCCCTGCAGGTAATGCTGTGCTAGCAATAATCACCAACTCAATACAAAACCAAACATGATATAATAAACTCAGTGTTATTAATAAATATATTAAAATCTCATCTTTTTATTATCTTTTTAAAAAAAACATTTTTGGGAGTGCATATGATAAATACATGTAAGACATATTAAACAATTTATCAAAAATAAACAACATATAAATTACAAATTAACAATTTACACAAAATACCACAATAAATGAATTGTTGATTTTGACAGAAGACCAGAAACAATGAAAAGACAAAAACAGTGGCTATGCGATGGATCTTCTACGCGCGCATAACACTGAGTTTATTATATCATGTTTGGTTTTGTATTGAGTTGGTGATTATTGTTTGACCTTTTCGATTGCCTGGGGATTTACCTCAAAAGTATTGTTGCCCTGCCCTAGGAATTGGAAGTGCCTGCAGGGGGTCCTTATTATTTACATTGGTAATGCTGTGCTATTCACAGGGAATATATGCAGGTATCTCTGTGGGTAGTGCTATGCTCTGAAGTAGGGTGTTATGCAGCTAATGCTGTTCTCTGCAGAGAGTGAGGCACTTCAGCAACTACTCTTGAATGAGGGTTGCTACCTGCCAGGAGTGCTGTGCAGAAGGTGATGCACAACTGGTGCTGTGCTTTGGTGGGAGGTATGTGCTGACTTAGCCACCTCGATGTGCACCTAATATGCTGTGCTCTGCAGGAAGCATTGTGCTCAACCTCCCACGCCGAGCCCACATCACACCAAACCTTGATGAAGTCCACTGGATCCTGATACACAAGCACACACACTTTAAACTCCTCACCCACTTCTACAAAGCACTCCACAACGCAGGCCTTGCCTACTTGAGCAGCCACATTCACTTCCACCAACCTTCCAGACACTTCCGCTCTGCTGGTCTCTCACTATCGCACCCCCTAAGCATACACAAAAGCAGAGCAGGGGCCCCTGCCTTCCCGTACATGGTGCCTAAGGCCTGGAACGGCCTTCCAGAGCACATCAGAGCCTCCTCCTCTCTTCTTGACTTTTGCTTGAAACTGAAGACCTGGCTTTACGAGTAAGCCCTCCATGACTGACCTCTCACACCTTTTACAGAGTGCCTGGATACCCTCATGGGGGATTAGCACACTATAAAAACACTGATGACACAACAAACATAGCATTACTGTGCTTTGAAGACAGTGTGGTTTCTCAGGTCCTGTGCTCTGCAGTGCATGCTGTCCTCAAAAACTGTTCTGCAGTGAGTGCTGCACAGCCAGTGATGTATTTTGCATGCAGTGCAGTTCCTCGGGAGCTCTGGTATGCTCTGGTATGCAGGCATTACTGTGCTGTGCCATCTCCAGCTGCACACAGTGTTTTGGCTGGCAGGGTACTCTGTTGCAAACATGGCTGAGTATCCTGTCCCCCAAACCATCAGTCGTCCCACCTCATTTAGAGATGAGTGGACCATAAGTATTCCCTCAACATAGCCCCCGTGGCCTCCATTGTTGGAACATTTCCTGTGGCAGCCCCTATTTCTATTTAGTGTGAACTGTGAACTTTCTTATTTTTTCTGTCCATTACCCCTAGGAAAAACCTGGCGGTGAAGGACAGAAGAAAAAAATAATGATCCCCACACTCTGGGGGGACAAAGCTCCCAGGGTGCGGTGTTCATTAATGTTTTGTTTTTCTGAAACAAAATCTTGCATGAGGAGTTTGTTACTGAATTGTAAAAAATGATAGACGTTTTGTGAATGTCAATCAAACCCGATGGTGGCCATGCACCAATCTTTTTGTACATTAGAAGGAACCACCGTCTGAATGGTTCCTTCTAATGTACAGGGATGACAGCTGGGCCAGTAGTCGTCTCTAAATTTCTCAGAAAGTAGTCCAGCAGGATGGTGGAATTAATATCCTTTGCCACCCTGACGGATGAAGTCAAACACTAAATATGGCTCTGATGGTTTCCACTCATTAGGATATGCAATTACAAAGGACGGAAAATAGGCAGGACCACCCAGTCAAGCATTGAATGCAGCGTAATGACTGCCCAAATCAGTTTCATCCTTTCGAAAGACAAGAACTGATGTCGCTCAGTCACCAAGCCCTGCGTACTCATTGCACAGATGGGAAGGTACCTCGAAACATGGGGGGACACACCTTAGCTGTCCAATGAGTATGTCCAATGAGCGGCCTCTAGATTAGATGAGAACATATTGCAATAAAATTATACTTTATTGGCATAAATGAACTTGTGTGTTCTGCCAAAGCTATGTTATTTACAATATTTATTTGATTATCCTTCAGGTGTCATTCATTCATTTATTACATATTGAAAGAAAAGGAACCAATTTCCTGAAATGTAGAGGTTGTAAACAGTAATGAGCACAGCGGCGGCTGGCGCAGGTAAGTGCGGTGGGCGGTGGAGCGGGGCAGGGAGGGAGTCGACAGATGACGGAATAGGTTTTATTTATTTATTTAATTTTAACCTATTCCATCATCTGTCGACTTCCCCCCACCTCTCCCTGCCCCTGCCCCACCGCCCACCGCACTTACCTGCGCCAGCCGCCACTGAACGAGCAGAGAATTGCTATTAGGGTTGTGTGATAGGCTAGGTGAGTGGAAAGCATTTTGTTAGGCAGAGATATAGCTGCAGTATTAGCTGTGGGACTAACTGACATTTAAGAGACTGCAGCTATGATATGGATGAGTTCTACACCTAACATGACCTACAGACAGTGCCACTCCTGCAGTGTTGGTGACATTCCTCAGTGTCCTGCGTGGTCTAGTGGGCCACACTGGGCTCATGTCTCCCCGCTCACTGGTTACACTGCTCCCTGCAGAGCCAGTGTGTGATGCACAGCGGTGTGGGCTGGAGATATTCTTGAGACAGACTACTTCTTCACCCAATCCAAAAATGTCAGCTTGTGCAATGCCCTTGTAAGCTGGTCGAAAATGTGAAAGACAACTTAAACAAGCTATGACTGAAGAGAGCTGGGGGAAAGTGACTAATAGCTGAAGAGGGCTAGCTCAAAGCTCACTCCCTCTTCATTGCTCATGACATGAGACACTTGCTTTTGCCAGACTTAAAATGGATGAATATTAACTTACATTAAAAAACAAGTTCAGAGCCATAGCAAAAGAACAGGTATGGCAAGAAAGGTGAAGGCTCATTTGCATGTGTTATCAGATTTTTAGATCAAACATAAAGAATATATGAATCTAGGCAAGGGCAACCACAGTATTACCTGTGATGGAGCAGGAATTCGAGAAATGAAACCTGCTCAAATTAATACCCCCATAATACGTACTAACAGTAAGTAGTAATAGAAAATTAACGTGCACCTTACATGAACATGAGGGAAAACTGCTTTGCGCATGCATGAACTAACGTGAATTAACGCATGAAAGAACTAAAATTGTATTTACATTATGCTTTGAAACAAAATGAGAAATAATGCATGACTAGGCCGCATGTGCATTTCGTAGTTTGCATGTTGCAGCTTGTTTTGAATTAATAAATAATGTCGTTTTGCATAAAGCTTTGCTAGGAAAAATATTAACAGGGAATAGAACAAAGGTGGGTGGTAAACAGTGAAAATTACATTATCATATAATTAATAAATGTTCATTTTCTATTCATTATAGTGGGCTGGATAAACTCCATGTTTTCTTATATTGTCCAAAGTAAAGCCAGGTTGGAAAATAGAATAAATGCTGTTCAGACAAAAGCACACTGAAACCCTGAGCACAGCAGAGGAGATGAAAGAGGGTGAAGGCCGATGTGATGATCGTCTGCCAAACTACGTGCTGGGTCGTGGGACAGAAGGACATTTGCTGAAAACATTGCTTGAAATGTATAAAATTGTAACCTGTAATCAATCATGTGAATATACAATGTATGAGGTGGTGGGAACGGGCATAAAACAAAGAATAAGCTTAAGCGTGAATGAAGTCATCATGGTGTGACATTCCACCCCCAAAGTCCACCACTCAACTGTCTAGTTACGCTGAATGTTTCAAACTGATGTGGGATGGGCATGTAATTTTGGGGTATAATTGGGGTGCCTTTAGGGGTGTGGTTGGAGTCGTAGGTGGAGAGGCTGAGAAAGGGGAGATGCGTCGCAGTCCGTCGGTTTGCAGAGAGGCCTAGCTGTTTTCCTGTCCTGTCCTGATCCTGTCCCTGAAATCTTTGTCCCCTGACTCTATTCCGGGGGATCCCCACCACAACTTAGGCCTGAGGGGTGGTTTTCACTACAAATCCACTGGGTTTTTATTATTCTAACTCGTTTTTGCATAATTTACTTGCGAATGTATTATTGTCTCTGAAACTTTTGTCTCTTTATCTATCCACTCCTTCACGCAATATTGTCATTGCTTATTGATGAGTTTTGTTCCATTTGATTTGCTGATGTTTTCTCTCCCTTTGTGAGTTTACTGTTTGCATTTGTGACCGTATGCATTTGAGCATTTTATTCTATGATTTTGAGATAAACTTTATTAACTTCAACGAGAGACTGTGGTTATTTAGTTTATAAATGATTAGTTAGATAAAAGAGTATCATTACCATCAACTATTCAACTAATTGGTTCATCGACCAAGTAGAGGAAGAGTTGATTGATGAATCAGATAGGTATTTGGGAAAAAAATGCCATATATGAACAGATATGAGAAAGAGAATTGAACTTGTATAAAAATTGACACCAGCGCATCAGGGATTTGGGTGAGTGTGTATGGGCCTTTGTTCTGCTATATTATTGAGTATTGATCCCTGATTATGTATTGGCAGCACGCTGGATCAGTTTCCTGGTAGCAGAGGACGGTTTGATTATTGATTAGTTTGATAATGATTATTGATTATTGATTTTATGTTTTAACTCGAAAAAGTTAGTGTCCTGTTCTATGTTGTCTAGAAGAACAGGTACGGAGTTACCTGAGGAATCCCGGGAATGGAATTAGCCTGAAATAGGCAGAAGAAGAGTGTGGTAAAGAAATCACACTGCAGAAGTACTTTGTCTGTTGTGATAATACCGAAGCTACGGAGAGCTGAAGGTGTTATGTTTAGGGAAATTTCGTATGTGAGTAGAGTGTCTGAAATAGTGAAGGGTCCACTTCCGAAACTCTAGCCTTATCCCCAGGGGAGTACCAAGACCTCTTTTCACACCAAAAAGTCCTCTTGCGAAACTTTGGCCTTATCCCTAGAGGAGTAATAGGTCCACCCGGAGCTTGTTGAAGAGTAAAATAGTGCTGGACGTTATTAGGACTCGTAGTGAAGAAAACCTCTTGGACAAAGCGAAAACTATTGCTCTATTTAGTAGAACAGACAAGGTAGCATTGTTTTATGTTGTTACTAATCGAATTTTTGATTAAGAGTGCTTAGAAAAATATTGCCATATTATTTTGTAAAGGGAGGGTCAGTAGAAGGAGTAATACTGACGTCAGAAAAGCCGCGCTGGTATTGGACAAGCAGCGGGTGTGTACTGAGCTGTGATTGTTTGGTTGGTGTGAGCCGCGCTAGTATTGGTTGAGACTGTGCTTATGTAGTGGTGTTCTGATTGGTTGGTGTGTGTCGCGCTGGTTTAGGACAAGAGCCGACGAATAGAATAAGTAGAATTACGGAAAGGTTTCCTTGTTTGTTTTGTTGAAATACGTTAGTGTAATAAGTCAGGAAAATGAAGTTGTTTGAGAAAATAAAGAAATTTCTCAAGAAGGATAAACCAATTGTGACTAGAGAAGGAATTCTTATTCCCCCTCCAGGGACGCCTGCTTCCTATATGATGTTAGAGCAAGGATATCATATGTGTACATGGTTGGAGAATTGGGCAGAGTATACAAAGGATGATGGTGTTTTAGCTTTTCCACAGCATGGTTCGTTTAATATGAGGATTTTGCAGAATTTGAGAAATAGAATGAATTCATTAGAGCCGAATCCCAGACCTACACAGTATGAAGCATTAGAGGAATGGGAAATAGAAGCCATGGTGAGAGAGAAATATCGAGGAGGTAGGAGATATAGAAATTTAATGTCGAGGTACCCTTTTGAGAGAAGAGAGGACACAAGGAAACGATGGAGGAGAGCTGTGGTAACCGAGGGTTTGTATCCAGTTTTAGTTGCTGATGAACAGACAGGAGGCAAATGTAAAGAGAAAAAGAAAAATATAGAAACCTCAAGTGCAAGAGATGGTGTAAATTATTCTGATGATGAGTTATTAGAGGATATTATGAGCAAAAGACCACCGCCATATCAAGAAAATTCAGTTGAAGTGACTCCGAATGCACCCTTTATGAGAAATCCATTGATTCCACAGATTGCAGACATGGCTAGGATAATGAGAGAAAAATAGTTTGAGATGCTAAACAAGGCAAATGTAGAGCAGATTCAGAAAATAAATCAGTTAAATTTAAATGCAGAAGCGTTGACGGTACCTGTTACAATAGGTCCTGTAGTTCCTTTGTTTGGAGAAAACCCAAATACACCTAAAGTGCATACATTAGCAGTTCCCATGGGTAATGTCAGGAGTGGAATGGAGAGGATAGTTAATGAGAATAGACAGGCTGACACAAATGTTACATTGTTAGATCTTCCAGTTTGTGAAATGATAACAGAAAACCCTTGAAGAGATATACAAATAAATCCAAGGAGAATAGGGACAAATGTCACTCCAATGACAGGGAGTTCAGTATGTCCTTCATCAGAAGAATTGAATGATCGGATAAAAGAAAGGGAAAGGAAAGAAAAACAACCATTGAGTATAAATGTGAGCCAATTGAAGGTAGATTTGGAAGAAATGATTATTGGTACGATCAGTCCAGACAGATTAGGGACTTATCGAGATGATGAATTATTGTTCTTGTGTAAAAGCATTACTTGGAGAGCGAAGAATCTTCATGAGTAAATATCTGAAGCTGCTAGTGAGTATGGAGTAGACATAGAAAAATCAAAGGTGTTGCAGAAATCGTAGAGATTGGCTTTTACTGAAAAGGATCTGGAGAGTTTGAATGCGTCTGGAAAAAGATTACAGATAAAAGAGTTGATGAACATTTTGAAGAAATGGGGAGATGTAGAATGGTGGAGAAATAGATGGGTAAGAAAGAAGGAAGAAACAGCTAGTAAAGGAGAGTCTATGTTTCCTTTAAAGGAAACAGAACAGTTTGAAAGGGCATGTCCGATGAGAGAAGTACCAGGTGGTGGATACGTTCATGTTCCGTGGTCAAGACAGGATATATTGTCATTTACGAATGATTTCCCCAGACTAAGAGAGAAACCCGTAGAATGGTACAAACAGGTAGAAAGGTTTGTGAAGGTCTCAAAGGTTTTGTTAAAGAATTTAGATGGGTTGTTTAAAATTGTTGTTCCGGCAGACTTGTGGACAGAATGTAAGATCACTGTTGATTGGCCAAAAGAAGAATATCCTAGAGACCCTAAAACAGGAGCACCATCCGAGGAGGTGATGAAAATGTATAATCAAGTAATCACTTACTTGAAAGGGAAAATTTACCCAAAGGAAACAGATTGGGTGAAAATAGACCGAACGACTCAAGAAGCAAAGAAGTCAGTGCATGCCTATTATGAAAGGTTGTTACAAGTATTTAAACAGTATAGTAGATTTGAAAATATTGGAGACAAGGATATGGGACATTTTGGGTATTTCTTTGTATTTGGATTGAAATCAAAGATTAGTAATATGATTCAGCAACATTTGATTTGTTGGCAGAGCAAGACAATAGATTAAATTTTGAGATATGCAAAGTATTGTAGCAATGACATTGAGTCAAGACACAAGAAATTAAAGGAGGAGGGCACAAGTGAAGGTAGCAGAGCAACAAGAGGTAAATAGCAACTCCCAGACAGGTTATCAAATGAATGGTCAGAATCAAAATGGTCAGGTATTGAATGGAAGTAAAAGTAGAGATAAGATGAGTAAAGAAGAGGCTAAGAAGAAATTTCCTTGTCATGCGTGCGGAAAGATTAGACATTGGAAGAATGAGTGTAGATCTGCTCAAAAGAATAATGGGGTGACTCAAAATTTAAATCCACAGATGCAGAATGAGGTGGTTGTGAACCAGCAGCAGCAGGTAGTTACCCCACAGTTACAGGTACCACAAGCTCCTTTGCCAAATAATGTGAATGCTCAGGTGCAGAGGTACGGTGTGAACACTGGATTTCACGGAGGTGACCAGATCGGTAAGAATCCAAGTGTGCAGATGATTCCGCAATATTGGTTGCAGTGCAACGAGAATGATTCAGACTCATCTCAATGACGGTGCCTGAGGGGGGCGGAAGAGTGCGTACTTGGAGCATCTTTGGCGGTAGATCAGTTAGGTCCATTTGTCGAAGGAAAGGTGGAAGGAAATTATATTACATTCCTAGTGGATACTGGTGCTACCCGTTCTACCGTGAGAGCAGCAGAAATCCCAAACCTACCCCTCTCGGGAGAAACTATCCAAGTTGTAGGAGTTTCAAATAAGCACATTAAAACCCCAGTCACAAATCCAATAGAAGTTCATATTGGAAACTTCAGAGACATGCATCGGTTTGTGTATGTGATTCAAGTCCAGTAAATCTCTTAGGTAGAGATTTGCTATGTAAGATGAATTGTACCATCTATTGTACACCAGATGGTATTGCATTTCATACTCCTGATGAGGATGTTGAATTCAAAATGATGTTAGCGAAGCAAGGGACAGAAGTGGATGAGTTGTTTTCACTTCTCACAGAAGAGAGTTTGCCAGAAGATTTGAGAAGTACAGTGAGGTCGGATGTATGGATTTTACAGGAAAAGAAATCGGTCTAGTGACAAACATAGACCCGATTCAGGTTACGGTGAAAGAGTGTGCTGTATATCCAAACACTCCTCAGTACAAAATGAGTCCAGAAGTAATTGCAGGTGTCACTCCTGTGATTGATCAAATGATTGAACAGGGAATTTTGAGAGATATAATGAGTAGTCCTTGTAATTCACCCATTATAGGAATTAAAAAGCCAAGTGGGAAATATAGAGTAGTACAGGATTTAAGAAAGACTAATAAGATTGTAGTACCTTGCTGTCCCATAGTACCTAATCCAGCAGTCATCCTTTACCAAATTCCATGCAACACAGAATGGTACACAGTGATTGATCTGTGTCAAGCATTTTTCTTGATTCCCTTGCATCCGGAGAGCCAATATCTTTTTGCGTTATGGTTCGGAGACCGTGTCTTGGCATGGTGCCGAGTTCCTCAAGGGTATACCGAGAGTCCCTCAATCTTTAACCAGATTCTGAAAAGATGTCTGGAAACTTTGATCATGCCAGGAAATTCAGTTTTGGTTCATTACATTGATGACCTACTTGTGGCATCAAAGACTCGAGAGGCATGTGTGACAGATACCATTGACTTACTGAACCATTTGGCTGAAGGAGGACACAAAGGGGGCCATTAGGATGTCGGGCGGTGGCACCACCGTGGTGCTGGCGGTGCGGAAAAATGCATTTTTCCGCCCGCGAGCAGCGGTACTCACGTCCGCCATATTAGTATGGCCAAACATAGACCATTTCCCGTCCGCCGCCGTGCGACGCGAACCGCCATCAAAGTGCGCCCGCAAGCGCGGCGGTGGGAGCCAATGGAGACACACCACCGTGCGGAATGACGTCCGCTCCGGTCCACAAATTAGGATGCTCCAAATAACCAGTCGCACCGCAGCGGAGAAACTGCCCAATCCTAGACGGCGGAACCTCGACAGCGGAGCGCGAAACCAGAGACCCGGTCAACAGCGCCCGGACACGACCGCCATGGATCCAGCACTCCACGTTTTCCCGGTGCTGTACCTGATACATCACCAGCAAATCATGGACCGTCGCGGACGCCGCCGCAGGTACGCAAAACACAACCCCACACACAACCACAAAACACAAACATGGACTGGCACAGGGTCCCTAACCACATCAGATACGCTGGTGGGGATAGGAACCCATCCCCAAGTGCACACACACATGACCCACCTGCCACCAATACACCCCTCCGCATCCAGGTCACACATCGACCGCGATCGTGCAGCAATGTCACGGCCACGTCACCGCAGCGGTGAAGACAAGGGAATACATGTGCACAATGCAGAAGGCTGGGCCAGCGCCAGGCATGGGCAGGGAACAAAGACCACAGGGCCACAACTCCACCCTCACACACTAGCCCTTCCACTGAAGGGACATGCCATGTGCCCCCCCTGTGCACCCCCATGCACAACAACAAGCCAGGTGACACCACACCCTGCACCACACACAAAACAAATAGGGACACAGCCACAACGGGAGTGGCAGCACAGGAACACACAGCACAGAAGCACAGGGCCAGGGCTACACACACACACACCACAACAACACCACACCAATGGCAAGTAAACTCAGTACAAGCATCAAATGGACACACACACATACAAGGAACAAACATCTCACTGGACACACAGCCTGCCAAGTCACACACACATACCCCACACTGACACACAGACACATACACAGACCACATGCCACCAGCAATGGAGCACACAAAACAGGAAAGCCAAAGTGAGGTGCACACAAATGGAAGGCCAAGGAGACAACCACCAAGCATGTGTACAGCACATGCAAGACAAGGAACATAGAACAACACCCCCAGCCCATCTAATCACACATGGCTTGCATAGTGATTGAAGTCAAACCACAGACAGCACAGTGCAACAACCCAGGGAGACAGCAAGGCAACACATGTATAGGCACAAGGATGAAAGGAAGGCCCTGAAGTCAAACTGTGAACAGCCACACATATGTATACAAATACTTCACAGGAATACTCCAGCAGCACCACACACAGGGCCCATTGACACACTCCATGACTGTCAAACACTAGTAGGAATCCACACACATACCCCCACTCACATCTGCAGCACACAACACCAGTGTCAAACAAACAGAAGGGTGGCAATAATGTCCAGGCAATACACAGACAAACAATCACACTCCCTGGGGGTAGCCACAAACATCACATACACACAGGGATGCCAGAACCAATGTCTGCACAAAAACAACAGACAAACACATAACCCAACAGAACCACACACAGAACCACAACAAGAACAGACATGCCCTGTGCAGCAAAAATGTGGAAAGGCAATGGGAGCACAGACACAACAGGAGTGCACAACCCCATCAGTCAGGAACAATGCACAGACAACATACCACAACACAGACAAGAAGTGTACCATCACAGATAAACACAGCCACAGCAAACAAACAACAGATGCACAGCCAAAAAAACACATACCAAACACAGCAGGACATAAGTGGATGCATACCAGCCAATGACAAGGCAACATACCCCCACAGCACTGCATGCACAACAAGCAGTGTCTGCACAACAAGCATACCAGCCACACACAGAAATGAGTGACACAACATGAACTCACACAACACCAATCAGGACAGCACAAAGACAACATCACACACAGGAAGTGAAGCAGTACCACAGCAAACACACATACATGCAACACAACACCATCAGATGCACAAGTCTGGCACAGAAAGGTGGAAACAACTTGACCAGGGGACTGGGCAGCACACACAGTTGAAGTGCATATGAGCAAACATGACTGACAAACAGCCCAAGAACATCACACAGAACCTATTGGGGAAATGTCCTGAGTGGCACATTGCCACTGTCCAAAGAACTGCACCACAAAGCACAGTGTCACATATCAAGTGATGGGGAGGCACACACACATGTAAAACAAGGGGACAGCTGACATCCAAGTGAAGTGCCATGGCAGGAGTGTACCATACACAAATAGAGGGAGTGCAGACTCACAATGGGTAGGCATCCCAAGCACAGATAGTGGATGGCAAGACACCACACACAACATCACATACTGGAGGCAAACAGGCACCATGTGACAGCAATGCATGAGAAAACACAACCACAATGTCAGTGTGGATCAGCAGGTCTGCACTGTCTCCACAAACAGTAACATGACAGATGGATGAACAACAAAACACAACACTGACTTGACAGACACACACACACTGCATACTCACAAGTGACAGAAATAACAAGTAGGAGTCAGCCACAACTGCATGGACACACCAACACACTGCACACTGCACAACATACAACTCACACATGTGCATACAACCACATCCACAGGGATAAACAATCCAAACAACAGGCACACACATCCTGGGTGAAACATGTGTGTAGTTGACAATGCAGGGGCACACACATATCAACACTCCAGACAAAGTCAAGACCTTCACACTGCACACTTCTTGACCACCCAAGAGCACACATTGAAAGAAACCCATGGGACTAGGATGACTGCCCATCACAAGATGACCACACACATACACTACTGGGCACACAAAATAAGAACACACATACATGATGAGCCTGGCCAGCATGCCTGCAATCCTCTGGACAGAATCCCATTCTGAGCTGGCAGTGCACCACAACTTGACATGTGTACAACACAGCCAACATGAACAAACAATGACAACTGCATCACACCTCAAATCTAATACATTGCCCACACAAGTATCAGGGTCAGGAAAAATTGAAGTCCCTCACCCCTGCAAAAAGTGAGTGAGTAAAGAAATTGGCAAGGTTGAAGTGGCACACACAGCATGTGGCACAGTAAACCATATACACACAGCAAAAGAACGTTATTCAGTAAGGACACTGACAAAACAGACAACAGGAGCAACTGTCTTTATTCACAAATTGCACAGATAGGCAACAAGAGTAGATAATAGCAAGGCACAAAATGCAGGGCATGTCCATGAGAAGCTGCACAGTTAGGGGCAAAACAGCAAGGCCAGTGGCCAGTCCAAGGTGCAGAGCATGTCCATGAGAAGCTGCACAGGCAGGGGCAAAACAGCAAGGCCAGTGGCCAGTCCAAGGTGCAGGGCATGTCCAAGAGAAGCTGCACAGGCAGGGGCAAAACACCAAAGCCAGTGGCCAGTCCAAGGTGCAGAGCATGTCCATGAGAAGCTGCACAGGCAGGGGGCACACAGCAGTGAACGACAAGGCCAGTGGGCAGGACAAAGTGCAGCAGTGAACGACAAGGCCAGTGGGCAGGACAAAGTGCAGTGAGTCCATGAGAAGCTGCACAGGCAGGGGGCACACAGCAGTGAACGACAAGGCCAGTGGCCAGCCCAAGGTGCAGAGCATGTCCATGAGAAGCTGCACAGGCAGGGGCAAAACAGCAAGGCCAGTGGCCAGTCCAAGGTGCAGGGCATGTCCATGAGAAGCTGCACAGGCAGGGGGCACACAGCAGTGAACGACAAGGCCAGTGGGCAGGACAAAGTGCAGAGTGAGTCCATGAGAAGCTGCACAGGCAGGGGGCACACAGCAGTGAACGACAAGGCCAGTGGGCAGGACAAAGTGCAGAGTGAGTCCATGAGAAGCTGCACAGGCAGGGGCAAAACAGCAAGGCCAGTGGCCAGTCCAAGGTGCAGAGCATGTCCATGAGAAGCTGCACAGGCTGGGGCAAAACAGCAAGGCCAGTGGCCAGTCCAAGGTGCAGAGCATGTCCATGAGAAGCTGCACAGGCAGGGGCAAAACAGCAAGGCCAGTGGCCAGTCCAAGGTGCAGAGCATGTCCATGAGACGCTGCACAGGCAGGGGCAAAACAGCAAGGCCAGTGGCCAGTGCAAGGTGTAGGGCATGTCCACGAGAAGCTGCACAGGCAGGGGGCACAAAGCAGTGAACGACAAGGCCAGTGGGCAGGACAAAGTGCAGAGTGAGTCCATGAGAAGCTGCACAGGCAGGGGGCACACAGCAGTGAACGACAAGGCCAGTGGGCAGGACAAAGTGCAGAGTGAGTCCATGAGAAGCTGCACAGGCAGGGGGCACACAGCAGTGAACGACAAGGGCAGCGGCCAGTCCAAGGTGCAGAGCATGTCCATGAGAAGCTGCACAGGCAGGGGCAAAACAGCAAGGCCAGTGGCCAGTCCAAGGTGCAGGGCATGTCCATGAGAAGCTGCACAGGCAGGGGGCACACAGCAGTGAACGACAAGGCCAGTGGGCAGGACAAAGTGCAGAGTGAGTCCATGAGAAGCTGCACAGGCAGGGGGCACACAGCAGTGAACGACAAGGCCAGTGGGCAGGACAAAGTGCAGAGTGAGTCCATGAGAAGCTGCACAGGCAGGGGGCACACAGCAGTGAACGACAAGGCCAGTGGCCAGTCCAAGGTGCAGAGCATGTCCATGAGAAGCTGCACAGGCAGGGGCAAAACAGCAAGGCCAGTGGCCAGTCCAAGGTGCAGGGCATGTCCATGAGAAGCTGCACGGGCAGGGGGCACACAGCAGTGTATGACAAGGCCAGTGGGCAGGACAAAGTGCAGAGTGAGTCCATGAGAAGCTGCACAGGCAGGGGGCACACAGCAGTTAACGACAAGGCCAGTGGGCAGGACAAAGTGCAGAGTGAGTCCATGAGAAGCTGCACAGGCAGGGGGACACAGCAGTGAACGACAAGGCCAGTGGGCAGGACAAAGTGCAGAGTGTGTCCATGAGAAGCTGCACAGGCAGGGGGCACACAGCAGTGAACGACAAGGCCAGTGGGCAGGACAAAGTGCAGAGTGTGTCCATGAGAAGCTGCACAGGCAGGGGGCACACAGCAATGAACGACAAGGCCAGTGGGCAGGACAAAGTGCTGAGTGTGTCCATGAGAAGCTGCACAGGCAGGGGGCACACAGCAGTGAACGACAAGGCCAGTGGGCAGGACAAAGTGCAGAGTGAGTCCATGAGAAGCTGCACAGGCAGGGGGCACACAGCAGTGAACGACAAGGCCAGTGGGCAGGACAAAATGCAGAGTGAGTCCATGAGAAGATGCACAGGGAATGTGTGCAACTGTACCCTAACCATGGTCAGCAACACAGTCTGGGGTGTCACGATGTGCAGCACAGGCCATGCTGTGTGAGAGACAGGCGTGTGAGGTCGACCAACACTCAGACTTGGCTGTCAGTCGTACTGGGAGCTGGCTGTGTGTCGGGCCCAGTTGGAGCACTTGACTGGGGAGTGGGAGGCACAGCTGAGGTATACCTATCAGTGTCTTGGCAAAACGGAGGGCTGCTTGGACCAGGTGGTATAGTGGCACGTGGAGGTAGAGTCATGCAGACATGAGACACAGTGTGGATGGGAGATTGTGGAGGGGTGCCTTTCCACTTCTTGGGGAGTCGCAATGGCTTCACTGTCTTGGGAACAATGGGAAGTGGCGTGGACACATCAGGCTCACTCAACACCAAGGCTGCAGCAGGTGCAGACGCTGGCCCTCCCTCTGGTGACGTGCTTGAACCTGCGCAACGCTTTGCATGGCCCTGGCTTTGCCCCTCCATCCCCTGCCTACCAGGTGGTCCCCCCACAGTGCCCTCCATTCCCTGCTTCACTGGGCTTGCTATGGGAGTCGAAGTAGTGGTTGAATTCGACTTGCAGCCCTTCTTATGCCTACCCCTGGCACTCACCACCTTCTCAGTGGGCATGGAAATTGTATGTTTGGTTTTGGGAGACGCTTTCGGGACAGGAGAGTCCTTGGCTGGGGATGTCCCTGAGGCACGTGACCCTGACGCCTGCTTCTTGGCTCTTTGTCCCCTGGTGTTGCCTGATGGGCTCTTGTCTGTGTGCACTGGGGTGGCTTTGGTCATCTGTGGGGATGGTGTCTGCGGCCTGGACGGCTTGGGCTTCTGTTGCTGCTGTGTGCTACGTGTGCCGTATCGTGACTTAGAGGTCTGTGGAGCGTGGTCACTGTCGTCCGACGTGGCCACTGGCATGGGTGTGGACAAAGGGACTTTCGCTGGACTCCCAGATTGTGCCAGTTGAAGGGCTGATGTCACTGCAGTGGACAATGACTGGACAGTACGGTGCAGCCCACCCACGTCTGAATGTATGCCCTCAATGAATGCAACCACCTGAGCCAATTTACTGTTGTGGTCCATGAATGCATTGAGGAGAGCTGTCTGGCCTACACACAGCTGGCGCAAAAGGTCCACAGAATCAGCACTGATGGCAGCAGGGGGGACCGGGGCCGGGGCTGCGGTGTCGGGGGTGAAGGACACCCTTCCCCTCTTAGCGGTGCGAACACGGGCAGCACCAGAGGAAGTGGCTGGGAGGGTGGGCACTGCACGCTGTGTGGTAGAAGATGAAGCAGAGTCCCCGTTCCCTGTGCCCGCCAACATGTCTGCGTCACCGCTGGCATCAGATGACGTACTACTTTGCGTCTCGGGCTGTGATTCCTCCAGCAGACTCCTGTCCCCCTCCGAGGCGCTGGTCACATCTGTCTCACAGGGCTCCTCTGCAGCTGTTGTGCTAGTTTCCCCACCACTGGTGTCCGTCCCCTGTTCCCCCGTGACCACGGGAGATGCTGCATGAGAGAGAGAGATGTAGGGTCAGTGCAGTGGCAGCAACAGAACAAACATATGCAATACAGACAACCATTAAGATGTCTAGATCTACATGTTGCACGCCACCCTGTACAATTACATCGTTCAAACCCACCTCTGTCATCACAACAGTGCGTGTGCACTATCAAACCAGGACAAAGTGAGCAATGTGATGACCACACAGCACAACATCCTGCATGTGGCTCCGTTACAACAGCAACACAGATAGCTCATACCTGTCTCACACCACCCACAATGCCATTTAAATGCCCCATACCCGTTTCCCAGTATTAGGTACAGGTAGGACACATGCATGACAGCTGCACCCAGCACAGGCACAAGCTTACACTCCCAGGCCACTGCATCACGCTACCAACATCACATCGCCCAGCGCTGGCACATGCTGTGCACACATGCAGCCACACACAGCCATAGTCACCCTTCCCAGTACACTCACCCCTAATTGCCTGCTGATGCTCCTTCAATCGTGCATCCAGCTCAGGGTGAGTCACGGCCAAGATGCGGCACATTAGTGGTGTCATGCTGCGCCGTGCCATCCGGCCAGTGCGAGGGATCCGCCCCAGCGTCATCTCCGCAATGTTCTTTGCCAGCCGTGAGATGTCGTCCCACCTCTTGTGGCAGTGGGTGCGCCGTCGGTTTGATACTCCCAGAGCACGCACCTTGTTTGCAATGCCCCTCCACACGGCCTTCCGCTGGTGCACCTTGAGCTGCAGGCATGGGAGACAAGAGGGGGCAAACATCAGTGACACAGTGTCATGTGACAAAATCACTCAGGACAGTAGCATGATACAGATTAATCACAAATCCACATATCTCACATGCAGAGACAGGAATGCTTTTCACATGGTACATCTGCATGTGAGAATCACACGTAAATGCATGCATGTATGAGGGGGACACAATACTTGCACATCTCATGTACAAGCAGGATGCCAGCACAGAAGACCATGTGTACTCTGCCCACATCTACTAACCATTTTTAGGTAGAGCAAGACATACGTCACAAAACAACATGTGTATGTGGCGAGACCCACTGTGTCCAACAATGCGCAGGCGTCAACGAACATGCACTGTGAGTAGCCCACTGTGTCATGTATATCACATTGAGGGACATGATCTCACAAACCCACGTCCTTTCTCACAGTGCCAGTCGTGTGCAATCTACAGGGTTGACATGGCACATTGATGGGGAGTCAAATTTGAAAATGAACATGTTACACTCTGTACAGTCAGTGATGTGTTCTTGTTGTATTGGGCGGTGACTGTGCAGGCCAGGTGGGCTCACACTGAGATGGACAACAGGGAAACGCAAAGACATGCACACTAGCAATCACTGGCCTGAATCCTCCATTACCAACTTGCTGCTTCACTGTATGGCTGACAAGACAAGACATGTCCCTCCAATCTTGATGTGCAGGCAGGGAGACTTGAGGAGTAGGGTACACACCCCTTCACCCAATGGAATGCAAGTTAGGCAATGCATGACACAAACCCACACTCACATGCACATACTGCATCAGACCAACTACATGTGTGCCCCCCCTGCACTTTCACACAGAGGGCCTGATTCACAGAACTAACTTACGTCAAAAACGTAAAGTTAGTACTTTTTGGTATTCACAGAATACACTTACTCATTTTGGTATTCACAGAATGAATTTACTCATTTCGGTATTCACAGAAGTTAGTAGTCCTAACTTTAGGACTCCTAAATGCCTTCTGTGAATACCGAAAGTCTTAAAGTTAGGATTTTTCTCAGTTTAGGAGTAGTAAAGTTAGGACTCCTAACTTCTATGAATACCGAAATGAGTAAGTTCATTCTGTGAATACCAAAATGAGTAAGTGTATTCTGTGAATACCAAAAGTACTAACTTTACGTTTTTGACGTGTTAGTTCTGTGAATCAGGCCCCCACTGTGTAAGACTTACCACGACATTTGGGGCACCATATAGCCTTGGGTACTGTGTGAGCACCTCGTCCACCAGGACCTCAAGCTCCTCGCCAGTGAAGGGACTGGCACAGATCTTCTCTGTCCTTGACATCACTGTTGGTTAGAGACAGCAGCTGCAGCAGCAGGTGAGGGTCCCAGGCAGCAGTCCCTGGAGGCAGCAGCAGGTGAGGGTCTCAGGCAGCAGTCCCTGGAGGCAGCAGCAGGTGAGGGTCTCAGGCAGCAGTCCCTGGAGGCAGCAGCAGGTGAGGGTCTCAGGCAGCAGTCCCTGGAGGCAGCAGCAGGTGAGGGTCTCAGGCAGCAGGCTCTGTGAGCAGTGGAAATTCTGGGCACTCACCCACACATATATAGCCCCCTGGTGTCATTCCAGTAGTCCTGGGCTGCTGCAATTGGTGTACCAGGTCAGCCTTTTACAAATGCATCCAATGACTGGCACCGCGGTGGTGTAGCACGCCTACCGCTATTTTCAAATTGCATCGAGCTTCCGCGATCGCAGAGCCCATTGGCTGTAATGGCATGGACCATGGCGGTGACAAACCGCAGGGGCCAGGCGGGCGCTACCGCGGGATTGCATCTTTTGATTGAATCCAAAGACTGGCACCGCGGTGGTGTAGCACGCCTACCGCTCTTTTCAAAATTGCATCGAGCTTCCCCGATCGCGAAGCCCATTGGCTGTAATGGCATGGACCATGGCGGTGACACACCGCAGGGGCCAGGCGGGCGCTACCGCGGGATTGCATCTTTTGATTGCATCCAATGACCGGCACCGCGGTGGTGTAGCACGCCTACCACTCTTTTCAAAATTGCATCGAGCTTCCGCGATCGCGGAGCCCATTGGCTGTAATGGCATGGACCATGGCGGGGACACACCGCTGGTGCCAGGCGGTAGTTTCCGCAATTTGGGTGCCATAGACACACATGAGGCACTGCGATTTGGGTGGCGGAGCATGCCAACCGCCATTTGGCCATGTCTCTGGGGCTATCAGTACCGCACCCGTGCATTGGGGTGTGTTGCACACACACCGCTGGTGCCAGGCGGTAGTTTCCGCAATTTGGGTGCCATAGACACACATGAGGCACCGCGATTTGGGTGGCGGAGCATGCCAACCGCCATTTGGCCATGTCTCTGGGGCTATCAGTACCGCACCCATGCTTTGGGGTGTGTTGCACACACACCGCTGGTGCCAGGCGGTAGTTTACGCAATTTGGGTGCCATAGACACACATGAGGCACTGCGATTTGGGTGGCGGAGCATGCCAACCGCCATTTGGCCATGTCTCTGGGGCTATCAGTACCGCACCCGTGCATTGGGGTGTGTTGCACACACACCGCTGGTGCCAGGCGGTAGTTTCCGCAATTTGGGTGCCATAGACACACATGAGGCATCGCGATTTGGGTGGCGGAGCATGCCAACCGCCATTTGGCCATGTCTCTGGGGCTATCAGTACCGCACCCGTGCATTGGGGTGTGTTGCACACACACCGCTGGTGCCAGGCGGTAGTTTCCGCAATTTGGGTGCCATAGACACACATGAGGCACCGCGATTTGGGTGGCGGAGCATGCCAACCGCCATTTGGGCATCACTTGTCTCTCAGTACCGCACCTACAGTACACTACACTACACTACACTACAGGACAGTGTTGGTATGGACAATACAATGTGCACACATGTCAATGTGTTGATGTGCATTGTCAATCACAGCATTTTTTTTTCCAATTGATGATGTTTGTTTTAGCATGTCCTCTCATGTTAGATCATGCACACACTCGTCATTGATGCTCAGACTGTGGTCATTGTGTTGTTGAGGTGTGCCAGGTTCAATTGACGCCTGAATGTGTGTCATGTACAGCAGCTAGGTAGGATACCGTGGGGTTGCCTTGTCACACATGTGCAGGATGACAGACTCCCAGGTGTGCCCATGGGGAATGTGGCCATATCCCAATGTCCATTCACTTTGACCGAGGTGTTGTTTGGGGGACTTGCTGTGTGTAATTAGACAAGTGTGTGATTTGTGTAGTTGAAGGGGTCCCTACATGTCAGCTGGTCTGTGACTCAATTCATATGACATTCTTTGTTGGCGTTGTGTCAGCCATGATGTGAGATGCTGTGCACATCCCATGATGTATTGCATTACAATGTGTCCACTCTCATCTCAACTAGGAGGAGACCAAATCTGCATCGTCACTTGACAGTGCTGGCAGACATGGAGGATGAGGCGATCATCCGGAAATGCCATCTGGATAGAGCCACCCTAAAGACCCTTTGTGATTTGTTGGAGCCCCACCTACAGCCTCCCCGAACATATCCAACAGCTTTCACCCCAACGTATAAGGTGATGGCGGCACTGCATTTTTTTGCGACTGGATCATTCCAGTACACGGTGGCCGAGGCAGGTGGGATGTCACAACCCATGTTCAGCATAGTGCTGCGGGATGTTCTGTCCGCCATGATGATCTACAAGGACAGATACACACATTTCCCCAGGGGGGCAGAATTGGCAGCTGTAAAGGGAGATTTCTATCCCCTCGGACACATCCCGCATGTTGTTGGTGCCATTGATTGCACCCATGTTGGGCTAGTGCCACCACAGGTCCGTGAGCACATCTGCAGGAATCGTAAACATTACCACTCCATAAATGTCCAAGTGGTATGCCTGGCAGATATGATCATCTCACACGTGTGTGCAAAATTTCCTGGCTCGGCCCATGACTCATACATCCTGCGTAGCAGCATTGTACCCCAGCTGATGGCCAATCTGCTTCCTGAGCGTGCATGGATTGTGGGTGAGTATGCCTAGTCATGTGGCGTGCTGTGTGTGTGACCTGCTGTCCTCTGCATCTGCGACATTGCAATGTTTCTTTGTGTTTGTCACACATAGGTGACTCTGCATATCCCAACCGTCCGTGGTTGCTGAGCCCACTGCGGAACCCCAGGACACCAGCTGATGTCCGCTACAATGATGCCCATGGGAGGACACGTTGTGTGGTGGAGCGTACCTTTGGACTGCTGAAGTCACGTTTCCGCTGCCTGGACAAGACCGGAGGGGCACTGATGCACTCGCCCAGGAAGGTGTGTCAGATTGTAGTGGCATGCTGCATGCTCCACAACCTAGCCATTCGCAAGGAGATTCCCCTGCTCCTGGATGATGATGAGCAGCCAAGGCCCCCGCCTGCAAACCAACCCGTGTCCAGTGATGATGACAGTGGAGAGGAGGAAGGTGTTGACCTGCGTCAACAGCTCATCACCCGCTACTTCACTTGAAGGTGGGTGACAATGTACAACGTACCCATTGTCTGATGATGTTGCTGTTGTTGTGAGGGTGTAAGTGAGATTTGTGACAGCAGCCAGTTGTAGACTCAGTGTTTGCTGTCAATGTTCATGGGACAGTTCATTTATGAACATCTACAGGATGTGTATGTTGGCACTTGTTGCCCATTGTTATGTGTGCATGTGGGTTGTTCTTGTTGTGAAGTGTTGTGTGATGTCTGTGATGCCACACCCAGACTAGTGAATGTTGTTCTGTTGTGTTTTCCTAGGTGCCTTTGACCTCTCCTTGCCTACATACACTCCGTCCCCTGGTACATTGTATTCCTGTAGAAAATTGTACATCCTGGAATAAAGACGGAGCAGGTACAACAACATGTGTGTAATGATTTGTTTATTTACAAAGGTGACATGTGAGAGGGGTACATTGACAGTGAGGTGATTAGTGGAGCAGTGAGTTGACAGTTATGGTAAATGAGATAATCGAGTGGTCACCACATAGGTGTGGTGACCCAGTCCAACAGACAGATGCCATTCACAAGGCAGTGTGGGGAAGGACAGTCCAAAAAGTCAATGCAGTGGTGCAGAGGGTTGCCATCATGGCTGGCTGCGTGACTGACGTTTGGCAGGTGCTTTGCCAAAAGATACTCCCAGGGTTTTCTTCGGACGGCCCCTTTTCCGTTTGGCAGGGGGCCTCTGCTATAGGGCCAGTGGGGTCTGAGGACTCACCACTCTCTGTGGCCGCAGGGGAGGATGGTGAACTGTCATCCTGCGGACCACCAGTGGGAGGGGAGGTGTTGTTTGTGGCGCAGGCCTGTCCCTCAGTACCGCCACTAGTTGGCCCAAGAGGTCCACAATTTGTCCCATGCGGGTGTCCATGGACCTCATCAGCAGGAGGAGCTCACGTGAATCTTGTTCGGACCGGGCCGTTTGTCCCTGGGCCCGTTCATATGCCCCAAGGACTCTGTGGATGTGGTCCAGGGATTCGGTCCCAGGCTGTGATCGTGTGTGGGTGACCCTGCCCCTCCCACCTGCACTGCTGCCACGGACCGGTTGCCTCTCCACTGTCGGACCACACATCCTCTCCCTGCCCTCCTCAGTTGGTGGGGTGGGGTGGTCATCCTGTGAGACAGGGAGGGTGTTGCAGGCACCACTGGTGGTTGTGGTTGTGGTGGTGGTGGACGCACCGGACGTAACAGCAGGGGCATGCAGATTGGTTGTTGTAGCTGCAGGTGTGGTGGGGGACGATGGGGTCCTGGGACCTGTTGCGCCCTGGAACACCAGATGGGCCAGCCTGGGTCTCCTCATCCGAAGATTCCTGGAAGTCAACATCCGAGAGTCGATGTTCCGGGGGGGGGGTAGACTGGCCCTGCAGGTTGCTGGTGTCGTCCTCTGCAGTCAATTCTTGGTCACCTGTGGGTCAGATGGGAAATGGTCATTGGGGTGCACCCCGTAAGATTTGTGTTAGCTGTGTGTCATTCACTGTTAGTACACTACACAGTTGACTGATCATCACATTGTTTCCTAAGTGCACTACTGTGCCTCCTGACATGCTGCGGTGGTACATGCATTTCTTGTCCATGGTGTGAGGTGTCAATATGTACCATGCGCCACGTGCATAATTTGTGATTACAGGGACATGTTGACATCTAGGGCCTTGCGCTAAATATGATTTTTGTGCGGACTGTTTGTAGATTTTTTTGACCTGTCAGCCGTCACATCTGGGCATGTCCTGGCCATTGTCATCTCCTGCATACCTTTGTCTTGTCACGTGCATATCTGGATTGGTACCACATACCATGCTTTCTTACTGTTCATATGGTCCTTGTTACTCTGGCCCCATGGCACTGAACCTGTCATTCATTGCTGTGCATGATTGTTCCCAGTCTTTCCTCTACATGTGCATTGGTGTGTCACACTTTGGTTGCTGTGACAGTTTCCTTTGCTTAGCTGTGTGCACACTGTGCGTGGCAATATGATCGGTGTGCATATTTGTGCATTGAGAGGACTGGTGTTGTCATATGGCACCATTCGTTTTGTGACGAATGGCTAGGTGCACGTACTGCCTACTTACCTGTTGTGTGTTAGCATTTGTCTTTGTTTTATGACACATCTGTGTGTGCGTGGTGGAGGCTTGCATCCTGCTCAGTGGTGGCACAAGACAGAATAATATGTCTGGCTAGCTGTTTGTTTATTTGGAGTGATCCATTATATGCCACATGCATCTGGGTGGTATAGGGAGAGCCATCTTGTTGGACTGGGGGACAGGGGGCATGGTGGGAGTAGTAGTACAGGCCTCCCCCCAAACAGCCCTCCATGACAAGATGGCTACCTACCTGTTAGTTTGTTGGTTGTGGATGTAATGGCTGACACATGCTTTTGGGTGGGGAGGGGGTGTGCTCCATCCTGCTGAGGTGTGGGACAGGGGGCATGGTGGGAGTAGTAGTCCAGGCCTCCCCCCCAAACAGCCCTCCATTGCAAGATGGCTACCTACCTGTTAGTTTGTTGGTTGTGGATGTAATGGCTGACACATGCTTCTGGGTGGGAGAGTGCTCCATCCTGCTGAGGTGTGGGACAGGGGGCATGGTGGGAGTAGTAGTCCAGGCCTCCCCCCAAACAGCCCTCCATTGCAAGATGGCTACCTACCTGTTAGTTTGTTGGTTGTGGATGTAATGGCTGACACATGCTTCTGGGTGGGGTGGGGGTGTGCTCCATCCTGCTGAGGTATGGGACAGGGGGCATGGTGGGAGTAGTAGTCCAGGCCTCCCCCCAAACAGCCCTCCATTGCAAGATGGCTACCTACCTGTTAGTTTGTTGGTTGTGGATGTAATGGCTGACACATGCTTCTGGGTGGGGTGGGGGTGTGCTCCATCCTGCTGAGGTGTGGGACAGGGGGCATGGTGGGAGTAGTAGTCCAGGCCTCCCCCCCAAACAGCCCTCCATGGCAAGATGGCTACCTACCTGTTAGTTTGTTTGTTGGGGATGTAATGGCTGACACATGCTTCTGGGTGGGGGAGTGCTCCATCCTGCTGAGGTGTGGGACAGGGGGCATGGTGGGAGTAGTAGTCCAGGCCTCCCTCCCACATACAGCCCTCCATGACAAGATGGCTACCTACCTGTTAGTTTGTTGGTTGTGGATGTAATGGCTGACACATGCTTCTGGGTGGGGTGGGGGTGTGCTCCATCCTGCTGAGGTGTGGGGCAGGGGGCATGGTGGGAGTAGTAGTCCAGGCCTCCCCCCCAAACAGCCCTCCATGGCAAGATGGCTACCTACCTGTTAGTTTGTTTGTTGGGGATGTAATGGCTGACACATGCTTCTGGGTGGGGGAGTGCTCCATCCTGCTGAGGTGTGGGACAGGGGGCATGGTGGGAGTAGTATTCCAGGCCTCCCTCCCACATACAGCCCTCCATGGCAAGATGGCTACCTACCTGTTGGTTTGTTGGTTGGGGATGTAATGGCTGACACATGCTTCTGGGTGGGGGAGTGCTCCATCCTGCTGAGGTGTGGGACAGGGGGCATGGTGGGAGTAGTAGTCCAGGCCTCCCTCCCACATACAGCCCTCCATGACAAGATGGCTACCTACCTGTTAGTTTGTTGGTTGTGGATGTAATGGCTGACACATGCTTCTGGGTGGGGTGGGGGTGTGCTCCATCCTGCTGAGGTATGGGACAGGGGGCATGGTGGGAGTAGTAGTCCAGGCCTCCCCCCAACAGCCCTCCATGGCAAGATGGCTACCTACCTGTTAGTTTGTTTGTTGGGGATGTAATGGCTGACACATGCTTCTGGGTGGGGGAGTGCTCCATCCTGCTGAGGTGTGGGACAGGGGGCATGGTGGGAGTAGTAGTCCAGGCCTCCCCCCCAAACAGCTACCTACCTGTTTGTTGGGGATGTAATGGCTGACACATGCTTCTGGGTGGGGTGGGGGAGTGCTCCATCCTGCTGAGGTGTGGGACAAGGGGGCATGGTGGGAGTTGCAGTGCTGGCTGCCTGTGCACATGCACCCATGGTAATGTTGCTAGCTACATTGGTGGTGATTGGGAGGGGGTGGTGCAGATGAATGGAATTGGTCCTAGGAGGTGTATCTTTGCAGTTGTGCAAGGCAGTACATAGCAGTGTGGTGGTAGTCATTTGTTTGTACTTACCAGCCTCAACTCCCCCGGGTACTCCTCTGAGACTCTCTGGATGCAGTATGGCAAGCACCTTCTCCTCCCATGGGGTGAATGGTTTTGGTGGTATGGGAGTGCCACCGCCAGTCTTGTCAGCCAGCTGACGGTTCTTGGTCCTCCTCTCTTTGACAACCCTCTTCAAGTCATGCCACCACTTCATGATTTCCTTTCTGGATCTTGGGATGGTCCCTACTGCATTGACCTTCTGGACTATCCTTGCCCACATTTTTAGTCCTTGTGGCTAATGGTGTCTGTTGGACCAGGCTACCAAACAGTTGGGGTTCCACTCTGACTATCTCATCTACCATTACCTTCAACTCACTCTCTGTGAATTTGGTTTTTTTATGTGTTGACATGGTGTGTGATGTGCAGAGGTGTTGTAGGTGCAGGGGTGTAAGTGGTGGTGGTGGTGGTGATGTGTATGGTGTGTGATGTGCAAAGGGGTTAGGGGTGCAGGTGTGGAAGTGGTGGTGGTGATGTGTGTGGTGTGAGTGGTGATGGTGTGTAGCTTTGCCTATCCTTTGTTCTCAGGGGTTGGGCCCTTCAGTTGTGGGTTAGTGCAGAGGATTGTGGTCAAGGAAGGGGCTGGTTTTATGCTCTATGTGGGTGTGTCCACATGTGGGAGTGCTCTCAGGTGTGTTGTGTGGGTTGTCCTTGTAATTTTTTTTTTTTGTGCAATGTTGTGTCATTGGGGTGTGTTTTCTGTTTTTGGGTGGCATGGCTACTTTGGTGTGGGCACTTTGTGGCCTTATTGTGGGATTTTTAAATCGTCCGCAAAATTTGTCACGGAGCGTCCGCTGCGGTGGCTTTGCTGCAGCTCTTCCGCATGCTCTCCCATTCATCACTGTTAGCGACCGCGGCAGTCGGAAAGAGCGGAACGTGCCGCGGGACTTGCGGGGATATCCTAATTTCCCGTGCGGTGTCTCCGCTATCCTTGCGGTGGGTTGGTGTTTTTCCGCCGCGGATCCGTCTGCCGCCGACGTGTTTTGGCCATATCCGCACGCTACGGGCGGTTTTTCTTCCCCCCGTTCCGCCGCGGTCGGTGTTTTTTGGCGGTTGATCCTAATTTGGCCACCGGTTTCTCCCCGGTGCCGGCGGGCGGTTCTTTTCTGCTTCCATGGCGGTCGGGGTGATTTTCCGACCGCCATCCTAATAGGCCCCAAAGTGTCACCAGTAAAATAACAATTTTGCAAACAAGAAGTCCAGTATTTAGGACATAAAATCGAAAAGAGAGTCAGAAAGGTGACACCAGAAAGAATTAGCGTAATCAGACAATTGTACCCACCTACCACTCAGAAAGAAGTACGCATGTTTTTGGGAATGGTTGGATACTGTAGGCAGTGGATTTGTGATTTCTCATTGATTGCAAAACCTCTACAGAGGTTGACACGAAAAGATGTGAAAGATCCGATTGTATTGGATGAGGAAAACATGGAAGCCTTTACTACATTGAGAAACAGTCTTTGTTGAGCACCTGCATTGGGAATGCCAGATTATACCAAGGAATTTGCATTGTATTGTTGCAAAAGAGATGGATG
The DNA here is from genome assembly GCA_963921515.1 of Calotriton arnoldi. NCBI lineage: Eukaryota > Metazoa > Chordata > Amphibia > Caudata > Salamandridae > Calotriton > Calotriton arnoldi. The sequence continues at coordinate 868,096 of CAWUFW010006622.1, forward strand.
TGCACTTTCAGTCCTAACTCAGAAACATGGAATGGCACGACGTCCAGTAGCATATTTTTCTGCTACTCTGGATTCAGTGGCTGCAGCGTTACCAGGCTGTTTGAAAGCAGTAGCCGCCACTTGTGTGAGCCTGGAACAAAGCGAAGCGATTGCGATGGGTTATCCAGTCAAAGTGTATGTGCCACATTCTGTTGAGATCCTTTTAACTCGAACCCGGACTCAATATCTAACCTCTAGTCGGCTGACTAAGTATGAGAGAGTGATTCTGGGTGCTGAAAATGTAACTGTGGTAAGGTGCACAACTGTAAATCCAGCAACTTTATTGCCAAGTTCTCGATGTGAGGAAGTGAGAGGAAGCAGATCATGATTGTTTGGACTTGACAGAACTGTGCACCAAACCCAGGTTTGATATAGAGGATGCTCCTTTGGAAGAACCAGACTGTGAAATATTTGTGGATGGGTCATGTCTAAGAAATGAGAAAGGCGAATTATGCACTGCCTATGCTGTTTGCACCATAGCGGGAGTTCTAGAAGCATCCTGTCTAAAAGGGGTAAATTCTGCTCAAATTGCAGAATTGATTGCTCTAATTAGAGCTTGCAAAATTTCCAAAAGTCTGAGGGTGACCATATTCACGGATAGCCAATATGGATTCTGAGTTGTCCATGATTTTGGACAGCTATGGATGCAAAGGGGATTTCTGACTTCTTCAGGTTCTCATATTCATAACAGCAAAACTGTAAAAGAATTATTGGATGCTTTGCAATTGCCCAAAAGAATTGCAGTGGTCAAATGTGCCACACATAAATCAGGAGATGATTATGTGACGAAGGGCAACAGATACGCTGACCAAATAGCGCGTTTCTGTGCACGAAATTTAATGGATTTAAACAGATCAATTGAAATGGAAAATACCGAAGGCCATCTTTTGTTCAAAAACATATATGAAACTTGGGATGAAGTGAGGCAGATGCAGCAAGATGCAAGTGATGAGGAAAAAGAAATCTGGAAAAATACAGGTTGTAGAAAGCGAGCAGAAGATAAAGTGTGGGTCTATTTTGATGAAAGACCAGTCCTGCAAGATTCTTTACTTTCCCATATGGCCAGGGTATCATGGAATTGCACATATTGGAAGAGATGCAATGATCAGACTTTTTAAGCAGTCATGGTATAACCCGAGGTTCAGGGTCATTGCAGAGAGCCTTTGCCAGAGGTGCATAGTTTGTCAGAAACAAAATCCAGGCAGAAAGACAGTTGTTAGTTGGGGACGAATTGGAAGGGCAGGAGGACCATTTACACGTCTCCAATTAGATTTTTTTTTAGCTCCCCCCCTGTAATGGGCTGTGATATGTGCTAGTTATTGTCTGTTTGTTCTCTCGTTGGGTGGAAGCCTATCCGACAAGAAGGAATGACAGCTTAACTGTCGCCAAACTACTTCTGAGAGAACTGATTCCTAGATTTGGATTTCCAGTCACCTTAGAGACAGATAGAAGAACTCATTTTAATATTGAGATAATTAGGATGATTTGTGCAGCATTGCAAATTGAACAGAAGCTGCATTGCGCCTATCGACCAGAAGCATCTGGAGTGGTTGAACAATTAAACGGCACAATAAAATCTAGGTTAGGAAAGGTGTGTGCATCCACAACACTGAAATAGCCTGACGCTTTCCCCTTGTACTGATGAGTCTTAGAAGCATTCCTGACAAAAAGACGGGTTTGAGTCCACATGAGATCCACATGAGATCCGAATAAAAGAAACGGAAGCTTGACCTATGAAAGGTGCCTGACCCTAAGATGGCAGCCATCCTCTAAATCCTTTCCAAAAGAGTGGAGGAGGGGAATATCCCCAGCTGAAACCAACGGATTCTCGTGGGACACCAGGATCGGTGCCTTTCGATTGAACTTTGACGATGCCCCCTGGGCGGATACCAAAACTGTTTGTACTTACCGCGGAGCCCGAACAACCTTGGCCGATGGCCGGTGGAGCTGTCCTATGCAGTTATAGAGGAGTTTGGCTCTGGCTCACCCCCTCAGCCGTCACCTACCCAGCCGGACATCTGACACTGTTTTCCTCGTCGCTCGTTGTGTTTCCTTCCCTCCCCCGCATCGCATGTTTTTGTTTTCTCCTATGTCTTTACTTGAAACTTGTAATTGATGTAATTATGTAACCCGTAACGCTCTGATCCTCATGTAAAGCGCTCTGATACCTCCGGGTCTAGCCAGCGCTATATAAAACTTAGCAAATAAATAAATAAATGAAATAAATAAATAAAAAATCCTAATGGGAAGAGTAATGAGACAAGCATACATACCGGCAAACAAACTGATGAATATATCTGATGATCTAGTGCTTGACTATTGCAGAGGATTGGCTGACCTGGTGCATTCTGTGTCTCGCCAGGTTGGAGAAGACGCCACAATAACACAGCCGAATCAAGCTCATGATCTGAGTCCTGGTGAATGGGTTCTTATCAAGAAACACGTGAGGAAATCGTGTTTAGAACCCAGGTGGAGCGGTCCCTACCAAGTTATTCTGGTGACGACAACAGCGGTGAAATGTGGTGGTCTGCCAAATTGGATTCATGCTAGCCACACCAGACGAGTCCCAAGTCCACTTGAAAGACAAGAGCAGCAACTGGTAAACAAAAGTGAAAGACCAGAGGTTGAAGTGTGTGAAGCTGAAGAATCTAGAATAACAGATTCTGAATAACAAACTGATGATGAACAGCCGAGCACAAGCCAAGTAAAGTGTGCACCAGTTACTGGGTCTCGAGAAACCGCTGTAGAACCAGAAGGAGGTGAAACTGCTATTGAACCAGGAGAAAGTGAGTTTGCTATCGAACAAGGAGTCAGTGAAGTTATTGTTGAAACAGAAGAAACAGAAATTGCTGAAGAGCAGAGAGAAAGACAGATAGAAAAAGGCCAAATAAAAGAACCTGTGAACAAGATACAGATGGTGAAAAAGTAGTCCAACCTAAGAAAGCAAGAAAAGGTGATAATTGGCCAGGTGGAGTGAAAAGACTGAAATACACTCTTGTAAGGAGAAAATCAAGAAAAAGACCGGAGCAAAGTAATGAGGTCTCAAATCAGACAGACCAAGAAGAGTCAGGAGAAGATTTAGTACGAAAAACAAGAATAGCAAGAATTCCAAGTAGAAAATATACAGCACCAGAATGGACCTACGTGATCTTGGAAGAAAATGAAAGCTCAGATCAAAGTGAAGAAAGAGACAAATCAGACACTGAACATGTGGATGAAAGCAAACTGAAACCACCTTAACACCTTGACCGCGGCGCGAATTCCCCCACGGTGCTGGTGATTTATTGAGTGGGCAGGGTTCAAACGGCCCCCGGCCATCCTCCGCACACGCCCACTGTGACGTCGGACGGCCGGGGGCCATCCGACGCATCGAAGGGGTTAAAGAACTGTGACAAAAACTAAGGTGCAGCATTTGTCAGTTGGAAAAGGAAATAAAGATTCTGAGGACCTAAAGAAAAGAAAAGAAAAGAAAAGGGGTGAAGCAGAAAGCCTGAAGTGTAGGATTACACTATGTTTTTCTTAGAATTTTTTGAGTTTTTAGTAAAAGCTTAGGGGTCGATTCCGATCTCGGCCGGAAGCGCACCTAACAGTATTCGTCCGGAAAAAAAACCAGCCGAGTGCGTGATTCCCGACCGATTCGAACACTCGTACGATGCGCATAACAACCCAGATTCCGAGCGAGCCGTACTTACCCAATCCAGCTCCTGTTCCCCGCCCGAGCCGGATCCGTAAACGCAGAATCGAGTCGTACGGAAGCAAATACATAGCACCTTCCGGCCGGACGAGTACGATGCGCACTCCGTACGCGCCGAACCCGTCGCTACGTCCGGGACGTTTGAGCATCCGGGCGAGCCATACATAAGCTCCGTTTCGCGCCACAAAACGATCCACGGCTATGAGACGTACAAGCCTGCTACGAGTACGAGTCGAAGACACGAGAAACCTGAACGAGACGATCCAAGCATGAATCCCATTGCGCAGGTCCTACCTATACTCTACATCTATTACCGGGACCGGCACGGACGCGTACGGCGCAGACGGTAAGTCAGACACCAACAACACAAACAAACGACACGTACCCGAAATATGTCACACACACATAGGGATGCACAAATGACGTACACTAGCAACAGCAGAACCATAGGGGTGGGATGGCCATCACCAATGCCATACACACCCATAGAGGGATGGATGCCTACCACCAACACCACCCTACCACCACCCCTACTCAGGGGGGGCTGGATGCCTGCCACTACCACCACCCCTACTCAGGGGAGCCTGGATGCCTACCACTACCACCACCCCTACTCATGGGGGGCTGGATGCCTGTCACTACTACCATCCCCACCCTTAGGGGGATGGATGCCTACCACTACCACCACCCCTACTCAGGGGGCCTGGATGCCTGCCACTACCACCACCCCTACTCAGGGGGGCTGGATGCCTACCACTACCACCACCCCTACTCAGGGGGGGCTGGATGCCTGCCACTACCACCACCCCTACTCAGGGGGGGGCTGGATGCCTGCCACTACCACCACCCCTACTCATGGGGGCCTGGATGCCTGTCACTACTACCATCCCCACCCTTAGGGTGGATGGATGCCTACCACTACCACCACCCCTACTCAGGGGGCCTGGATGCCTACCACTACCACCACCCCTACTCAGGGGGGCTGGATGCCTCCCACTACCACCACCCCTACTCATTGGGGGCTGGATGCCTGCCACTACCACCACCCCTACTCAGGGGGGGCTGGATGCCTGCCACTACCACCACCCCTACTCATGGGGGCCTGGATGCCTGTCACTACTACCATCCCCACCCTTAGGGGGCTGGATGCCTGTCACTACCACCACCCCTACTCAGGGGGGGCTGGATGCCTGCCACTACCACCACCCCTACTCAGGGGGGCCTGGATGCCTACCACTACCACCACCCCTACTCAGGGGGCCTGGATGCCTACCACTACCACCACCCCTACTCAGGGGGGCTGGATGCCTGTCACTACTACCATCCCCACCCTTAGGGGCTGGATGCCTGCCACTACCACCACCCCTACTCAGGGGGCTGGATGCCTGCCACTACCACCACCCCTACTCATGGGGGCCTGGATGCCTGTCACTACTACCATCCCCACCCTTAGGGGGATGGATGCCTGCCACTACCTCCACCCCTACTCATAGGACGGGTAATGCATGACACAACCAGCATACTCCCACATAAGGAATGTCTGAAAATTACATCCCCCCAACACCATGACAAGCGTGTGTAGTCTGTGTCAAATGCCTACAACACTGAACATGACATTGAACATACAATGTGACCCCCTAGCACATGTGTCACACATAAATGTGTGTGGCCTCCACAATGCAAGCCGACCATGGCCACTGTGGCAATGGGGTTGAACACCCCATCACCACAGCGACCAAAAGGTAAGTGTGGGGTCCATAGCTGATGCACATTTTGAACAGTGTGGCAATGGGGCCCAAAGCCCCATCACCACAGTGACCAAAAGGAAGGTGTGGGGTCCATAGCTGATGCACATTTTGAACAGTGTGGCAATGGGGCTCAAAGCCCCATCACCACAGTGACCAAAAGGTGAGTGTGGGGTCCATAGCTGATGCACCTTTTGAACAGTGTGTCAATGGGGCCCAAAGCCCCATCACCACAGTGACCACAAGGTAGGTGTGGGGTCCATAGCTGATGCACATTTTGAACAGTGTGGCAATGGGGCCCAAAGCCCCATCACCACAGTGACCACAAGGGAAGTATGGGGTCCATAGCTGATGCACCTTTTGAACAGTGTGTCAATGGGGCCCAAAGCCCCATCACCACAGTGACCACAAGGTAGGTGTGGGGTCCATAGCTGATGCACCTTTTGAACAGTGTGGCAATGGGGCCCAAAGCCCCATCACCACAGTGATCAAAAGGTAAGTGTAGTCAGGGTAAAAGCTGCCAAAGCCAAACTGCATGGATGATTCCTGGTCACACAACAACAAACACATCAGTGGCATAGTAGTGCTTGTGTCCCACAGCAACATAGATTGGGTGAGGCAAACAGTGCAGTGGCAATAAAACATCATTTTGGCCATGTGCATACAAACATCACCCATGGGGGCTCACATTGTCAACATTCACAAATAACACAATGACAGAAGTGACCATCATAATGCAGACCCACATATCTGCACCAATGGACACACAAATGTAGATATCCTGTGGAGACTGTAGATGTCAGGTGAACAAATACCATACCATGGCAGCAATGGGACATACAAACCATGATTATTGTGCTGACTGATGACTTAGGAGTCCCAGGGACAGCAGGGGAAAGCCACCAAACAACATACAGCCAATGGCACACTCAAGATATGCCAATGCAGTGGTGCAAATGCACAAACACAAACAGGCAGACTCACACTGCCTATCAAACACAACAGGTGATGGGGGTGTGTGCCAGTGTCCCCATGCAACCACACAACACATGAGGAGGCCTGAATTCCAATTACACAGATGTGTATACAGTGCCATACAAAAGTTACTCATGGATCGGATTCCCCTATGTGGGCAAAGAGGCATTGTTAGATGAGAGGGAGCCCAAATTACACATGTCACACAAGCTTGTAGGAACAGCAACTAACACAGCAAGAGACAGACCCACCACAGCACTACCCCCAGGGACCCCACATTGTGGTGACACTAGCCTGCATGATAATCCCACTGTGATGACAAAGGTAGATGTCATTCACACTGTGAACCACAGCCATGTGTCCTGAGCAACAAACTACCATCACACCTACACAAGCACAAATCAATCAGCACGGCCTGCCAGTCATGGCCAATATGGAGGTAGGGGTCTAGCCATGCAACAACTCACATTTGCACACACTCAACACCACACACCTTGATCTCCACCAATGTGCAGCAGTGAAGCTCACATGGACTGGTGACAGTGCGCATGCACCCATGACAATCCCAGGGGTGGTGGTGGGAACTAAGGTGCAGAAACCCATCACACATGGCCAGTCAACAAGACTCGTGAATGTCTGACACACTGCACACTACGCGGTACATGGGCATGACGTGAAATCCACCATAATCAATGGGATCCCGGCCATAGTCACACACCAATGAAGAAGACAAGGTGACACACAAAGAACACACGTACACAACTTCCAACATTGCAGCTCTGACCCTGAGGAGTGGCAGCAGTCACACACACAACGTGTCACAATCACTGAAAGCTACCACAGACTGTAAATTACATGACTTGTGTAACCAACAAGTGCCAAGGGGAATCCTGAATGTGTCCCATCTGCGTTTGCCCACATCCCCAGCCCTGACAACAAAGACAACCTGGGATGACAACCTGATGAACCTTAGTTTGCCATGCACCCACATCCCGGAGTAACCAGGTCCAAGATGCTGGATGAACACAGTAACAACTCAGCAAGCATCAGAAACAGGAACATCCGTAGGGACACAGCCTGTGTAGGAAAAGGGAAGGGTACACGCACAGACATGCTTACACAACACAAAACACGGGCCCAGGCAATGTCACAGGATTACACACTGCCATGAGGGCACTCCACTGCTGTGGAAGGTCCGCTGTGCCAAACCTTGTCTGTGCACGACTCAAACATGTCGGCAGAACACTCGGTCAGTGAGTCAACAACTACAACACACTGAAGGCTCTGCTCACATCAGCCTGGGTACGGGAGTGTCACGTCAGTCATCTGCATACACCCAAAACACGTGTCAAGCAAGGTGCACTGTATACACTGATGAGTCCTTCAACATTGGTGTGCTAAACTGCATGTCCAGTGGAGATGGGCACACAGTCAGGGAAATAGAAACATTGAACAGTGGTAAGCCCACCAGATGTGCATCACTGTAAGACAAAGATGTTAATTTACAAATGCAAAACGTACATCCCTGTGTCATATGCTGAACATCACACCCTCAGACTGCAGCAGAGGATGCAATAGATCCAGACTACAACAGGACACATATCCCATGGACCACATGGAGTCCATCACAGCAACACTTAATTTTCCTGATCTGAACACTATTACAACTGCAAATGCATGATGATACTCATCTACATCATGTACATCAAAAGAAAAACCACAAGTAAACAAAAAGAGGCTTTATTCAGCAAATGTCAATCAAAAATCAGAAGTCCAAATTAAACTAAGGCCAATGGCCAGTCCAAATACACAGTCCCAACAGGGTGATATGTGACAACTTGTCACCCATTGCTTGCCTGCACTGGTAGGGACAGGGGGACCTCCCCCTTGGAGGGGCATACAAGGGGCAGGCCAGGCACCGCAGGGACAGGATCATGGGATGCCAGAGTGAGGCAGTGAAGGGGTGGTGGGTGCAGGAGTGTCACCGGCAACTGCAGTGGAGGTGTCTGACTCAGGGGGGGCCGGCACCACTGTAGGGCACAAGTCAGATGGTGTTGGTGCTGCAACCACTGCAGTGGGCTGGTCTGATGGAGTGGACTGGGTCCCCACTGCAGTGCCCGAGTCAGACGGGGTGGTTGTGGACTCCACTGCAGTGCATGCCTCCAAGGGAGTGGAAGGGGGGCAGATGAGGTGGGCAGGACAGAGGGGGGACCCGGTCTCCACACCAGTGGCACAAACAGGCAGAGCGTCTGGGTTGGGGGTGGAAGAGCAAGTGGCAGGGGGGGAGGGCCTAAGCAGTTTGGGGATGCGGTATCGGTGTGTGGTGGAACCTGGGGCAGGGTGTGGCGGTGGAACCTGTGGAGTGGTGGCCTGGGGGATGGAGGAGAGAGACTGGGTGGTGGAGCTGCGTGGTGGTGGTGGTGGGGTCTTGCCCTTCCTGGTCCGGGGGGACTTCCGAACGCGGTCCTCAGTCTGCCTGCGCCTGGGGGAGGGTGTCCGGGGGTGAGGGGCACTCCCCTCTGTGTGGGTGGACTTCCTCTTCCCCCAGTATGCCGGATCTGCAGGATCGGAGGGGAAGAGGCCGAGGTCACAGAGGAAGAGCTGCAGTGTAGGTGGGGTTGCAGGTGAGGCAAGGGAAGGGGTCTTGGAGGGAGAGGATTTGGAGGACTGCGCAGTGACTGGGGATGCCTGTGTGTGTGTCTGTTCCCCATCCCCTGTGTGTGTGGTATCTGTCCCCTGAGGATGCTTGTGTGCACGTCTTGCCTTTCTTTTGGGTGTGTCTGTGCTGCTCGTGTCTGTGTGTTTGGGTGATTGTGCAGGTGTGCATGTGCTTTGGACAGGTAGGGTGCCAGGAAGTGTGGATGGGGCAGAGGTAGGAGGGGGAGGGACTGTTGGAGGAGGGACACTGCTGCCGTCAGGGAGGAGTCCATGGACTTATTGCTCCTCTGTGGGGCAGACATACCCGTCGAGATGCCCTCCATGAACGGCACCAGCTGTGTCAACAGAGTGGTGTGTGCATGGAGGACACTCAGCATTGCTGTCTGTCCTACATGGAGCTGCCGAAGTAGGTACACAGACTCCTCACTCAGGGCAGCAGGGGACACAGGGGCAGGGGGTGCGGTGCCTGGCACGAAGGAGACACGCTCCCGAACATGGAAGCCTCCACGGACCTCTGGAATTGGAGCCAATGGGAGGGCGGTGCTGGTGGTGGTGGTGGCGGGGCCAGACAGACTAGCTGGGGTGTGGTGGCTGCTGACACCCGCCTCCACAAGGGAGTCATCCTCCGAGCTGCTGTGGTCCTCAGCTGAGGTGGATGGTGCTGAGGACTCCTCGGTGTGGCTCCCCTCGCCCTCCGTGCCACTGGGTCCCTCTGACCACTCGTCGGATGCTGACCCAGTCTGGCTCCGCAGCTCCTCCTGGTCCATGGAGCTGTCCCCTCCTGTGGCCGTGGATGTATCTGCAAACAATTAGGGAAACAGACAAACATCAGTCACCTGCACTGACCGCACACACCACAGTAAGTACAGCACTTACAGAGCCAGCCCTGGCATCCTTAGTTGAACATTGCCAAAACTCCTCACACAGATTTGGAGAAGCCAATTGTCAGTCTGATGGTCAACCATGGGACTCACACCCCTCCTGCCCTTGCACCCATCTGTCTGGTGCCTGTCTGATGGTAAGACCCCAGTGTGGACACATGCACCACCTACACAGTTGTTGGACATTGCAGGGAACACGGTGAAGTATGTGAACATGCACACATCACATCTCTTGCCACTGAGTCAGTGTAGGTGTCCGGAGAAAGGGATGGCCAGAGTCTAAATAGAAATGCATGTGATGCATACCAGCACCAGACACCATGATGCACCCATGTCCGGATAGTCCATGCCACAATGGGGTGCATGTTGCACATGTCACTCCCCTGCAGGATCACTCTTAGGAAGTTTAATGCCATGACACAGGCATGCGTGCAAAGTCATACATCACTGTCTCCATTCACATGGCCATGGCAGCCAGCCAACAACAGTCTGCACTGTGTCACAATCCTAGGACATGGGGAATGCAAGTTATGTAACTGACAAGTGCACATGTCCATCCCCCACACACCACATCATCTGAACTAGTATTTGTCCACGTCATGCCAATTGGACATATGGGGGACATGAAACACAACTCTCAGAACCTGAGCACCTCACAGTGTGCTGTGAATGAATAACAGCTGCCTGAAAGTCACAGTCGCATACACCTGTGTGCACAGTCAAGTGATCAAACATCTATAAGTCACAGAAGTATCGTCTCTCATGGTCACATCTCAGATGGCATGCTGAGCCCTAACCGACAAACATACCAGTAGTCCTGACAACGAAGCCACAGCACAATGACACAGAGGCAGACACCTGAGGGAACATGTCACTGATCACAACATGTCAGATGATCCACGGGAGTGGGAGTACAGAGTGTATTGTATGCCCTGGAGTAGGCATGACTGTCCAGCTCCACCTGTAAGAGGGATGAGTCCTGGACAGTAGGCAGGTGTCTAAGCATGTGTGACACACTTGATATACATACTCCTGAGGCCCAAACATTCTTCCCACCCGCAGCATGGGGGTGTGCCAAATACCCCAGGGACATGTGGTGAATCAGATCAGCAAGTGGACCACATATCAAAGTTACACCCAGATTACATGTCAGAACTTGGGCATTGTGTAAGCAATTGACCCACCCATGAATCCCACAATGTAGTCACCGGAACAAATGCTGTCCCCCACCTTGAGCAAAGCAAAATGCAATGACACAGTCCCCAAGTGACACAATTTCCTGACTGTAAGGGCCACACATATGCGTATCAGATGAGGAGTGGGCATGTCACAATAGAGGGACATGGGTCCTGGACCACAAGACTGATGTACTGTGGAAGTTTAACCAGGCCAGAGGAGGGCACATAGCATGTCAGACAAAGTGCACAGTGCTGTCATGGACTCACCCCCTCCTTGCTGCTGTCTGGCCTTCAGCTGCCCATCCAGGTCAGGGAAGACCACCGCCAGGATCCTGAGCATGTGGGGGTCAGGGTCCGGTGTCCGCCCCTCCTGCGAGGAGGCGACAGCTTCAGCTGGACCCTTGCGATCCTCCGGGTCCAGCCTCGAAGGTCCTGCCACCTCTTCTGGCAGTTGCGGATCCGGCGCTTGTAGTCCCCCACGGATCTTACTGCCCGGGCGATGGTCAGCCAGATTTCCTGCTTCTGGTGGGCATCAACCTGTGAGGATGACAAAGTGAAAATGCCATTACTACACATGCAACATATACGTGCATCACACAGTTGGATATACATGTCTCAATCACTGGGGCATATGATGTACACAGACAGTGCAACGATGGCTATGAACAGTTTGCCAGCAGTTACTACATGTTATCATTGCATGGGAAGTAAACCTTGTTGGAATGCACTGTTACTGCACTGTACCTGTTCAGTGCATGTAACTACACACTTTGGGGGGTCAGAACTACTCAGTGAGCATGCTAGCCAGTGGTGTGCACACTGTAAGTCCTGCTAGTCAGACAACATGCAAAATTAGTAAGGCAGTGGACAGCACACTCACCTGCTCCCCTGGTTTCCCATACAGCTTGCTGTACTGTGGAAGGAGGCTGTCCAGCAGGGCCTGGTTCTCCTCAAGGCTGAAGGCTGGGGCTCTCTCCACAGTACGTGCCATTGCAGTAGCCAGAGGATGCAGAGACAGCAGCAGTGTTGGTGGCAGATGTCGTCCTGGAGCATGTAGTGCAGGCAAGTGAGCTCTCAGGGGAACAGCCAGCATTATATGTGTGCTGCAGAGGCAGATACTGTCCCATGTGTCCAAAGTGATAGGTCCAAGTCGTTTGCATCTTCTGAATCTGACCAATCCATGGAATAGCAGCACTAATACACGCCCACAGCATCCTTCAAAAATCCAACTTCATGACACCCATGATTTTGCAACATTATTGTGGCTGGCCAACTGAATTCACTGCATCAGACTCGTTGAAGCTTCGAATACGCGTCCGTTGCCATGCCAGGCCCCAGCCAACGCGTGCGCACCGTTCGGTCCATTGCTGTACAACACGTATGTCGGGATACAACGCGTACCCGCTCACAACAGATGCAATGGGCCGGCCGGGCACACCGATCGGTCCATTGCTGTATAACGCGTACACACTCACAACAGATGCAATGGGCCGGCCGGGCACACCGATCGGTCCATTGCTGTACAACGCGTATGTCGGGATACAACACGTACCCGCTCCCAACAGATGCAATGGGCCGGCCGGGCACACCGATCGGTCCATTGCTGTACAACGCGTACCTGTACAGGTCACTCGCATATGTCACCATGCTTGTCACTGGTGAACGTAAGCCAGCCACATATACCTGCCAGAGACTCAGGGGCACACCTACAACACCACACCCAGTCCACACTGTTTCCTAAGGCATGTAAGGCTGCATTACCTTTTCTGTGTATGGGGGTAAACATGTGGTTTCTGTGGTGGCACTTGTGGGCAGCCACACCCAGGCTGTGCATGAGTTCATGGGGACAGGGTCCTTTGTGTGTTGTGCACATGACCACTGTGATGTGCAACAGTTCATTTCGGAGCATGTGGCATGGTCACATTTCCAGGTTGTGTATGTGTATGACATGTCACATACCCCCAGGGTCCCATGGGGGAAGGCATGTACGTCACAGGGTGACCCATTGCCACAATAGTGATGGCCCTCCACAGTCTGTGTGCATGTTGTGTTTCCGATGTCTCTGATTCCATGTGCACAATGAGAGACAGTCTCCACATCAACGTTGTTTGTGCATGGACTTTGATGTTGTGCGTCACTGGCGTCCATGTCCGTCCTGCGGAGGCGACAGGGGCCACTACCTGTGGGAGTCATGTTTCATTTTCTGACGTGTACATGATACGCCATGTCATGCCAGTGTCCATGTGGCAAGACAGGGTCACTGGGAATCTACCTGTCAATGAGCTGTGATGCCTGTGGCGCATCTGTCCAGACATGTCACTGTGGTGTGTGTGTGGAACGTGACAGCAGTAAATGGGTACTGTGAGACAGCCTAATGGTTTCCCATAGCACAACCTGGAACCTGTTGTCCACACATGTTGTTCTGAGAAGTTAGATGATGGCCATGTAGGTGCCAGTTATGTCCGAACAGAACGGCACACACATCAAGTACTTGTGTCTCGTAATGATGTATCATGTGAAATTGAGTAGGGTGAATGGCACATATGTGAGGTGACTGACAATCTTTCTTTCTTCAACCTATGCACTACAGGGCTCCAGCTGTCCATAGACCATTCCCTGACCTGGCAACGATGGTGGAACGTGACAGCATCCGACGGTAACTCTTCACCAGGCAGCTGATTGAGGATTTGACAGTGCGCTTGGCACCACATTTGCAACCTGGCCGGCCGTACCCTACGGCGCTGACCCCCAAGGTGAAGGTAATGGCAGCCCTACACTTCTTTGCCACCGGTACCTTTCAACACACTGTGGCGACTGTCGGTGGGATGTCACAGACTATGTTCAGCCGTGTGCTACGCGATGTTTTGGAGGCAATGTTGAGATGCCTGAACCAGTACATCTATTTCCCTACACGTCAACAACTCACTGATGTCAAGAGTGACTTCTATGCCCTGGGGAGGATGCCACATGTCATTGGCTCCATTGATGGGACACATGTGGCTTTGGTACCACCACAAGCACATGAGCAGGCATACCGGAACCGGAAACATTACCATTCGATCAATGCTCTGGTGGTATGTCTTGCAGATATGAGCATCACACATGTGTGTGCCCGTTTCCCTGGTTCAGCACACGATGCCTACGTGATGAGGAGTAGTCGCATCCCGAGGATGATGGCACAGATGCAGAACCAGCGTGCCTGGCTTGTCGGTGTGTACTGACTTTGTACCATTGTGTGTGTTCTGCTCTGTAGTATTCCGCCCACTTTTCCAACTCAGCTAATGTGCACTTGTCTGTCCGTAGGTGACTCCGGATACCCCAACATGCCGTGGTTGCTGACACCCCTCAGGAACCCTGTGACACCAGCCCAGTTGCGCTACAATGAGGCACATGGTCGGACCAGGAGAGTGATTGAGCGGACATTTGGTCTCCTGAAGAGCCGCTTCCGCTGCCTGGACAAGACAGGAGGGGCCCTCCCATATGCCCCAGCAAAGGTGTGCAAGATTGTCATTGTCTGCTGCAAGCTACACAACCTGGCAGTGCAGAAGGAGTTGCCTCTCATCCTGGATGACGATGACCAACGTCCGCCACCTGTGGAGGATCCTGGCCTGGACCATGATGCCAGTGATGATGATGATGATGATGGTGATGTCCGCACACAGCTCATCACCAACTTCTTCAGCTGAATATGAGTATCCAGGGAGATGTAATGTGAATGATGTGAGTTTGCATGATATGTGTGGGTGGTGCTCTGGTGCTGTTTGAGTGTGGCCATGTGCTACTTGACTGGATGCGTGCAGCAATGTGTCCTTACAGGTAGTCTGTACTCCCCAACAGTGTTGACATGCTAACTTGGTTTTGTGTAGTTGTCTTGTGACATGTATTGGGCATGAATATTGCAGTTCTGTCCTGTTCTTCAGTGGTTTTAACTGTGTGTCATGTCTGTCCTTCACAGGGTGCTTACTGAGTACTTTGGTCAACTTGGATCCCCCGACACCATGATTCAGCTTTCAGGGTGGCAGTAGTCGTTTCCCTACAGGTGATGTGCCACACACCCCTGGACTTCATATCTTCTGCACTTGTTGACTGTGTGTCCACTGCCACGTGGGTAAACCTTGCATTTGTAGTGGAAACAACATGTTGCAAATGTGTAATAAACCTGTGCTTCACTTTGGGATGTGCGTTGTCTGTGGTCACACATCTGACTGACATTTGCTTACTGCACCTGTGGGCTAGTTGACACAGACTCTGAATAGGTGTGGTGTCTGTGCATTCCACAGTATTTCCTGGCAACATCACTGTAGGCGATGAGTCCGATGGCCCTGGTGTCTCTGTGTTGTGTAGCCCTAGTGGTGTGTCTCCCTCATATGTGTCACGTCACCAAGACTCACATGACGGTGTTGTACTTGCTGTAGCAGTTAGCATACACAGTGTAATTTAGCAGATCATCATCACCATAACATTATCCACATTTGAATAACAACAGAGGCAAGTATGGTGTACGAGTGATTTTATTTACAAAAATGTGTGTGTGTATAGTGCACAGGATGGTGGGTGCTGTACATTGGGATTGTGATCCAAAGTTCCCAGATGAGTTGCAAGTCTTGGTAGCAGAAATGTCCTGAGTGAAGTCCACAGTCATATGATACATTAGTCCAACTTGAACTCCCCATGTCATGTGGGAGAGTTGTGTTGCATTCGACAGGGTGAAAAGTTTGCACACAAAGGAGAATTTCCGGAACAGGTGTTGGCTTCCTGGGGGATGTACGTGGCCATCAACCTCTCAGTTTTCCTTCCTCGGACGACCCCTCTTCTTTGGGGGGACCCTCACGTGCAGGCTGCTGCGATGCAGGGGAGTCTCCGCCAGAGTCCTCCTCCCTCCCTGTGGCAGTGTCAGTTGTTGCAGCACCAGATGTTGTGGGCACACAGGGAGGTGTGGCCATGTTGGTGCTAATCTGGCGGAGGCATGTCAATATGTCCCTATGCACCGCTGTGAGTTCTTGCAATGTGTCCTACTTGGACTCCATGCGAGACATGTGTGTCTCCACACGGGACATGTGGGAGTCCAAGCGGGCATGATGGGCAGCCTGCTGCTGTTGTATGTCCTTGAGGATCCCCACTACCTGTCTGAGCTCTCCGGTGCTATTCTGGTACGCATCAGCAATGCGTGCCAGTTGTGGGTCATCATGCAGTCCAGACCCCTCTGCAAGCAGCGACCTATGTCTACCACCCCTCCCACCACCCCTGGCGACACGTGCAGGACCTGCGGTGGCACGCACAGGTGACCTGAGGCCCCCTTGGGGGTTGTTAGTGGTGTTGTTGTCCGTTGCTCCACGGTGGGCCTGGGGCCCTGTGCTGTTGTCATCGGTGGTCCTTGGTCTGTCCGTGTCGGCGGGGGTGGTCTGTGTGATGGCAGTTGTTGGAGGGGTGGGTGCAGGGGGTGCAGATGTTGGTCCTGCTGGTGCTGCATGATGACTCACACCGGAGGGGCCAGGTAGGTCTTCGCCATCTGAGGAGGGCAGAGGCTGTTTCACACCAGTGAGCTCAGTGTCCCCCGGAGCCTGGGACAAGGACTCCTCCTCGCCTGCTGCTGTGTCCCCATCATCATCACCTGTATTTGGATGAGACACACATTGTATGTTATGTTTCTACAGGCATCAATGGTTCACACACCTGACAGTTGTGACTGTACCTCTGGATGCGGGCATGTACATCGCATTGTCCTAAGTTGTCACAGTAAGAGGTTGATATTGGTGTAGCACATTGTCCTGCATACCTGGGGCATTTCAATGTGAATGTTGAGGTGTGTGCATGGCCAGCATTGGTTGTATTTGGTGGACATCTGGCCATCCTTCTCCACCTAGCCCAGTTATCCCACCATGAAGCATGCCACCCTTGCAGTGGGTTCAGGTTGACTCTCAGGATGTCATTCAGTGGTGTCTTGCTGTTCGTTGTTGCACAATTCCCAGCAGGGCCTTGTGCTCCCCACAGCAGTACCCAGTGTCAGCCATCTTGTCAGTCCTTATCTACTCCCTGTGATGTGAGCATGGTTCAGAGTGGTGTTGATGGGCCAATTGTGAGGGTGAGCAATATCTGTGACTACAACTCCCATCATGCTATTGCCTACACCCCCTTCCCAGCATGCCCGTACTTCCTTCCTTTTGAGTGGACTTCACTGTGTGTGAGTGTGACAGCAATGGCAAGATGGCTGACAGTGTGGTCCTGTTGTTTGTTGGTGCACAGTTCCCAGCAGGGCCTTGTGCTCCCCACAGCTGAGGCCAGTGTCAGACATCTTTGAGGTGGCTTTTCACTCCCTGTGAGGTGTGCATGCTTCAGTGTGAGCTTGCTGGGCCATGTGGGTGGGGGATGTTGAGCTGTGACTGCCACTCCCATCATGCTATTGCCTACACCCCCCCTTCCCAGCATGTCCATACTTCCTTCCTTTTGATTCTGCTTCCCTGTGGGGTAGTGTGCCTGTGCTGACAGGAAGGCTGACAGTGTTGTCCTGGCGTTTGTTTGGCTACAAGTCCCAAGAGTGTCCCTGTGCTTTACACAGCATTACCCAGGGTGGTGGTTCTTTGTGGGATCTTCATTTGGAGTGTGAGGCATTGCATTCTCCCAGGTGGGTTATGTGGAGTTTGTGTTGAGGGGGGGTGTGAGGAGAGCTGCTTGTAACTATGGTCAGTGCTGTCAGTCCTCCTTCCCACCCAGCCAGATATCCCACCATGCAACGTGCTTGCATTGCAGGGAGTGCAAGTTGGCTTTCAGGATGTCAGGCAGTGGTGTTCTGCTGTTTGTTGTTGCACAGTTCCCAGCAGAGCCTTGTGCTCCCCACAGCAGTACCCAGTGTCAGCCATCTTGTCAGTCCTTATCCACTCCCTGTGATGTGAGCATGGTTCAGAGTGGTGTTGATGGGCCAATTGTGAGGGTGAGCAATATCTGTGACTACAACTCCCATCATGCTATTGCCTACACCCCCCTTCCCAGCATGCCCATACTTCCTTCCTTTTGAGTGGACTTCACTGTGTGTGAGTGTGACAGCTATGGCAAGATGGCTGACAGTGTGGTCCTGTTGTTTGTTGTTGCACAGTTCCGAGCAGGGCCTTGTGCTCCCCACAGCAGTACCCAGTGTCAGCCATCTTGTCAGTCCTTATCCACTCCCTGTGATGTGAGCATGGTTCAGAGTGGTGTTGATGGGCCAATTGTGAGGGTGAGCAATATCTGTGACTACAACTCCCATCATGCTATTGCCTACACCCCCCTTCCCAGCATGCCCGTACTTCCTTCCTTTTGAGTGGACTTCACTGTGTGTGAGTGTGACAGCAATGGCAAGATGGCTGACAGTGTGGTCCTGTTGTTTGTTGTTGCACAGTTCCCAGCAGGGCCTTGTGCTCCCCACAGCAGTACCCAGTGTCAGCCATCTTGTCAGTCCTTTTCCACTCCCTGTGTTGTGAGCATGGTTCAGAGTGGTGTTGATGGGCCAAATGTGAGGCTGCCCATTATCTGTTACTACGACTCCCATCATGCTCTTGGCTACACTGACTTCACCAGCATACACAGGATTCCTTCCTTTCAGTGAGCTTCCCTGTGAGGTGGTGTTATAGTGGTGGCTAAATATCTGACAGTGTTTGTTGGTTAGATTTGTGCCACTGCCTAGCTCTATTTGTTATTGGGTTTGTACATGTCATGACACAGTTACATATCACTATGACATGGCATGTATTGTGTTTATCTGACTAACATACACATCTTGGGATGATTATCTTTTGGTTGCTGTGGATTTGCAAGGGGTGCATGGTTTGACTATCCCCTTGGCAGTGATGTGTGTGTATTGTCACACAATATTGTGTATATTTGTTGTGTACTCACCAGGCTCTGGGATGTTTGTTAGTCCATATACGCTCACTGGTGGTAGGATGGCCCGCACCTTCTCCTCCCAGGGCCTGAGGTATACTGGTTTGGCAGGAGGGCCACTGCCGGTGTGCTGGCTCAGGAGGTAATCCTTCTTCAGTAGGTCCCTGACCCTCCTGCCCACATCATACCACCTGTTCTGGATGTCTTCCTTTGTGCGCAAACATGGTGATTGTGCATTGACCCTGTCGATGATCCTCGCCCACATCTTGGTTTTCTGCGCCATGGGGGTCTGTTGGACCAATGTGCCAAACAACTGTGGCTCTACCCTCAGGATCTCGTCTACCATGACTTCCAATTCACTATCTAGGAACTTTGGATTCTTCTTTAGGGGCATGGTGATGGGTGGTGGTGGTGATTGATGTGTGTGTATGTGCAAGTGAGGGTGTGTGAGTGTAGGTTTTGCTGGGTGTGTGTGAGGGTGCTATTTGTTGAGGTGCTAATGGTGTGTGGCTTTTGTGTTGGATGAGCTGTGTGTGTGTCTGTGTTTGCTGTCTGATGGTGTTCTGTGCTGGCAGGTCAGTGGAATTTGCAAAGGATCATGGTAGGGATTTGTGGCCTTTATGTAGGTGGAGTTGGGGGTGTGTCCTTGTTCCATTTTCCCCCTGTATTTATTGGCTTTGTCATTGCTTGTTTGGCCCTCTTTTTTTGTATTTTTTCATTTGTAATTATTGTGCATGTAGGAGACGTTCTTCTGACCGAGTAGGACGTTGCAGTTGTCTTGTGCGCGCCTCTCCGAGTCGTTCCTGCTGTGTTTCAGATAGGTTTCATATGCGGTGTACGCGTCGGTCGCGGAGTATTGTGTTTGTTCGGCTGGCTTTTGTATGCGTGTCAGTCGTACGGCTTGGGCTCCGTGCGAATCGGTCTGATTTTGCACCCATTGCATCGTACTGCTTGGGTCGGAGTTCGCGGGTACGTTTCGTTCGGGTTGATTCCTGGTGCGTGTCGGTCGGTTCTATTCGCGTGGTTTCCCGGCCGGATAGCTTGTTTCCGTCCGGGTCGGTCGTTCGGCTTGAGTTCCGTACAAGTCGGTCGTGATTCACATGCATTTTATAGTACTACCCGGGTCGGACGGCGCAGGTACGTGTCGGTCGGACTATATTCCCGTACCGAGTCGGTCGGGTGGATTCCGGCCCGAATTGGAATCGGCCCCTCAGTGTTTATAGATTTAGAATTTTTATATTTTTGGTAGAATACAAAATGGCTAAAGAAAAGGTGACTGAACATCCAAAATCTAGTCTAAAACGTAGATGTATTAGAGCATGGGTACTCATAGTACGGCCCGCGGGCCGCCAGCGGCCCGGCAAGCCTTTCTTGGCGGCCCGCGGACCTTGCAGACATCGTACCTGTGTTTGCAGCGCGGACTCACTCTGCTCTATGGGGGCCGGGCGATTCCAGGATAGTCAGAGTGGAGATGCAGGGGCTAAGAAGAGGCGAAATACAACAAAGCCTCCATTAACAAGTAAATGGTCTTTTAAAGACCTGTGAAGTACTGGGGTGCGGCTGTGTGTGCCCGGGAAGCTGTCTAAGCCCGGGCTGACACACACGAGGGGGAGGCTGAAGCTGAAAGTGGTCTTTTCCAGGAGAAAACGAGCTGGCTTTTACATTACACAGGGAGAGGGAGGAGTGGGGGCTGGTGACGGGGACGTGTAGACACAGTACGTGTGCACTGCCCGAGACAGATAGAGATAGAAACAGATAGAGATAGAGACAGAGATAGACAGACAGCGATAGAGACAGAGAGAGAGATAGAGGCAGAGACAGATAGAGGCAGAGACAGACCGAGACAGGGACAGACACAGACAGAGACAGACAGCGATAGAGACAGAGAGAGAGATAGAGGCAGGGACAGATAGAGGCAGAGACAGATAGAGACAGAGACAGACAGAGACAGACAGCAATAGAGACCGAGAGAGAGACAGAGGCAGGGACAGATAGAGGCAGGGACAGATAGAGGCAGGGACAGATAGAGGCAGGGACAGATAGAGACAGAGACAGACAGAGACAGACAGCGATAGAGACAGAGAGAGAGATAGAGGCAGGGACAGACAGAGGCAGAGACAGACAGCGATAGAGACAGAGAGAGAGACAGAGGCAGGGACAGATAGAGGCAGGGACAGATAGAGGCAGGGACAGATAGAGGCAGGGACAGACAGGGACAGACAGAGACAGGGACAGACCGAGACAGGGACAGACCGAGACAGGGACAGACCGAGACAGGGACAGACAGAGACAGATAGAGGCAGACACAGGGACAGGGGCAGACAGATAGAGGCAGAGACAGAGAGACAGAGAGGGAGACAGAGGGAGGGAGACAGGGACAGACAGAGACAGGGACAGACAGAGACAGATAGAGGCAGGGACAGACAGATAGAGGCAGAGACAGACAGAGACAGAGTGGCAGAGAGATGGAGAGGGAGACAGAGGGAGACGGAGAGAGAGGGAGACGGAGAGAGAGGGAGACAGAGAAAGAGGGAGACAGAGAGAGAGGGAGACAGAGAGAGGGAGAGAGACAGAGGGAGAGAGACAGACAGAGGGAGACAGAGAGAGGGAGACAGAGGGAGGGAGACAGAGGGAGGGAGACAGAGGGAGGGAGGGAGACAGAGGGAGGGAGGGAGACAGAGGGAGGGAGAGGGAGACAGACAGAGGGAGGGAGACAGACAGAGGGAGGAGGGCGACAGACAGATGGAGACGGAGGGAGAGAGACAGAGGGAGGGAGACAGAGGGAGACAGACAGAGAGAGGGAGACAGACAGAGGGAGGAGGGCGACAGACAGAGGGAGACAGAGGGAGGAGGGCGACAGACAGAGGGAGACAGAGGGAGGGAGACAGAGAGAGGGAGACAGAGGGAGGGAGAGGGAGACAGAGGGAGGGAGACAGAGGGAGGGAGAGGGAGACAGAGGGAGAGAGACAGAGAGAGGGAGGGAGACAGAGGGAGAGAGAGGGAGACAGAGGGAGGGAGACAGAGAGAGGGAGGGAGACAGAGAGAGGGAGGGAGACAGAGAGAGGGAGGGAGGGAGATAGAGGGAGAGAGAGAGAGAGAGCGAGAGAGAGGGAGAGAGATAGAGAGAGGGAGGGAGGGAGACAGGTAGAGGGAGACAGAGGGAGGGAGACAGATAGAGGAAGACACAGGGAGAGAGAGAGAGGGAGACAGAAGGAGGGAGATAGAGGGCGACAGACAGAGGGAGGGAGACAGAGGGAGGGAGACAGAGGGAGGGAGACAGAGAGAGGGAGAAGACAGAGGGAGGAGGGCGACAGACAGGGAGACAGAGGGAGGGAGGGAGACAGAGGGAGACAGAGAGGGAGACAGAGGGAGAGAGAGAGAGACAGAGAGAGAGAGACAGAAGGAGGGAGGGAGACAGAGGGAGGGAGACAGACAGAGGGAGGGAGACAGAGAGAGGGAGACAGACAGAGAGGGAGACAGAGGGGGAGGGAGACAGAGGGAGAGAGAGTGAGACAGAGGGAGAGAGAGGGAGAGAGATAGAGAGAGAGAGGGAGACAGATAGAGGGAGACGGAGGGAGGGAGACAGATAGAGGAAGACACAGAGAGAGAGGGAGACAGAAGGAGGGAGATAGAGGGCGACAGACAGAGGGAGGGAGACAGACAGAGAGAGGGAGACAGAGAGAGGGAGGGAGACAGAGAGAGGGAGGGAGACAGAGGGAGACAGACAGAGGGAGGAGGGCGACAGACAGAGGGAGACAGACAGAGGGAGACAGAGGGAGGGAGACAGAGGGAGGGAGGGAGAGGGAGACAGAGAGAGGGAGGGAGACAGAGAGAGGGAGGGAGACAGAGAGAGGGAGGGAGACAGAAAGAGGGAGGGAGACAGAAAGAGGGAGGGAGACAGAAAGAGGGAGATAGACAGAGAGGGAGACAGAGAGAGGGAGACAGAGAGAGGGAGACAGAGAGAGGGAGACAGAGAGGGAGGGAGACAGAGAGGGAGGGAGAGAGAGAGAGGGAGACAGAGAGGGAGACAGAGGGAGAGAGAGGGAGAGAGAGGGAGAGAGAGAGAGAGAGGGAGAGAGATAGAGGGAGGGAGAGAGAGAGAGAGGGAGGGAGACAGAGAGAGAGGGAGGGAGACAGACAGAGGGAGACAGACGGAGGGAGACAGAGGGAGGGAGAGGGAGACAGAGGGAGGGAGACAGAGGGAGAGAGAGGGAGAGAGAGAGAGGGAGGGAGAGGGAGAGGGAGAGGGAGAGGGAGAGGGAGGGAGAGGGAGACAGAGGGAGAGAGAGGGAGGGAGAGGGAGACAGAGAGAGGGAGGGAGGGAGACAGAGAGAGAGGGAGACAGACAGTGAGTGAGACAGAGGGAGACAGAGAGAGAGAGGGAGAGAGATAGAGGGAGGGAGGGAGGGAGAGAGAGAGGGAGAGAGAGAGAGAGAGAGATGTGTGTATGCAGGGTCTGGTGGCTCAGTGGACAAAGGCATCCGCTGCAGGGGCCTTTGTTCAACCTCATGGTCACAGGTTTTTTTTTCTCTAGCCCCGCCCCCTCGCCCACTGACTCCGCCCCCACCGGTGCGGCCCTCGGCCACAAACCACACTGTAAATTTGGCCCCCGGGAGAAAGTTTGTGAGTACCCATGTATTAGAGCTTGCTTATGTAGTGTCTTGCTATTAACATCTATGTGGGTATTACTAACTGTCCTTGTACCTATCCTAATGATAACTAATAACGGAAATAATACTAATGATATGACAAGTAAAAAAGTGAATGATGTTACTAAAGGAATACCAAATTCTAACATAGAACAAATGGATGGAAGCATTTTCCATCATGATAAATCAATTAGTGATTTCTCATTGAATGTGTTTACTAAATTGTTGTATGACTACATTGATACGATGAATGTGAGTGATTGTTATGTATGCATGCAATTACCTTCGTCTGTCTCAGAGGGGGTGACATACCATCACCTTCCTTTAACATGAATCACTGACTAAATATCGAAGGTCACAATATCGACCTACAAAAATATTGCAGCAAAAATATCGAAGACAAGAATATCGACATCCTATCTGCATTAAGGTAAGTACAAAAATATCGAAAAAACAAATATCGATGTCAAAAATATTGTTGTTAAAAATATCGTTTTTAATTTAAGTTAAAAAAAATTGTAAAATAAAGTAAATAATACATATAATTAAAAGAAACAGTTAAAAATATTTTAAAATGCTTAACAATTATAAGTAATATATATAATTTGAAAATACATTAAACATATACATATAATATATAATATATATATATACTTACTTATTAATATGTTTTAATATTTATTTTAATAACTTATAAATTGTTTAATTTATTTTTATAAATTATAAATACATCTATACACATAAAACAATAATATAAATAAAAATTAAATAAATATATGTAACAAATTTTAAAAAATTAAAATTATTTTAAATCTTTTAAAAATAATTATACAGTACATTAGCTAAAAAAATACAAAATATTAGATAGCGGAGGAAATCAAATTACTATTCCCACTCCAGTGAGTGCAACAGTAGGGAAAGTGTTGGATAGCGTAGGGGTTAAAATTACTATTCCCACTCCAGTGAGTGCAACAGTAAGGAAAGTGTTGGATAGCGTAGGGGTAAAAATTACTATTCCCACTCCAGTGAGTGCAACAGTAGGGAAAGTGTTGGATAGCGTAGGGGTTAAAATTACTATTCCCACTCCAGTGAGTGCAACAGTAGGGAAAGTGTTGGATAGCGGGGGGGGTAAAAATTACTATTCCCAATCCAGTGAGTACAACAGTAGGGAAAGTGTTGGATAGCGTAGGGGTAAAAATTACTATTCCCACTCCAGTGAGTGCAACAGTAGGGAAAGTGTTGGATAGCAGGAGTAAAATTACTATTCCCACTCCAGTGAGTGCAACAGTAGGGAAAGTGTTGGATAGCGTAGGGGTAAAATTACTATTCCCACTCCAGTGAGTGCAACAGTAGGGAAAGTGTTGGATAGCGTAGGGGTAAAAATTACTATTCCCACTCCAGTGAGTGCAACAGTAGGGAAAGTGTTGGATAGCGTAGGAGTAAAATTACTATTCCCACTCCAGTGAGTGCAACAGTAGGGAAAGTGTTGGATAGCGTAGGGGTAAAAATTACTATTCCCACTCCAGTGAGTGCAACAGTAGGGAAAATGTAGGATCACGTAGGGGTTAAATTAACATACTTATAAATTATTATTTTTTTAAATAAATAACATATTAATAATTATTTAACAAAATAATTATTAATAAATACCTATTAAATTAAATTAATATTTACTTAAATAACATTAAATTACTTCCCACCCTATTCCCCTATAAACACACAACGAGCTACACATAAAAAAATAACACAATTAATTAAATTATCAATTAATCAATTAATACAAATTAATTACCAATTAATATTTAATTAACAATAAATTAATTAACAATAAATTAATTAACAATAACAATAAATACAAAATTATAATAAATTAATTATAATTAATATAATTTTTAATTAACCAAGTAATACAAATTGATTACCAATTAATAATTAATTAACAACAAATTAATAATCAATAACAATAAATATACACATATTAACTAATCAATTATATTTAAATTACTTCCCACCCTATTCCTCTATAAACCCACAACCCGCTACACATTAAAATAACATAATTAATTTAATTACCAATTAATAATTAATTTACAATAAATTAATTAACAATAACAATAAATAAAAATTAATAATAAATTAATTATAATTAATATAGTTATAAATTAACCAATTAATATAAATTAATTACCAATTAATAATTAATTGTCAATAAATTAACAATCAATAACAATAAATAAAAACATATTAATTAGTTAATTATAATTAAATTACTTCCCACCCTATTCCCCTATAAACCCACAACCCGCTCTGATACTAAAACGCAAAATTTCCTTTAAAAATTTTTACTATTTTCTAAACATTTAATACATATATTTAAAAATTATGAAAAAACTTTTAAAAAAATGTTAAACATACATATAAAATACATAACACTAAAAAGAAAAAAATCGATATTATTAACAACTATATTTTTGCTAACGATATTAATGACTTCGATATTACTTACTTCGATATTAATAAAATCGATATTACTTACCTTAAAGTCGATATTCTGGTCAACGATATTCTTGACTTCGATATTCTGTCCCTACGATATTAAAAACTCAATATTAGTGTAGGTCGATATTTAAAATTCGATATTTTGACTGCCCACCCTTTAACATATGGTGTGTCTTGTAGTGTTCTAACGAGTTTGTTTTATATAACGGGGAAGCTCGAGTACCACTAGTCTAATATAGATACAGGGGCCGATTCCGATTCAGGCCGGAAATCACTCCGACCGAGCCGGACCCGGAGAGATTTCCGACCGAATCGGACTCTGGCAGCCCGACCGAATGAGTACGATGCGTACGCATGCAATCAGACTCGATTCGGTCGGACTCCCATTGAAGTCAATGGGAGCCGGTCATACAACGCGTACGCGGGCTCCCATTGACTCAATGGGTGCGAGGCGAACAAGGGCGCCCCCTACAGCGGGTACGCGTCGATGCGACTTGCGCCATACATGCACAGGTAGGGGGACCCATGGG
The DNA here is from genome assembly GCA_963921515.1 of Calotriton arnoldi. Taxonomy (NCBI): domain Eukaryota; kingdom Metazoa; phylum Chordata; class Amphibia; order Caudata; family Salamandridae; genus Calotriton; species Calotriton arnoldi. The sequence continues at coordinate 894,798 of CAWUFW010006622.1, forward strand.
TCCCCCTGTGTGTGACTCGCGCGGCTACGCATACAGGGGGTCCGACACGGACCCCCAAAGTCCGGCTCCGACTGCCCTTTGGAGCCGGACGGCGCGAGTCGGTCGGACTGCTCGAGGCGCGCATCGTACTTGCCCGGCCGGGGAACGTCTCCATTGCGCGGTGCGAGTCATGTCCGTGCGAGTCGGTCGGAGCGGTTCGGATCTGCGTACGAGTCGGTCGGCGATTTCGCGTGCGCTCGCATCGTACTCGCTCGCCCGGACGCATGTACGAATCGGTCGGGAACGAGGGCTCCGACTCGGATCCGGTTAAGCCGAATCCGATTCGGTGCCCTACCGGCCGAGATCGGATTCGGCCCCACAGTGTTTTCAGAAATACCTATTATTAAAGAACTTAATAAGGTTTTGAGTAGTAAGAACACACACTATATGGGAGAGTCTGCCATATTACTAAAGCTTTAGATGTAGAATATGCTTACAAAAATAATTTAACATGTAGTTTGCAGGTTGAAGAAAAGGTATTTATAGAATTAGTAGAAAGTAGAAGAGAAAGTTTCCAGAGAAAAGCTGTTGAACAGAAGTCACAAGTTCCACCATGGGCTTTCAGGGAAGGAAATTATGAGAAAGGCGAAACCTAAGCTGCAATGTCTCTGGACTGGCCTCAGAAAGGAAAAATATGTTTGCTAAGAATGAAGACTAATTATAACAATTATTTCATCAGTACTAGTGAGTGTGAGCATACTTTCCAAATTACTGGAGGTTGGGGATTGAAGGGTGGAACTGATCCTGTGTTTCCAGGGATTTATTATGTGTGTGGTAAGAAAGCCTATTATAGGTTGCCTGCGCATTGGTATGGTAGTTGTTATTTTGCAATTGTTTTCCCTAAGGTCCACCATATAGACCGAAACAGCAACAGACTAAAAGATATAAATCATGGACTAACACGTAACAAGAGAGCAAGTTTCTCAGAAATAGTAGGTGATATTTTTGGTGCACTGATACCCTCAGTTGGAGTCGTCTTGAATTCGCACAGAATTCGAAAATTGTCCATGGTGGTTGATCATTTATCAACAGATACTGCTGGTGGGTTCTTAATGATTGACACAGAAATGGTTGCAATAAGATCTATGATTTTGCAAAATAGACTTGTCCTTGATATTTTATTGGCAAAGGACGGTGGATTCTGTGGCATGTTGAAAGTCCAAAACTGCTATACTTATATCCCTGACAAAAGTAAAGGAATTGAGGGATATATAAGAAGTATTGCAAAATTACATGAAGACTTGACCCAACTGGAGGTTGACGGTGTTTGGGAGAGACTTGGCAAGAGTTTCTCTTCTGTAGGTAAATGGTTTTCTACCTTTGGAAGTAGTTTAGTAGGAAAAATAATAATAGCACTAATTTCGGTGGCAATAATAGTCTTAGTGATAATAACAACATATAAATGTTATAAGTGTAAGAAGGGGAAAAAGGAAATGACAGAATGGGAGAGTAAACAAAGAGCGAGAAAGAGGAAAAGAGAGGAAATTGAGCTAGAGGAATACTATAAAATGATGAAAGATATAGATGAAAGTGCCATAAAAAGAGAGAAGATTAAAGAGTTCTAGATAAAATGAAGATGGCACTCGGTATTGTAGGTATTTTATGATGGCTCCAGAAAGCCATCAAAGGGGGGATTGTTGGAGCAGGAATTCGAGAAACGAAACCTGCTCAAATTAATACCCCCACAATACGTACTAACAGTAAGTAGTAATAGAAAATTAACGTGCACCTTACATGAACACAAGGGAAAACTGCTTTGCGCATGTATGCACTAACGTGAATTAACGCATGAAAGAACTAAAATTGTATTTACATTATGCTTTGAAACAAAACGAGAAATAATGCATGACTAGGCCGCATGTGCATTTCGTAGTTTGCATGTTGCAGCTTGTTTTGAATTAAAAAATAATGTTGTTTTGCATAAAGCTATGCTAGGAAAAATATTAACAAGGAATAGAACAAAGGTGGGTGGTAAACAGTGAAAATTACATTATCATATAATTAATGAATGTTCATTTTCTATTCATTATAGTGGGCTGGATAAACTCCATGTTTTCTTATATTGTCCAAAGTAAAGGCGGGTTGGAAAATAGAAAAAATGCTGTTCAGACAAAAGCACTTTGAAACCCTGAGCACAGCAGAGGAGATGAAAGAGGGTGAAGGCCGATGTGATGATCGTCTGCCAAACTATGTGCTGGGTCATGGGACAGAAGGACATTTGCTGAAGACATTGCTTGAAATGTATAAAATTGTAACCTGTAATCGATCATGTGAATGTACAATGTATGAGGTGGTCGGAACGGGCATAAAACAAAGAATAAGCTTAAGCGTGAATGAAGTCATCATGGTGTGACATTCCACCCCCAAAGTCCACCAATCAACTGTCTAGTTACACTGAGGGGTCGATTCTGATGCGGGTTGGAAAAGCTTCCCGACCGAATCGGTTGGGAAATGGTTTCCGACCCACTCGGATCGGGAAAGTCCGACCGGCGGAGTAGGATGCATCCGGATGCTTCCAGATACGATTTGGTTGAACTCCGATTGACTTCAATGGGAACATTTGTTCCTAACAGCATCAGAATTGGGCCCTCGGTCGGGAAGACACGTTCCCGATCCGATTTGGAAGGAGCAAACGCCGTTAGGAGGCCTTCCTAACCGCATCAGAATCAGGCCCTCGGTCGGGAAGCTTTTCCAACCCGCATCAGAATCGGGCCCTGAATGTTTCAAACTGATGTGGGACGGACATGTAATTTTAGGGTATAATTGGGGTACCTTTAGGGGTGTGGTTAGAGTCGTAGGTGGAGAGGCTGAGAGAGGGGAGATGCATCGCAGTCCGTCGGTTTGCAGAGAGGCCTAGATGTTTTCCTGTCCTGTCCTGATCCTGTCCCTGAAATCTTTGTCCCCTGACTATATTCCGGGGGATCCACACCACCACTTAGGCCTGAGGGGTGGTTTTCACTACAAATCCGCTGGGTTTGTATTATTCTAACTCGTTTTTGCATAATTTACTTGCGAATGTATTATTGAGTCTGAAACTTTTGTCTCTTTATCTATCCACTCCTTCATGCAATATTGTCATTGCTTATTGATGAGTTTTGTTCCATTTGATTTGCTGATGTTTTCACTCCCTTTGTGAGTTCACTGTTGGCATTTGTGACCGTATGCATTTGAGCATTTTATTCTATGATTTTGAGATAAACTTTATTAACTTCAACGAGAGTCTGTGGTTATTTAGTTTATAAATAATTAGTTAGATAAAAGAGTATCATTACCATCAACTATTCAACTAATTGGTTCATCGGCCAAGTAGAGGAAGAGTTGATTGATGAATCAGATAGGTATTTGGGAAAAAATGCCATATATGAACAGATATGAGAAAGAGAATTGAACTTGTATAAAAATTGACACCAGCGCATCAGGGATTTGGGTGAGTGTGTATGGGCCATTGTTCTGCTATATTATTGAGTATTGATCCCTGATTAGGTATTGGCTGCGCGCTGGATCACCTGTTATAGGAATACATAACATTAGGTCTTGGAATGGCATAGATTTTCACACTCCGCTGGTCTACTTCACATCATTACCAACCATGCGGGAGAGTGTACTTCCTATCACTTCCAACCACCAGAGAGGAGGAAGAATAGGACTGGGGAGGAGCCTGGCACCCTGTGGCCACAGCCTGGCTAAAGATAGCATAGCAGACTGTATGCTATTAATCCTGGGAGAGTTGTCTTTGCCTATGTAACTCAACTCCTCTCTGTACAAGCTCAGGTGAACGCAGAAGTAAATTGATCAAATGATCAATGCTTCTCCAGATAGGACACATCGCTGAGCATTCATGTTGTGTCCAGTTGATACTCTAGTTTTCTATTTATCCCATGCCTGTCTGGAGGGGTACTTTAAAGAATTAATCATTTCTACTTAGGGTAGAAATAAAAAAAAGACAAGTGTTACTATGGTCCACAGAACTTTGCATGGTCTTTTTCCCGAGCACTTCACCAAACTGCATACTTGCAATTCATAATCAGATGCTTTAATTCAACTTCTCAACACCCTTTCATCCTCCTGCAGCCAGATACAAATGGTTTGGAGGAATGTCTCTACTTTGATATTCCCTCGGCCTCGTAGTTTTGTGGTGGACCTCATAAACATCAGAATCACCTCAAGACTCACCTCCTCCTACGGGCTTGTGATTTAAAATCACTTCACCACCCCCACCATCTCTTTCTCATCTGTTGTTTTGTCTCCACCTCTTTTATTTATCCAGCAGTTTGAAGCATCCAATAGGTTCTCTACCACTTTATAAAACCTAATAAATACAATACAAAAATAAAAGAAAATGAATGCTGTTCCTCTAACTCTCAATACCAGATAGGGTCTAGCTGCACTGATCGGGGGAGGGATAGTACAAAGTGGCATCATTAGAAGTTCTGGACTGTTTGGAAGCTTCTCTACTGAGCAGTGGTCGCATTTAGAGGAATATTGCAAAGCATCTTCCTGAGTGAAAAATCTCACGTAAACCGAAAGTCTCTCCGTTTGAGTATCACTTGGAAGACCTGCACTGATCATAAGAGCAATGCAGACTTTATTCTCATGGCCATCCTCATTGATTTCTGTCTAACCAGAATATCCCTGATTGTTTTCTAAAGCGCCTGGATGCAGGAGTTCAGATACTAGTGCAACAATTTAGGGTTAGATATGTCATGTCTTTGAGGAGCTAGACGAGTACTCGGGAGTCCAGAAAATCTCTTTCCTCCCTGAGTTACAGGTGAACAAAGTCCTCCGAGATCATGAGGGGCAATGTAATTGAAAGCTGGCTCTGTGAGATTATCTTAAATAGATTTATGGAAAGCAGGGGTGGATAAGCCAGTTATTGTCCAATGATTCTAGCAAGGATTTGAAACTTAGGAGGGATCTGGGGCAGCCATTGTAAAAAATTGCTTCTGGCATTGGTGAACTCCCTGGCATTTTGCTTTTAAGATTCATGGTTTGACCTCATCTTGGGTCTGAGGCTTGGCAAACATCTGCATTGCGCTGTTGTCTCTCCTTACGCAGCACCCGTTAAGCGATGGCTTATATGGTGTCTGGCCATTCTGCTGTCAATGGAAGGTTCCAAATATTAAGAACCATTTTATTACAAATTGGATATAGGGCACAGGGCTGCCCCTTCCTTAGCAAATGTGTACTTATGATTCGTGAATTCTTACATGTCTCATTTGGGCCAAAGCGGCAGCTGGGAAACTTTCACCTTCTGCTAAACGTGTATCAAGAAATAGACAGTAAATTAGGGGCTCTGGACTGGCAGTGGCTATTCCTAAAATCTTTTCATAAAATCTTCAGAAACGTTTAGATCTCGGGCCAAAACAACAAAGTCTGAAAGCAGAATTTAATCATCTCTTTTTGATAAATAGGTAAAAATAATTTGACATTTTGTACGTTTAACACGTGAATCCCTTTGACCTTAAGGGAAGATGGTTATGGTACAGAGAGAGAGAGGTTTTGCACTGGGTGAAAAAGGCATCTGCCATCTCAGTTTAGACAGAATATGCCTGCTGATTTTCCTTACCCAAAAATCAAGCTTCACAATCTTTTGCTTCTGTAATTCTGTTTTTAAGGTGGAGTGGGCAACACCGCAAACAGCTAAAGATGTATTCCGAGGTACCTCCCAATGGCTTCCTATCCTGGTGTCTCTAAAATGCTAGGTCAGACCCTAAGCCCTAAGTTCTAGTCCTATGAGAGAAGAAAGAAGATGCCTGTTTCACGTGCAGAGGAAGAGCAAAAAGACTTATCCTAACTATTGCAGGAAGGACTCGGTCGCAGTTCTGCTGATTATAGCCTACCGACTGACTCTCATACGTAAATGAGTCTCTCCTCTGCTGTGGACTGCTACCTACTGGGTGCTGCTTTCTGAGAATGGGTGTTCCTAGAGGCTGCAAGGTCCTGAAAAAGAATCCTGTGGTGCACTGGAAGAAGCTGTACTACCTGCCTGCCTGCAAGATTGCGCATACTTTGGGACTAATGTATGAGCTTATGGTAAACCCACATAGGCTCTCTCCATGTGGACAATAATATTGGAACCAGATTTAGCAATGCCATTGATTCAGAACTGCAGCTGTGTGCATCATACTAGGAAACTGAATTCGCTCCACCCATGTGAACACTCTTGGTGGCTTGAGGAGGCCTAGTGAATATGCTTGGTGCTAAGCTGACCTTCAAAGGGCTCACTTGATAACATACCTTTTTTGTTCCCTATTAAACTATAACCTACCATAGTATTGGGTGAACATTCTTTCAATAACTATTTTTCTCCTTAATACTCTCCCTTTGTCCCTTTTTCTATTTTCATTATGATTGTGGAATTGGTTATTACAATGTGATTCATCTCAGTGAGGTGCATTATTATCAATATTTACCAATATTTTTGTTTGTTATGTTGTTCTACCACACTCTCCAAGCATACCTCTCTGAACGATAAACATGGCACTCAAGCCAAGGTTGTACAGGTGGACCAGGGTAACCTCGGAGACAATGCTTTACTATGTCCTTGTAAATCCACATAATCATGTGGTGTGAGAGCTGAGTCACCGCTCGCGTCAAGACTATGGTCTCTTCTAATAGAGCTTGCAGGCAAATTTCCAACATCTACTAACAGATAAGTGCAAAATATATTGAATTGGGTTATTGCCAGCCCGCTGATGGCTTTTGCTCTTGGGCTTCTGTGCTGAGGACTTCATGCAGAGCTGAGGTTGTTAAGAATGTTTCAGACCTCAGAAGGAACTGAGGGGCATATTATCAAGGAAGTGCGATATTTATCGCTAACCGCGCTTAGCGCGTTTTTTTTTAACGCCGCCTATCGCTGGAAATTATCGCTGAGATAACACCCTATTAGTAAGGTTTATCTCCATAGCGATAAAATTTCCAGCGATAGCGACAAAATGCGAGAATATCGCTGGGAAACCAGTGATATTCTCGCATTAACGCTAAGGTGGATTCAGCATTAGAATCCACCTCCTATACTTTAAACAGGTAAGTCATCCTCACTAGCAGGTGATAAAATCTAGCGATAAACGCGCTTAGCGCGAATTATTTTATCGCTCGCCTGCCTTGCTAATAGGGGGTAGGTGTTAGCGACTGTTTTCAGTCGCTTTTAGTAGGGAACGCCTTCCTTGCATGTCATTAGCGATAATTATCGCTGACATGCAAGGCGATGTAAATCCCGGCCGCTAACGCCTGAAAGCTGTCGCTAACGCCTGTTAGCGACAGCTTGCTGATAGGGCGATAAAATTATCGCCGCTTTAGCGGCAAAAAGTGCCGCTAAAGCGGCGATAAAGCCCTTGATAATATGCCCCTAAGACTTGAGGTTAGGATGAGTGTCACGCACTCGCATATGTCTTGATCCTGCCCCAGTGTTTTGCTCAATTAATGGGTGTGTTTAAGCACCATCATGGCAAGTGCAGGGGTTAAACTATGAAAGGACGCTTGTTAGTGTTACTAATCTGCCATTGGATTCTGGGACTGGGAAATGCTCTGAAATGATGTCATGACTGATTCTGCCCATGAGTGCTGCCTGGCTCCCAAGCAGAATGGTGCGAAATCCCAAGAAGAGCAAATAGGCGCACTAAACATAACCAGGATTCATCACTGAAGAATTAACACTGGGGTTTGTGACGGAGTTTATGAAAGAGTTGTGCTGCTTTCTGAGGTGCAGAGTTTGATCCCTCAATTCCTTCTGAAACCTAGAAAATACACCTCAATCTCAGTCTCTGAGGAAGAAGTGACAAGAAGTGTTTTCTACCCTAAAATCAAGTCGCTCCTTGTAGCTTGCGGTACAGAATAAAGATCAAAAAATGTCTTTGATGCTTTAATATGGGTGTCGAGTGGAGACCATATGGACCCCAATTTCCCACCCTCGTTTTTAATTTCCTTTGTTATCTGTGTGGGTGTGACTGAGGGTGACTGCGAGTGGGTGAATATAGAAGACTCTTCATAATGGGAAACTATAGGAACGAAACCTCAAGTGGTACAGAAAGGTGAAGTAAGGTGCAATGATGCCTCATGGGGCCTAACGGGCTAGGGCAGTCGATCTCAAATCTGGGGAACGGGTTCGAGTCTCAGCAATGACGCTCAGCATCCTGTGATTCTGGGAAAATCACTTAATCTCCCATGCCTAACAAAAATGAATGTGTCCTTGTGTAACTTAACTGGTGCTCATGTAAAGCGCTCTCATACCCGATACCTTCGGGTCAAGTTCCCGCTACTGAAAACTCGGGGGGAGGGGTGGGGGCGGGGTTTGGGGAAAGAAAAAAAGAGGTGCACTAATGGCAAGATCGAGATCCAAAGAATCTGTGCTGCATTAAAGGAGACATTTCTATAGTCCTGCGCACCTCACGACAACACAGCCCAAGTCTTGCCACAACTTAGAAGCAGAGGGGTCAAGAAGAGGGTAGAGGGGTCCAGAAGAGGGTAGAGGGGTCCAGAAGAGAGCACGAGCATTCGGGGCTCTACTTGAAGGCAGATGTCTCTCTTGGGCTGGGGTGAAATGGGGGGGGGGCGGGGGTTGAGGACAGTCCACCAGGGGCTGAGTATAGGGGAGGAGAGCTGCGCCGTTGGGACTATCTTTTTCTTCTCTGGGGGTGATGACCTTCACACAGAAATGGCTAACCAGGGTGTTCTGATGAACAGGATCTCCCGATGTAATTATTCAGTGCAGATAGCACGTTTAAGCTCTCTGCACGTGCAGGATCATCGTAAAAAATGTACTAATTTTTAGGCGAGCTTTGAAATAATGGTCTTCCGCCTGCACAAAGCGTGTTAATTCAGTAGTGCTTGACTCACTACTACAAATGTACACCGTATGCCACTGACTTAAAAATGTGTTTTGCTAAAAATGATGTTCAGTCATCAGATCTATCTAAATATTATTGATCTGTGTAATAAATGATTTTCAATGGTTAGCACATTTATTCCTCTGACTTACTCTAAGTTGACAGGAGGCAAGGAAATTGTAATTCCTCCCTGCAATTGCTTTCATCAAGTCTCACATATTTCAACACAAATTACCATTAGAGTTATTTCAAAGGCATGCCTGCGGTTTCTGCTAACTTCTTATTACACAACCCCCCTTCCATAATGTAAACCAATGACTGTGTGATAAAGTACACCCGTCTGAAATGTAAACAGATGCATTAGGGGAAGCTCAAGTAATGCTTTTCCTCATGTGAATACAATTTATACTATTTGGAAACAGAAATCAAAGCAAGCTGGCGTTCCTTCCGTCTTGAGGTTTTAAAGATATGCCTCATTATATCAACACTGGCGAATGGAAGCAGGCAGCCCATGGCGATTATCAGTACAAGAGGTGGCAGTGCTGCTGCTTTGCAGCAATCTGTGCTTAGTGCAGAACGGGCGCGGGAAATGGCACAATCAACGCTTAACCAACTTCACTTCAAGACATGACTTATGTTTTTGTTTTATTTATTTATTTATTTTTGCATTTTCCTATATATTTCTCTAGAAAATAACTTGCGGCAGATCCAAGTGCATGAAGTGTGTATTATGAAAATTGTCATTAGACTCGTGGACAAAAGTGTCTTTTATATCTTTGAGAACAGATTTCATTTTTCTAAAGCAAAAGATATCCACAAACTCCCCAACATAGTGTAACAAATGGAAGGTTTTTTAAATGGTGAGTTTTTGATAGAAAATTAGTTTACACAGACAAGGCACATCTTTGATGGTACATCTTCGAAAATTGTGCATATGCACCGAAAATAAAAGCTATCAACATAAAATGCTTTATGAAAAAAGATTGAAACAATCCTGGAGCACGACGCCATGTGCAATGCATCAGTGCTTCAGGGATACACGCCTGGCTGCTTTTAGAAACCATTGTTCAGGCTCATCAGCCTCTTATGGGGAATTTTCTGTATTTTCACAATAGCTATGCAAGACCGACACAGAAATATCTTAAGCTTTTCCACACAGATGGAATAATTTCATAAAAAAATGTAATTACTTAGGTCTCGATTCCTGAAAAAGATAGTAAATCTTCACATGTAGATTTACTTCCATGTGCCAATGCAGATTCACTCCTTTTTGCTGTTCACCATTATTCCCAATAGTACCCCTGGAACGCTGCACCTGGCTCAGGTTTTCAGGGGTACTATTGGGAATGTCAGGTGACTCTTCTCACAGGTTCCTATTACTGCTGTCCGTACAGTGGGAGTGAACCTCTGTGCACACGCACCCTTTTTCTCCCCAAGGAAGACATTTTTCCTTTGGACAAACCCCTTCACCTCCACGCACACCAAGGGCCAGATTTTCTACAGTGTCACTCAACGCAGTGCAGCAGCCTAAAATGCTGCGCTGCGTTGTGTTACAGGCAAGGAGAGTGCCATATCTATGGAGATATGGTGGTGCACACATACTTTTGCATCATAGTTCAAGGGTGTGTGCATGAGTCTAACGTAGGTTTTGTACTGAAAGGGAAGCCTTACTACGCCAAGGCAACTTTTAAAACTTTTCCTACTTTGTATGTATGCTGTACAGTGCAGCACGCATACTAAGTTTAAAAAGAAAGGAGAAATGAAAACATTTCTATTTTTAACGCCTGCATTCCAGCAGCATTATTTTTTGGCACAAACCCCTTTCTTCTAATGTTAGTAGATAGGGTTTTGCACCAAAAATCATGGGTGGTTGCATGGGAATGCCCATACCAGCCATGTATCGCCCCCATGATGCTAAGTAACGCAAAGCAGCACTTCGCGTTGGTTAACGTTACTTTTCCTTATAAACCAATGCAAATATCAAAATGCGTTGGTTTGTAAATCCCCAAAAAGGTTTTGCACTGGGTTTGTGTTAAAAAAAGTAACCCAAACCCATCGCAAAACCTTTGTAAATCTTGGCCCAAATGTACGGGATCGGATGATCCTTCCCCTGGCCATCCTGGAATGGGAGCTAGCCTGTCCTTGGCTGCAGTACATCTTTGACCATTGACGGGATCAGAAGAAGTTAGAGAGGAGTTTAGGAATGCCATCAAATGTGCATGTTTGGGAGCAATCCCTAACTTCCAAATCAAACCACACCCTGCAATTCTAACATCCCACCACTAAAGTGGTATTTATGAGTGCAGATTTCTCTGTACTCTTTGTAGTGATGTCTGCATCTGTAAATGCATTTGCACAGGCTAGGAATGCCCTTATGAATTTCTTGCAGATGTAAAAAAGGTAAATGTGCTCTTGAACTTCCGTTTACAACCATATTTACCTGTGTGAATCTGGCCCTTAACTTTCAAGGACAAATGTGCTAACAATGAAAAGGTGAGGTTTGGAGAGAAACTCAAACAGTAGCTCACTCGCTAAATGGGTGAGTTCCCAAACAAAGTATATTGTAAACGTTAAGGAAGGGCCTGTGATTCTTTCGGAGAAAGTAGATCATTTTAGAACACATTCTGTCATTTTATTCAGTCACATAATTCCTGTTACTGATGGTGATGTCGCTTTCAGTGACCGTTGCCATGGAACATCCCTCAATTCAATGACATCTGAAAACCTCGGTAGCACACAATTAGACTCCCGAACTACCCTTCACACTTTGAATTTGTGTTTGTCAGGTTAATATATTACCAAATTAATGTAACACATTCCAGTCGGCTGCACCAGATCCACTTCATAAATCACGGATATAAAAATGTAATTGAAAATTCTCACGTTGTAACTGTAACAGCCAATAAGTAAAATTCACATGTCCTTATTTTTAAAGATTGCAATGGATAACATCTCTTGCCAACGACATCAAGCATCAAGTAATATGCAATAAGATATTTCTCTCCTTCAACTATAATGCATTCACTCAGACCCGGTTACCAGACGACTCTGATCATCTAATCATGTGCACTAGCTTACTTTGATCATCTGATCATGGGTACCAGATAACTCTCATCATCTGATCATGGTTACTAGATGACTCCATCTCATCAAGGACACCATTAATAATTCTGGAGCCTTCAAATTAACACCCTATTAGACTCAAGGAGTCATAGTCACAGTTGACCTCAATTAAACCAATTAGGCCACAATGCTCGATTAAGATGGTTTGTGGAAGTACACTATTAAACATATAGTCATTTGTTAACCCAGACTATGGCCTCACCTTTCCACCCTCCATGGTCTTGTAAGCGGCCCATGGTACATATTCCTTCCCCCGTGTTATATCATCTTCACTCTTTTTCAACTCTTTTTCTCTTTTTAAGTTGTCTGCAGCTCCTCTTGTGGTATACTATGCATGTAATATGTTATTTTTGTTATGTTAGTTTATGTTATATTATGTATGTGGTGATCTATGTATATTGTGGCTTATGCATCACAAGGATTGCTTAAACGCACTGAAAGGTTGGTAAATATTTTCCTTTACAATGCCCCATTTCAATAAAAGTAAATGTATGTGACAGGTCATAGGGAATTTTTGGTTTTAATCTTGTTTTGGAAAAATAATTAGACTCAGTTGTTAAATTCTGCACGAAGCAGATGTATTCATTATAACTATTTATCTCACAGTAGTATTAAAAAAGTGTACTTTCTTTAAACAGAAAACTAGTACTGTGGTTCCTTGAACAAGGCTCTCTCTTATATATTTATTATATTCTTTGAAATACTGCAACACTATACAGGAATATCAACAGAAAAAATTACATTCGTGAAGACACTTGTGAAACTCTCAAATATTTACTCTGAGTCTGGAAAGTTACCCAGTGTAAGACACTATGCATAAAATATTACTGAGCCGACCCCAGTGCAGCTGAGTAGATAAAGACTCACACCACTGTGTCTATACTTGTGATTGCAGCACCACTACCAACACCTTTTAGCACCAATGGAACCAGTTCACTAAAACTTTGTTGTGAATTACACTTTTGGTATCACTACATTCAAAAAGTAATCCAGGGGGAACACAGGAGTACTTGTGGCTTAGGCTTGAAATTCATTAGTAAGCCAGGAGTATCACTGTCTGCCACCGCACTCTACGCGCACGCCTCCACAACGCAGGGATCCGAGACAAGGCCCTGGAATGGACCACCTCCTTCCTCGACGGCAGAACCCAGAGAGTCCGCCTCCCACCCTTCCGATCCGAAGCCTCCGAGATCATCTGCGGCGTACCCCAGGGATCGTCCCTCAGCCCAAAACTGTTCAACATCTACATGGCCCCGCTCGCACGCATCGCCAGACAACACGACCTCAACATTATCTCCTACGCCGACGACACTCAACTGATCCTCTCCCTCACCAAGGACCCCTCGCCGCCAAAGCCAAACTCCATGAAGGAATGAAGGCCGTCGCCGATTGGATGAAGATCAGCCGACTAAAGCTGAACACGGACAAAACGGAGGTCCTCATCCTCGGCTCCAACCCCTCAGCCTGGGACGACTCCTGGTGGCCAACGACGCTGGGAGCAGCCCCGACACCCACCGACCACGCACGCAACCTGGGAGTCATCCTCGACTCAACGCTCTCCATGGCCAAGCAAGTCAACACAGTCTCCTCCTCCTGCTTCAACACCCTCCGCATGCTTCGCAAGATCTACAGGTGGATCCCGACAGACACAAGAAGAACAGTCACCCAGGCCCTCGTCAGTAGCAGACTGGACTATGGGAACGCCCTCTACGCGGGAGCCCCGGCCAAGCAAATCAAGCGACTGCAACGCATACAAAACGCCTCCGCACGACTGATCCTCGACGTACCACGCCACAGCCACATCACCCCCACTTGAGGAACCTGCACTGGCTCCCCGTCGACAGGAGGATCACCTTCAAACTCCTCACCCACGCACACAAGGCACTCCACAAAACTGGCCCAGCCTACCTCAACAGACGACTCTTCTTCTACGTCCCCAACCGCCAGCTCCGCTCCGCCGACCTCTCCCTCGCCACCGTCCCCCGCATTCGAAGAACAACCACCGGCGGCAGATCCTTCTCACACCTCGCCGCCAAGACCTGGAACACCCTTCCACTAAGCCTACGAAAGACCCAAGACCTGCTGACCTTCAGGAGGCTACTCAAGACCTGGCTGTTCGACCAGTAGCAGCATCCCCCCCCCTTCCCTCTCCCCAGCGCCTTGAGACCCTCGCGGGTAAGTAGTGCGCTCTACAAATTCTGTGATTGATTGATTGATGAGAGTATTTCACAGGTACTCATACACAATTCTTAGTGAACAGAAAGAAATAGTTTTTTATTTTTTTAACTTTTTTATTAGTACTTTGAAACATACAGTACAACAGAATCAGGTTGATCAACACTCACCGACACCCCATGGTACATCTTTAACATCATTTTGCGAGTACTTATTCCTTCTCTTGCCCTTGTGACATTTACAGATCATCAGTATTCATTTCATATCAGTGTCAAACATATCAGGATTGTCTCTCAAATAGATCGTCAGCGGTTCCCAGAAGTCTGTAGGTTTGGAGGCTGACGGTAATTCTTCCGCATACAGCTGGAAATTGTCTCTACAATATACCAAATCCATCATCCACCTCTTGACTGTAGGGGATTGTTTGCTGTTCCAGTGTATTGAGATTCGCCTTTTTGCAAGTAATATGGCTATAGGGGCAAATTTGTTTTTAGTGGATTTGAATTGCTGTAGCAGACCCAATAAGCATAACTTCATTGAACACTCTATGTGACAGTTCATCATATTTCCTAATAAGTGTATTACTTTTCCCCAATATGCATTAATCTTTTCACAGTGCCATGCAAGGTGCACAAAATCTGCATCATCTGCCTTGCATCTGCAGCATCTCGCCTCTTCACAGAGGCCATACCTTTGTAGCTTCAGTGGCATATAGTATGCCTGATGCAAATATTTGTAGTGTATGATGGGCAAATTGCTGTTCGGAGTCAGTAGTTCAGTTAATGCACAACAAGAGTGCCACTCATCTGCTTCAATTGGTGTGTCTAACACTGCATTCCATCTATCTAGTGCTCTGTTGGATTGATTGGCCAGTTCAGTTTGCTTGGCCAGTTCAGTTTGCATGGCCCTATATAGTTTTGTCACTAAATGGGAATTATCAGCATTCGCTATTATCATTTGCAATGGTAACAAGGCTAGCGGTTCATCAGGGTAAGCTGGATATAGTTTTTTAATCGCCTCCCGCCTCCCGCAGCCTGTGGTATGTGAATTTAAACAGCAGCGTCTGGTTACTTACGTATGTCAGGTCGTCTGGGCCAATAAACACACCGTTAGTATATAAGTCTCCCATGTTTACTAATCCCACGTGCTGCAGCAATTCCATGCTGCCTTTATCTTGAGTCACAGAAAGCGCTGGATGTTGGTATAATGGCATATTGGGTGCATATAGTGGCATTTTATTAGCCATGGTGCCCATGCGTTGCCACGCCAAGGATGTTGCTTGTATTGTATTAATCTCAGTTTTTAGTATGTGCGATCTATGGTGTGTTATTATGCTATTTAACGGAATAGGATTAGCATCCCCGTCTTCCACCGCTAGATGTGGCATGTACCACACTGGATGATACCAATAGTGCGCATATTGCGCTTAGGCACATAAATAATATAGTTGCAAGTCCGGGACTGTGAAGCCTCCATGCGCATATGGTAGTGTCAGCGTGTGTAAGTCTATTCGCGCCTGCTTCCCTGCCCATATCAGTTTGGTGAGGCATGCATTTAATCTCTTAAATATTGGGGCTGGCGGGGTTATGGGGATGTTGGTGAATAAGTACAGGAATCTGGGTAATATTACTATTTTTATGAGAGACATTCTGTCTGCTAAAGAGAGTGGTAGTCTAATCCATGTAGCAATTTGTGTTTCCAATGTATCTATTGCTACCCCATAGTTGGCTGTTAGCACCGTGTCTGGGTCTCTATGTATCCATATTTCCAGGTATTTAATCGGGTCCATTTGCAAGATTAATGGGAATTCCACCGGATGCTGTTTGGTGATTTCCGTCAGTGGGAAGATCGCAAATTTATCCCAATTTATCTGTAATCCTGATTGTCTACCAAATTTGATGTATTCTCGTAATAGGGGTGATATATTAATACTTGGGTCACGGAGATATAGTACCATATCATCTGCATATAGTGAGATGGTTATTGGTCTCAATTTAAATCTTAATGCTGTATTGGCATGTCGCTGTCGTAATTTACAAGCCAGGGGCTCAAGCGCTATAGAGAACAACAGGGGCGACAGTGGGCATCCCTGCCTCATACCTCGTTGTATGTTTATGTTGTCAGATATGTGTTTGTTTACTTTAATGCGTGCTATCGGCTTGGTATAAAGAAGTTTGATCCAGTTTAATAAGACAATGGGTAAACCTATGTGTTGCAATATCACAAATAAATATGTCCACTCCACTGAATCAAATGCTTTAGCTGCATCGAGGAGCACTGCTACTGCCTCTAGGTCAGGGTTCAATTGATGCAGGAGCGCAAATATAGTGCGTATATTGTGTGCTGTTGACCTCGTCTGTATAAACCCTGATTGGTCAGGCAGAACAATAGCTTGCATGAGAGGTTGCAATCTGGTGGCTATAATCTTGGCCAGTATTTTTGCATCCATGTTTATTAAGGATAACGGCCTATAGGAGTCACTTTTCTCAGGGTCTTTATCCGGCTTTAATAATGCTACTATTAATGCTTCTCGACGCAGAAAGAAATTATTTTTAGCACATTTGAAGGTCAGGAAATAAAAACGTTTAGGGCCCCAAGGTGTTTTCAGGGCTACCTAAAGATTTTAAACAATTGTGTGCACTGCTTAAATGTCCTCCAACGTCAAGTTTGGGATAACACATAGAGAAAAATCCACCTTTGGACTGTCCTTAGGTTTTAGAACTTCTTCCATAAATCTGAGGTTTACAGTGAAATGGCAGTGCTTAGCAAACAAACACTTTACAAAATTACTCACTTAAAACTTGATTCACAAATATTTGCTGTGAGTGGCTCTTGTGGTATTCCTGAGGTTTACTTCTGGAAATCAGGTGGGCCATTTGTATCAAAATATAATGCCTACTTCATGCAGGCATAAACAAAAGGAAATGCGTTCACTTCTCAAAAAAACGGATGCATTGCCTGTGTGCTGCAATGCACAGCACTCATCCAATGCATGGAAACCTTCTGAGTTTGTCTACACCATGGAATTTGCACTGCAATGCTATGTCTCCAATACAGATCCAATGCGAAACAATGCATCCTCAACGCTTCTCATAGTAGGAGGTGGCACGTCGCTCAAGGCAGCCCTATCCAGGAGTTAGCGCAGGAGATGCCACCAGCAACATAGCAATCTTAGTAGATAAGACCTCAAGCTCTGTTAGTGCCAAACCCCTGGATGCTGTGCTGCATTTTATGAAACATGTGTACATTTTGTACTTTTATAAGCCGTCTTTTAACAATGAGATTGTGCGACTGGACAATGGCAACGCACTTTACATAGGCACCACCACCGAACTCATGCAAAGACTCCAGACCATCCAGACCCCAGCCACCAGACTGGCCCTCAACCTGCCCAAGAGAACCCACATCACCTAGAATCTGAAAGACCTCCACTGGCTCCCGGACCAGAATAGATGCCACTTTAAACTCCTGACATATGCCTGCACAGCCTTCCCCGACTAAGGACCCGCCTACATGAACCACCGCCTGCACTTCCACCGTCCCCCCAAGAACTTCCACTCTGCACACCTTGCCCTCGCACAGATCCCCCAAATACGCCGCTGCCACACTGGAGCATGATCTTTAACCCATTCAGGAAGAGACTCAAGACCTGGCTCTTCGACTGAGACCTGCAGCTTACGCCTGGATACCCTCTGAGGTGACAAGCCGCGCTCTACATATGGGACCTGATTGATTGATTGACACCATTCTTACTAAATGTGCTGCATAGATGCATTCTTTACTCCAAAGCAAAGTTGAACTTTTGAGCTTTATAATTATGCAACATAAGAGCACAATCGGCATGTTCACAAAGCCATTGTGTAGTTCGTAAATACTTCTGTAGTTCTCGTTTACATACTTTTACATGCCTTTGTAAATTGGCTCCAAATCCCGGGAATGAAATGGAAATGTTCAGGTAATATTCATATACAAGTCAAACAAACAAAAAAAGGTCTCTGCCTCTTATTTACTAAATAGGGAGTTAGATGTTTTGGGTCTGATTCGCAAAAGCAAGTGAGAGTATGTGAAGGAGTACTCTTGTAGCACTACCTCCCGTACTATTAAATTTATTTATTTATTTTTAATTATTTAATGCGATTTTATATAGCGCGAACATTACCCGAAGGTGTCAGAGCGCTTTACAAAAGAACCAGTTGCGTTACATAAGGACTTTGGATTACATGAGTTACATAAGAGATATAAACAGAAAAAATTTGCAAATGTACAAGTGGAGTGAAAGGAGGAAAAAATTGCAAATGTACAAGTTGTAAAGTCACTCAAGGAAGAGATACAAACAGATAAACTCTAAAATCACATAGGAATGGTAGTAAGTACAAAGGTCTACTACATATACTAGTGGTTAGAGATATATATTCCAGTGGAGTGAAAGGAGGGAAAAATTGCAAATGTACAGGTTGCAAAGTCACTCAAGGAAGAGGTACAAACAGATAAACTCTAAAATCACATAGGAATGGTAGTAAGTACAAAGGTCTACTACATATACTAGTGCTTTTGTGATCCCCCCCCACCGTATTTATTTCACCGCTAATAACATTATGAAATAGCTGTTAAACCGTGCAATGGCTTAGTTTATATCTGAACGATTTCCAATAAGTAAGTAAAAAAGCAATAAAGCAAAAGCCATAAAAAATACACACGCATTACAATGCGCATTTGTTGCGCGTGTGATTTAAGCATTAGGGTTTTTTTTTTTTGTTACTCTCTATTTTCTTGCAGTTTAGTTTATTAGTGAAAAAGTTAAACAATGCGTATAATGAAAAAGCTATCGCAAGAAACGTCTGACAATCCGAACCCTTTGTAATAAACTTGAGCACGGCGTTCCACGAAGAACACACAGCGCCCTCTATGGGTCAAAAGGAGCCACGCTGATTCTATCGCCCTGAAACCTTCACTGACAAAAGCGTTCACAGCGGCCCACTTTTCCATAATCACTTAGCTCGACACAAATCCTCAGTCATTTTAACGTGCTTACATCTGGAATGTAGATTACAAGTAGCAAATACACCGCAGTACTAAATAGCTGTTAAATCCCGTTTGAAACATTGTCTTGTGAGCCATGCAGGTCTAAAAGCCAAGAGAGCACATTAAAATCCAGAGCGGCAAGACTTTCCTTTAGTGATTTATGACAACTCAGGAAGCAAAACTCACTGAAAACAAATCGGAAAGTGTATTTTTGATAAATAGAGCTTTAGAATCAAATCAGTCCGCGCTCCAGCTGACGTACGACTCACGCTTGGAAGCACGCGAGGGACGCTACTGATAGTGGCTGTGCTTTTTGTCGCAGACAAGCTGGTTTGTATTTATTTAATTCAAAACCTAAATAAACATTTCCCGCCTCAGAGACTCAATATAATCCAACCCAAACATATTTTTGTTATTTTTTCAAGGAATTGGTAAATACTGACGAACATCTACCGTTTAAATCCATTCGCAAAAGGATTCTTCATTGTCTTGTTAGAATATTAGTCGATGTTCTTTATATACATCTATGTCGCGGATTTACTTTTCTCGCACATTTCAAATTGAATGGACTTTTAGTGTAAAATACAATCAAGAAACCTTTCTGATGTGCTCACGATTGATAGACAATGAGACAGATGCCACAGGCTAGATATGGGCCATGCCTGAGCTTTCACACTCAAACAGTCCAGGGCATCTAAGTAAAAGAAGGTTTCTTTATGCAATCCCAAGCTTATCCATGGGGAGATTCACACGAGCAACAAAGCACTCCTCAAATAAACGCGCACTTGGTCTACATACAGGAACACATAGCAACATTACAGCTAAGAATAAGGGATAGGCGTTGCAAAAATACCAGTTTCAGGGTTATATGTAGGTATATGCTATTTCTTTAGCGCAAACCTAGCCCAAAGGCAGCAAGAGCTGAACATGGTCAAAGAAAGCTTAAGGTCAGCCAGCAACAAAAGAAGAAGCTTTGTTGTGCATGGTTAATGCGTTATGATGTAGTGTTCTTGAAAGAGGTGAGTCATCAACTCTTTCTTAAATTGGAGCAGAGTCGTGGTGGTCCTGTTGTTCCAGATCCTGGGTGCAGAGATGGAAAAGGACTGTTATCATATTTTTTCTTTTTTACACTTCTTAGTCTGAAGTCTGATGGTGTCCTGGCTACAGATGTGCAAAGAACCCCTGGAGATGATGAGCTTGCCTGCAAGATAAGCAGGGGTGCTGGTTGTGATGGCTTTGTAAATGATGTAGCTGGTATTGAAGATAGTGCAGGCTGGCAAAGGTAGTCAATGGTGTTCCCTCAGGGTGGGGGTGATGTGATCATATTTCTTCAGGGTTTGGACGAGACATGCTGCGGCATGTACGATGCCCCTATTTGTTGTCAGTGTGCAGTGTGGGAGGTCATGGAGTAGAGTATTAGCATCATTCAGTTGCGAGAGTAGAAGAGCTTCGACAACAGTTCTGAAGTCACTTTCGGGAAGAAACAGTTTGATTTTCTTTAGAAAAGAGAGCAGGTACCAGGTCTTCTTTATTTTTTTAGCAATGTGTTCCTTGAGTGGTCTAAGAGCCTGATTTAGATCTTGACGGGACTGGTCCCGCAGTCACTCTTTTGGCAGTCTTCCCGCCCGCTGCCTTGGAGGTCCGCCTGCCCGATTTAGATGTTGGCTGTCCTCTGGAGGGAAGACCATTGCAGTCCCGCGGACTCCACAAAGTTCTGTCTACCGCTGCGATGGTGTCAGAGGCTGAAGCTACTGTAGCCGGGAGTCCCGCCAAGATTCCCGCCCTTCAGATTACGAAGTGCCTTTCAGTCGAGGCAAATGTGGCAGGGAAACCTCCATGCTCTAGTTGGCGGAATCACAGAAAAAGAGATGAAAACTCCCCTTTTTTTTGGGTCCCAACACCGAATCCATCTTGACTGCCATTGTGCAGGTCCCTCTTGTGCTGCTGGTACTTGCCCATAACGCTCACCCTTTCTTGCTGAATTCTAAGGTAGGCTTCTGTGACAAGAGTGGATATACATACAATAGTGTGTGCATGTTGTTGGTGTGCTAGGCTACATGTACAAAATATGGCCAATACACATTACATACATGTACATATTGACATATATACAAGATATATGTGAATGTCGATGAAAATTAGTAGTACTTACCTGTCTCCACATTCCCATGGCCTCACTACGTCACAACTCTGCCGCCAGGACACCGCAGCACAACGGGAACATCTAAGGGGCATATTATCAAGGGCCGGCGATAAATATCGCAAAGCGCGCTTAGCGCTTGCATATTTATCGCCGGCTATCTCTGTAATTTATCGCTCGGTCAGCGCGTTATTAACAACGCGCATCGCCGAGGCGATAAAAATTCCAGAGATAGCGTGGATATCGCCCCCATGTTAAGTATGCCTTAGTCAGGAATTTAACAGACGTTAAATTCCTGCGTTAAAGCATACTTAACGCGATTAAAATAATCGCTTCCTCGCATTGTAAATATCGCGAAGCTGCCTTCGCGATATTTACCCATGTTGTTTCCACAGACACGCCTACTTTGCATCTCATTATCGATGCGAAGTCAGGCGTGCTGGAAACGGGAGCAAAATCAGCAAAACACGCGATAGCGTGTCTTTGCTGATAAGGCGATATAATTATCGCCGCTTTTCGGCCGAAACGGTCGCAAAGCGGCGATAATTGTTTATCGCCGCCTTGTTAATATGCCCCCAAATCGGGTCAGCCAA
Source organism: Calotriton arnoldi (assembly GCA_963921515.1). NCBI lineage: Eukaryota > Metazoa > Chordata > Amphibia > Caudata > Salamandridae > Calotriton > Calotriton arnoldi. The sequence continues at coordinate 916,715 of CAWUFW010006622.1, forward strand.
TCCCACCAGCCTAATGGCGGCAGAGTGCTATCTGCTATCAAAGATAACCGCCACGGTCTTCCCTCCATAGCCACAACATTTAAATACAGTCTGCGGACAGCCGTCAGCTCAACTAAGTACTTGGAACAGCTGCGATGGCAGGATGGCGGTAATACAACTAAGATCTTAATCAGGTCCTAAATCTTTAATGATTTAGGCCCAATCTGGGGACCACAATATATAAATAAAATGGCATATAAAACCAGACAAATCCTTCCTATGCGCAAATACTTACCTGAGTGCAAAAAACAATGCATTCCTATTTAAGAAACATTTTAAAAATGTAAACAAAAAAATTACAATAACATAGACTTGCATTTATCAGAGCTAGTAAAAGTGCAGAAGTATTCTTTCTAGTGTGCACTTTCAGAATACTAAGACAAGGATCAAAAAATTTGGATCAATATTGTACAAGTGCCAAACATTTAAACCACTGTGACATAAAGGACATATATGCTCTTCTATGGGAATACCTCTTCAAGCACCTGAGACTGCAGCTATGGGTAATCTAGCCACCTTTAAAAAAACAAAAGGGTCTGATCTTATGTTCAATGGTCATTGCCAGATATGGTTGCATCTTATCTAAAAGAGTTTCCCAAATGTACTGTAACTATTCAAGGAATCAGAGTGCAACCTACAAAATTTCAAGTCGATGAGAGGAATTAGTACTTTGAGAGCAAGTCTCAGGTGACTATATTTCAATCAGATAGGTACTCAAAGAGAATTTCAAAAAGGTTTCGTGCTTAACATTTTGGTTAAAAACACCTATCACATTTTTACCTAGAAACATTTATTCCTATAAAATCCATCTGAGTGTTCCCTCTTTGGAATGTAAAAGTTTAAAAACCCCAGCGACTACGGCGGAACAAAACAAAAAATACATACTTGAAATTGGCAATTCTAATTGGAGTGCTTGTACAGGAGTGCTTTCGATACTGAGAAGAATGTATGTAAAATTGTTCCCTCTAATTTTTGTATTATACTCTACTGTCTGTGAGGAATATATTACAAACCATAAGACAAAGTGGGTGAAATCCATAAATTGATTTAAGGTGCTTAAAGTGTCTTGTCCCCGCATAACTACAAAATGAGTTGTCCTGTAGTTCCTAGGAATCCCCAGGACCTGCGTGTTTTGGATGACCTAAACTGAGTGCTTGGTTTCCAAACCGCTTCTGTTGGAATGAAAATGTTTCCGTTATCCCTGCTTGTGCATTATTCTATGTAAGTTAGCATTCGCAGCACCATTTTATGTCCGGCCGCCATTTTGAATCATGTTCGAAACTGCGCCTTGCCTTTTCGAGAAACGGGTTGTGGTGAGTTTAGTTTCTTCAAGGTTGGACCTTGCTTTGCTAATGAATACACTGTTCTTATTAACGTATACCTTTCCCTCTAGATAGAGGCCTCCTCCCACTAGTCTAGTGGCGGGCACGGACAGAGTGACCTTGAGTAGGAGATAGTGTGTGCCCGGCCTCAGAATCGAAACCTATCCTTCTTTACTTCTCTGTTTAGCTGCATCTGCTTGAAAAATTCCATTGTGGGCGTGCCTTCATTGGTTCTGAAATGTACATAATGTATCGTTATGCTTGCTGATGCCAGTCCCTCTCTGCAGCACTCCTAAGAGACTGGGCTAACCGGGCTCCGCTCGAGCGTATCTGAATAAACATATATTGGTTTGTATTCTCTACTGTCTGACCGACTCTTTATTTGGTATGGAAGGCTGAGAGATGGTCGTGAGTTACCCGGGTGACCCTGAGTGGGTCACTTCCTTCACTTCCGGACACCCCCACATGACATATCAGACATTAGACCAGCTAGCTCTACAGTGCCACTACCACCCTCCTCTATCTTACAGAGATGTAGGAAGTTTCTGGCAACCACTGAACATGACAACCCCAATTCCTCAGGGATCATAGAAAGCAGTACAGTACTTTTCGCTCAGTCACTCGTGAGTTATTCACAGAAAATACACAGGATGGCGGTTAGGATAGTCCAGCGTCAGCCTTGTGTAAAACATATTTGCTGCGACAATAAGGAGACAGAAACATACAAAAGAAATCGCAAGTACCAATATAGTAAACAGTAGATACATCATGTCTACAATAGTGCTAAGAAGATGAACATTTACAGTTCAGATAAGACAGTAGCACTTGCATACTCCTATAATGAGCGCCCTACGTAATTTGCCTAGCCTAGATATGTAGGTGTAGCATGGTATATGGGTATATATATATATATATATATATATATATATATATATATATATATATATATATATATATATTATCTACTGGCGGTCGCCAGTAGATAGTTATAGTTAGGACCTATTTTCCATAGGAAATCCGCGACATTCTATTTGAAATAACTCTTGCGTCGGTTGACGAATCTTCGCGAAATTTTCAAACTTTATGGCCCGCTTTGGTCCGCTCCTACCCTGAAAGTCTCAGGGTGATTCGTCAAGCGGGGTCGAGAAAAAAGGGGGGTCCCAAAACGTGTTTTCCCCATTCATTTTCCCATAGGAAACTTTAGACACGGCTACAGCCCGAACTGCTGAACGGAATTACACCAAATTTGGCAAAGAGGTAGTTCTTGGTTCAGAAAGAACCCTTTTTGTTAAATGGTGTAAATCCGTTCAGTAGTTGCGGAGAAATTAAAAAATAAGAGTCAAAAAATCAATTTCCCATAGGAAACTTTAGACACGGCTACAGCCTGAACTGCTGAACGGAATTACACCAAATTTGGCAAAGAGGTAGTTCTTGGTTCAGAAAGAACCCTTTTGTTAAATGGTGTAAATCCGTTCAGTAGTTGCTGAGAAAATCAAAAGTAAAAGTACATATATATCTATGGCCGCGTCGGATCCGCGCACCCTCCCGATCACGAGCTGCATGCTAATTGGCTGTCAACACTCCAAATCAGGAAGTGTTGACAGCCATTTTGTCCCTCGGTAGAACCGAGGGACAGAAACAAGTGCGCAAAGCGCACAAAAGGGGAAGGGTAGCAACACCCTGACCCCCTAGGTCTGCTCAGGGGGTCCCACAAGGACCCCTGGGCAAAACATTTTTATTTTTTAAATCGGCAGGATGCGCTCAGGGTGCGAGGATCCTGCCGAAAAAAATCAAGCGCGGTCTCCCGCGCTCGATTGTATTTTGCCCTCGGGTGGCCCAAGTCCCGGGGGCATGGTGGGGGGTTAAATTTATGTATGGGGGCCTCAAGGGCCCCCAAGCCCCGGGGACCGCCACCCCCCAGGGCTTTCATTTTAAAATGGTGCAGGAGGGCACTCGGCTCTCCCGCAGCCCCGGGGACCACCACCTCCCCGGGGCTTCTTTTTTTTTTTTTTTTTAAATTTCCTGTGTGGGGGGGCTCGAGCCCCCCCACACGCCCCGGGGACCGCCACCTCCCCGGGGCACTAACACATTTAAAATGGGGGTCCGTTTTGGACCCCCAAGCCCCGGGGACCACCACCTCCCCGGGGCTGTGCTGATGTGGGGAGGGGGCCGCGCGGCCCCCCTCCTGGAGCCTGTGGTGGCCCTGGGGACCGCCACCCCCAGGGCCAGCTCCTGCAGTGTCCCGGGTGCCTACCCCCGGGAGACTGCTGTTTGCAATGACAGGGACGGAGCCTCGCGGCTCCCGTCCTGTCATTGCAAACTGCTTTGGATATTGGAAGAGAGAGCAGGGAAACCTGCTCTCGCTTCCAATATCCAAAGACAATTGCTTTTCCACATGGGGAGCAGCATGTTAGCTGCTCCCCATGTGGAAGCAATGCCGGCTCCCTTAGGACACGTGGAGCCGGCGGGACTGTGGGGGTTTGGGGACCCCCACAGTCCCCAACAAGAGGCCAGGCCCCGGGGATGGGGTCCCCGGGGCCATAGTGGCTCGGGAGGGAGCCACGCGGCCCCCTCCCCAGAAATAATAAAAAAAAAAAAAGGCCTGCTCTGGGGGATGGGGTCCCCGGGGCAAAAGGAGGCCTGAGGAGGGGGGCCACGCAGCCCCCTCCTTAAAAATTAATTTAGAAGTGTGGCCATGCCCCGGGGGATGGGGTCCCGGGGCAGGATTCGGCCACGGGAGGGGGCCACGCGGCCCCCTTCCCGTTTAATTAAAAAAATAAAATAAAAGGGGTAAAGCCCTGGGGGATGGGGTCCCCAGGGCCCAAAAATAGGAAAAGGAAGGGGGCCACACAGCCCCCTTCAGAAAAAAAAAAAAAACGATCGGGCCCGCAGGCCCCGCCCCTTCCTTCACCACTCTGCAAACGCGCCCCTGGCGCGTTTACAGATGGGAAGTAATTCCCCTTCAATACTGGGGTCCCTGAGCCAACTAGCCCACCAGGAACCTCCAGTATGCGCTAGGGGCTGCCTTGCAGAGAGAAGTGTACAGAGGCCACGCCCCTTTTTACACCTCTCTGCAACGCAGCTCTGTGACGCTTTTTGGAGGTAGCTGGTGGGCTAGTTGCACCCCAGGGACCCTCAGGATTCAAGGGGAGTTAATCCCCTGACTTAAAACGCGCCAAGGGGCGCGTTTGCACAGTGGTGAAGGGAGGTGGCGGGGCTTCAGGTGACATGTGTGCAAACAGGCCCCGTGGCGCGTTTTAAGATGGGGAATTAAATCCCCTTCAATCCTGAGGGTCCTGAGGCCAACTAGCCCAACAGGTACATCCAGAAAGCGCCACAGAGCTGCGTTGCAGAGAGGTGTAAAGAGGGTGTGGCCTCTCTACACGTCTCTGCAACGCAGCCCCCTGGTGCATACTGGAGGTTCCTGGTGGGCTAGTTGGCCCCTAGGGACCCTCATGATTCAAGGGGACTTAATCCCCCAACTTAAAACGCGCCACGGGGCGCGTTTGCACAGATGTGACCTCAGGCCCCGCCCCTCCCTTCACCATTGTGCAAATATTCCTCTAAAATCAGCCGAAATACGAATTCCGATTTACTCACCTGTTATCAGGAGAGACCTCAGTGCTGTATCTTTCAGCCCAGTACTGGTCCTGAAAAGTAATTTTAACCGTACTTACCAGTAACTTGAATTTCCTTCCATAGGCTAACATTGACTGGTTTCACTTGGAAATTCTTCTAAGTGTTGATTTTTGAAACATACAAATATTCCTCTAAAATCAGCCGAAATACGAATTCCGATTTACTCACCTGTTATAAGGAGAGACCTCAGTGCTGTATCTTTCAGCCCAGTACTGGTCCTGAAAAGTAATTTTAACCGTACTTACCAGTAACTTGAATTTCCTTCCATAGGCTAACATTGACTGGTTTCACTTGGAAATTCTTCTAAGTGTGGAGTTTTGGAACTTTAAAATATTCCTCTAAAATCAGCCGAAATACGAATTCCGATTTACTCACCTGTTATCAGGAGAGACCTCAGTGCTGCATCTTTCAGCCCAGTACTGATCCTCAAAAGTAATTTTAACCGTACTTACCAGTAACTTGAATTTCCTTCCTTAGGCTAACATTGACTGGTTTCACTTGGAAATTCTTCTGTGTGTGGAGTTTTGGAACTTTAAAATATTCCTCTAAAATCAGCCGAAATACGAATTCCGATTTACTCACCTGTTATCAGGAGAGACCTCAGTGCTGCATCTTTCAGCCCAGTACTGATCCTCAAAAGTAATTTTAACCGTACTTACCAGTAACTTGAATTTCCTTCCATAGGATATCATTGCCTGCTTTTTGCTGAAAAAGTTTCTAAGTGTTGATTTTTGAAACATACAAATATTCCTCTAAAATCAGCCGAAATCCGAATTCTGATTTACTCACCTGTTATCAGGAGAGACCTCAGTGCTGCATCTTTCAGCCCAGTACTGGTCCTGAAAAGTAATTTTAACCGTACTTGCCGGTAACTTGAATTTCCTTCATAGGCTAACATTGACTGGTTTCACTTGGAAATTCTTCTAAGTGTGGAGTTTTGGAACTTTATAATATTCCTCTAAAATCAACCAAAGTACGAATTCCAATTTACTCACCTGTTATCAGGAGAGAACCCAGTGCTGCATCTTTTAGCCCAGCACTGACCCTGAAAAGTAATTCTAACCGTACTTACCAGTAACTTACATTTCCTTCCATATGAATCCATTGTCTGGTTTTCAGCAGAAAAGTTTCAAAGTGTCGATTTTCACAAATTACAAATATTCCTTAAAAATCGCCTGTATGACTTAAACGCATTCTTTCAACTGTTTACAGGAGATGCACCAGTGCTGGATCCAGGATCCAACACTGAGTAAGAAAAGTAACGATAACACTACTTACCTGCTAAGTGAATTTCCTCCCATAGGATAACATTGGTGATTCTATGTGAAAAAGTTTCTAAGTGTCAACTTTTAAAATACAATAATATTCCTTAAAAATCACTACTGTAACCAAAACGCTTTTACTCAACTGTTTACAGGAGATGTCCCAGGACTGAATCTAGGATCCAGTCCTGTGGTTAGAAAAGTAATCCATAAAGTAACTAATTGCATTTAACTAGAAATTCACATTGAGCTCAATGTTGCATTGTGTTTGAAATTGTGTTGCCCATTGCAACAACTGTAACTACTGTACTTAAAACTCTATTGCCTATTTGCAAACTATTTAAACTAAAGTAATTCATTCTGAGAAAGTATATTTTGTAATGTAATGTATAATGTAATTACAATGTAATTTAATAAATAAAATATATAAAAATAAATAGTTTTAAAAAATGTAGTAAATCAGTATCAAAAAAATAAATATAACAATTAATACATTTAAAAATTGTCATTTACAAAACCTTTGAAATTCACTGAAAAACCATAGGTTTTAGGGGCGTTATAGTTAGAAATTAGCATTTAAAAACCTTTGAAATTCACTGAAAAAACCATAGGTTTCAGACACGTTATAGTTAGAAATTAGCATTTAAAAACCTTTGAAATTCACTGAAAAAACCATAGGTTTTAGGGACAGTTATAGTTAGTTGGACATTTCACTCGTACAAAACCCGTGAAATTCCCCTGTTATAGTTAGTTCAGCTAACTATAACTCGCGCCCCGCAATGCACTGCTGATGACGTCACATATTACATCACTCATGACATGGTCAGTGACATCACTGATGACATCACTGATGACATCTCAAATGACATCACTGATGACATCATCCACGTGATAATCTGATGCACCTCCTCACACCCTAATATAACCTTTGATATACCCAATCTAAATTACAGACTGCCATTCGCAAAACCATAGACACTCCAACACCAATAACTACATACCCACTCACTGATTCTTAGGTCTACACACACACATCCACTCACTCACCCGTACAGTCACTCATACTTATGGTCACTCAGTACAGGACTATCATATGCACTCTTACTCCTATATAGACACTCAAACACCGCCACTCATCCATAGAGGTACTCACACACCTAGTCAGTCATGCAAATAATTAAACACACTGCCATTTACTCACCTATACAGTTATACACACACCAGCTCACTTAATCATACAAATACTACCACATTGTTACGCTCTTATACAATCACTGATACAAGCACACACTCATCCATACAGCCACTATCACAATCACTCACTCTCGCTTATAGCTATTTATATACTCCAACACACATATATACTGCCTTTCACATATGTAGTTACTCACACATGTACCACTGGGACATATATTCACTCACTAACACACTCTTACACACACTTACCCACCCATACAGTCTATCACAGATGCACTCTTGAAACCATCCAACCAGTGAATCACCCACTCACACATCTATGCACAGAGTCGCACACACCCCTCCCACACAAACACTGAGGCACCCATACAGATACTCAGAGAACCATTCAATAACTCATATAGACACTCATGTAGCTATTCACAAACACATGCAGCCACTTACACAGCAACAGACAGACGGATACAGACATTCACCCAGTTTAGTCACTAACCCATGCATTCAGTAAGATACGTTAAATCACTCACTTATAGAGTCAGTCACACACCTACTAAATCATCCATACAGACACTTAGACACCCACTCATTCTTCAATACGTCTTTTCCTATATATATTAAAAATATTTAAACTTTACAGAAACACACAGTCACTGGATGATGTCATCAGTGATGTCATTTGAGATGTCATCAGTGATGTCATCAGTGATGTCACTGACCATGTCATGAGTGATGTAATATGTGACGTCATCAGCAGTGCATTGTGGGGCGCGAGTTATAGTTAGCTGAACTAACTATAACAGGGGAATTTCATGGGTTTTGTACGAGTGAAATGTCCAACTAACTATAACTGTCCCTAAAACCTATGGTTTTTTCAGTGAATTTCAAAGGTTTTTTAAATGCTAATTTCTAACTATAACGTGTCTGAAACCTATGGTTTTTTCAGTGAATATATATATATATATATATCCAAGAATCCCGTAGGGAAGAACCAACCCCCTCACCTGATGTTAGAGAATGAAGGACCCCATCTCTGCTCCGAGGATGACATCCCGCAAGGGATGTCAGACCGCTGCTTGTCGAAGATTCAGCATGCAGGACCCCGTGTCAGCATGGGAGGAATTCTCCTCTAATTTCCAAGGGAAAATAAGACGCTTATTTTCCCTTGGAAATTAGAGGAGAATATACTTGAGTGGACACTCCAGGGTTTCTTCTGAATCAATATGTTTTGAAAACAATCATAAATGTTTTGAAAACAAACATAAATGTTTTTCCAAACAAATGCGATCATGCACAACTGGCCTGTTGGCCAAGGATGAAAAAAAGAGGTGACCCTTATACAGAATAATTATGCAGTGCCTGAGGACATGTTTATGTGCATCAGGTACAGGGATTATTATAAACCACTAAGAGCCTGGTGTCGAAGAGACAGGGGCAGACTACTAGGTAAAAGGCCACCTGTTTTGAACCGTTATTGTCATGTGGATGGGACAATGTATGTAAACAGGGGCATAAATAACAGTACTATCCTAAAGGACATGACACCCAATCCTCATCAAAAGGTCAACAGGGTTAGCTAGATAATAATAAAGCTAAGGCCATAAAAAGCATAAAAATAATTTATAACTAAAATACTAAAAGCATTTTAAAAGCCTGAAAAATGTCCCCAAAAAAAGTAATTTCCCTAAAAGCGTTCAAAAGGTCCTCTAAACTCGTATATGTGGTTATTATTACACCAAGCACCTTGAAAGCCATTATGCTCAGTTAGAGCAGAGAACGAGAAAAACAAAACAAAGACAGTTTCGACCTTCAATTTGGTAAATGTTTAAAAATACTAGTTCCCAGCACAGGGAAGGCCAGATTGTTTATGAATCCTATGCTGAAGACTCAACATCGCTGAACATTGCATCCGCAGGTGGCAATCCCTCCAGCACTTCCAATATATTGTCGAATGAACAAAGATGGTCATCTCTGGTTCCCACAGCAGCCGCCAGGGAAGAATTAAATGCCTGCACACCTGGAACCGATGCCTGTACCTCTGGAGCAGAGCCAATTTCCCTTCCAACAGGAGCAGAAGCGTCCCTTGGAGGCTCCAAAAATGCCATCATAAACATGGGAATATGCTGTGTCAACTGTACACATGGTCTTGCAAGGGCTCCAGGAGCACGTCTATGTCCAGTGGCACAACCGATGGAAGTGTCAGACACAGGTCCAACATGCATCAGAATTCACAGAAGAGGCAGCGGAACACAGACAGGACACGGTCTAGCCAGACTGGTCTAAAAGACAGGAACCAATGCTCACGCAGCTCTCGAAGCAGAGGCGTACCCACGTAGAACACCATACGCTCATGACAACATCGTTCCAGCAGTGTTCTCTCCACATCTTGAGGGATTGAGACGTCCATTGCGAATCAATAGGATTAAAATCAGGATGCCCGCCACTGATAGCAGGACCAGAGGAAGCCCTCCAAAAACCCTTCCAAGTAAGGAGTGTATGAAAGCTGGAATTACTCCGAAGATGGTCTGAAAGGTGGTTAACAGACCTGATCCAATACGCTTAAATAAGTGTACCATCCCCTTCGTATCAGACATGTTAAAGATACGATGAACCATTTCTCCGAAATGGAGCGGTAAGTTCGTACGGACCAGAGCCTCTATCTCTGCCGAAGACCTTGCAACCTGGAGATCAAAAGTCTCTCTGGCTGAACTTAAGGCCACATTTTGTTGAAACAGCATGGCTTTCAGTCTGCTCAGAGAATCAAACCTTATACTGGAAACATTCAATGAAGGTCACAGTGGTGCCTCCCTAACTATTCAAGCTGTGGGAAACAATACTTGCTTACAACAAACAACAGTGGAGTTTACTGTGACTAGATACGCGAAGCCTGATGCCATCCCGCAACAGCCTTGATCATTCAGCATTAAATAACTCTCATGCGAGAGTAACTCACTGGATGAATCACGGCAGCTGGGGAGCCTTTCAAGTAGCAAGATAAGTTCGCTATTGAAGCATTACACGCTCCGTGAAGCGAGACCTCCTTGCACACTAAAGACCCACTTAAAGCCTTCTCACAGTCTGTAACACTTAAGAAAACTTCAGTGTCCTTATTTCTACACCTATATCTGTACGGCAACTCCCAGGTTTCCTGTATGTACCCTTCACCCAACGCTTCATACCTGCCTACCTAGTGGTATCTAAGGTAGTATTGGAACTGGAATGTTGTGATTGGCAGCGTGATATAGCCATGAATTAACCATTCCGTAGATGGTGACTCTGCTACTGTAAAAGGCAACTTCTCTAATTTTTCAATGAGCAGCATAGTGTACTTTGCATCTCTGCGTGCCATGGTCATTTGTCTGTCGGTCAGATTATAAGCCGAAAACAGATTTGTGCCGTTATGTACCACCATGGCACGTGGCCAGAATGCAATGATTGTAGTGTCCAGCTTAAAAGTATAATGGAGCACAATTGAGATTGCCCATGTTGTAGAATAGACAAATCTTGTTCCATTCAGCCAATTGCTGAGGAAACAATGTTGCCCAGTGAATACATTTGTGAAGAAAGTGTAGTCATTCCATTGTCTACCATAGCTAAGGCCTTTTCTATGTTAATTCTATCAGTCTCATATAATCTCTCAGCAGCTTCCTGTTGGGAGACTTTCCACAGTTCATTGTAGATGGCATATAAAGTTTTTTTACACTGTTTCTTGGGACCTAGCAAGAAATCCCTAAGATCCATGTTATCAGACAGAAGGGTCAAGTGTTGTTTCACCTGTAATAGCGTTGAGGTTTTTAGCCCTTCTAGGCATAACTTCCCAACACTATAAGAAGTCACTATCCCTGAATTGTCTGTGTGTACATAGCGTGGGTCAGGCCTATGGATACAAACCCTCCGGTGGTACCCCGGAATCTTGATTGACACCCATTTGTGTCGATCGGCCAAACTAACCATCCCTTACAATTGGAAGCTTATGAACTGTATGTACCAATCCGTATCATTGTACCCAGTACCTCCTCACTTATCAGTGTATCACTCAATATACCTTCAATAGGTGTGGGCGAGGGGATACGTGGTGTTTGTAGTTATTTTATTTTTGCAAACCCATAGCAGGTAGTCTCTTGCCCTGTTCTTTTCAGGAAGCTTAGCTGTAATGGTATGAGGCAAGCTCTAAATAAAGCCTCTGTTCCCTGAACCTGCCAATCTTTCGTCCCCCAGACTGATTTTGTGTCTATTGTGTCCCTCCAATAGTCGAAACCTTGTATAGACAGTTGGGAGATAAAAGGTGCTGAATATGTAAGCTTGGTGTTTGTCAGCATCATTTTCTTCGCAGTTGCATTTGTTTGTGCAAGCTTATAGTAGTATGACGTTGGGTCTGATGTATTGAACCCTGAAAAGCATGCAAATTTCTGTGTGAATGTGGCAGAAATACCTCTCGGTGGTGTTGGACAATGTTCCCATTGATGGTAAGTGTTAACAGTGTGTGGTACACCTGCTTTATGCAAAAAGTGATGACCATAATGTTGATAAAAAAACATACTGTCGAAGTCAGGTGTATCTTCATACAATTCCCTGTCTTGCCCTACATCGTTGCGCTATAATGCCGGAGCTAGCGCTAGTGCCCACTCCTGCGCGTATGAATGTTTTAAAGATTCTGGGATGAGGTCGTCGGAGAAAGCGGGCAAAATGACGCTTTCCTCTTTTGGGCAATCCATCACAAATTCTGGTGGACAATCTTTTCCTGCTAATAGGATGTCGTATCCAAATGTTAAGTTCTCCCAAAAGAAACCTTTAACTTTTCTTGAGATGTCCCCCTCTATTTGGAGTGTAATTTCGTACAGTCCATGTGGGAAAGTAACTCTTGTATCAGGTGTTTCCACTGTGATAAGTTTATTCAATACTGCTGTCAGCATAAATCCTTCAGGTTCTGGTGAGCTATTGTTACTTTTCCCACGCTGTCTAGCATCGTCAGAGCCCATTCCCCGTTCAGAAGCTGAGTCCTCACTAACCTGGGCATGTCTAACTTTTAAGCCAGCTACTTCCTTCTTTTTTTTGAATTGAGGCTTTGCTGTAGGTTGTTCTTCCTGCTTGAGAATGTAATCTGAATTACGATGTGTTTCCCTTTTTGTCTTTGGTCACCCGTCCCTCTGAGTTTTTAGATGAACACTGAAAGGAACGAAAGGAACGTGTATCAGTGTCCTGATACCTGTCAGGTTTCCTAATGTTATCACGATTCCTACGGTTATACCTCTTTTCAGAGGACTCCTTTTGGGGAGACCCACCCCTTGATTGTGAATTCATTTCTGTATTGTTATTTTCAAATTGTTTGTTATCCCATTTCTTTTTAGAAGATGAAGGTGCTTGCTTTGAGTTGTCATTGTCGGGACTACACCCCATGTGTGGCTTCCCTGGTTTGGCTCCCAAACTATCTTTTCCTAATGCGGCATAGGTTTCTTCGATTTTTGGTAACTCTCGCTCCTTATTTAAGTGAGCTATTTCCCTTAGGCGGTGGTGTATAGCCACTGCTGCTGCCTCCCCTTTTATGTTGCTCAGCATGATTGCAGAGACTTGGGCAAAATTACCCCTCAGTTTCATCCCCAAGTCCAGGGCAGGTCCTGCCCCGTACTCATTCTGTATCTGTTTCAGTGCCTCTGGAATGACTGCTATGGATGAGGTACCGTATATTCTGATATATATGGCAGCAAAAATTGTTCCCCAAGTGGTACAATCTTCAATTGAGGGAACCATCCCCATTGGCAAGCAAAGGGTTAGAAATCTATGTTTTTCCTGAGGACCCATATGGGGAAATACTTCTTCCAGCTGTGCTATTTTTTGTGCTATCCAGAACCGAATTTGCTCTCGTTTGGAGGTGGTTGTTTCATTACTGATTTTAGTGTCTGTGGGTTAATTGTAGGTGTGGTCTGATGTGGACCGACTGGCGCATTTCTCGCAGGTTGGACGGTTAATGTTCGCATGACAAACTGAACAATGTGTCTGTATAGCCGGACTATGTCTTTGTATATTGTATGGACTTCATCCACTGGTAGTGTATCTATCTCAGAATGTGGAGTGTATGTCGCTAAGACCGGCCAGGTTGCTCCTTCTATGCTGAGTGGACCGAGTCTTACGACAGATGTTGTGTATGGGAGGGTGCCTTTAAACCAGTTTCTGTTTTGCTGGTACGTTAACAGGACTTCAATGTCTTCATGTGGAATGTATTCTTCCGGTGGTTCAGCTACAATATATGTGTGAAACAATTTAGTCTGTGGATTGCAGGTGGGAACTGAACCCAAGAATAGAATACCTCTGATCCGAACACCTTGTGTGCCTCAATCACGAAGGTGACACAGCAACCTATTGCGGGTACGCCACATTCTAGCAATTTTATAGTTACTGCATGTCTGCAGTTTTTTGTAATGTTGAGAGCGTTTGCAAATTCGTCTTCCCCTGAATCTCCACTGCTCCTCGCAGGGTCAGTCATTTTTAAAGGGTAATAGGAGAAAGAGAGAAAAAGGTTAAGAGGTAGGGTTTTGCACAATTTGGGAACCTTTTATCCTTACAAGCTTGTTTAAACCTTCAGCCAATACACAGGGTATATCTGCTCAGCTGAGGTGGATCTCCCTTCCCACTTCAGATGTCTCTGAAAAGTGTGAGCAGGACTTTCTGAAAAAGCATGACTGAACTACTCAGATTTTAACTGTTAATATAAGAACCAAACCAATGTTGGTGGCACCATGTCATGTAGTTCCTAGGAATCCCCAGGACCTGCGCGTTTTGGATGACCTAAACTGAGGGCTTGGTGTCCAAACTACTTCTGGACACACCCACAGGATATGTCAGCCGTTAGACCAGCTAGCTCTACAGCGCCCCTACCATCCCCCTGTATCTTATAGTGATGTAGGTAGTTTCTGGCAACCACTGAACATGACAACCCCGATTCCTCAGGGATCGTGGAAAGCAGTACAGTACTTTTCGCTCAGTCACTCATGCGTGCTTATTCTCAGAAAATACACAGGATGGCGGTTAGGACAGTTCAATAAGTATTTATTGGTTTAGCGTCAGTCTTGTGTAAAACATATTTGCTGCGACAATAAGGAGACAGAAGCATACGAAAGAAATCGCAAGTACCCATATAGCAAACAGTAGATACATTTCTACCATAGTGCTAAGAAGATGAACATACATAGTTCAGATAAGACAGTAGCATACTCCTATAATGCGCGCCCTACTTAACTTGCCTAAATGTACCTAGCCTAGATATGTAGGTGTAGCATGGGTATGTGTATAGATATATGTATATATATATATAGCCCAGAATCCCCTAGGGAATAACCAACCCCCTCAACTGATGGTAGAGAATGAAGGACCCCGTCTCTGCTCCAAGGATGACACCCCGCAAGGTATGTCAGACCGCTGTGTGTTGCAGATTCAGCATGCAGAACCCCGTGTCAGCGTGGAAGGAATTCTTCTCTAATTTCCAGGGGAAAATGAGGGTCTTATATACTTGAGTGGACACTCCAGGGTTTCTTCTGAATCAATATGTTTCGAAAACAATCATAAATGTTTTGAAAACAATCATAAATGTTTTTCCAAACAAATGCGATCATGCACAACAGGCCTGTTGGCCAAGGATAAAAATAAGTGGTGACCCTTATACAGAATAATTATGCAGTGCCTGAGGACATGTTTATGTGCATCAGGTACAGGGATTATACCAAGAGCCTGGTGTCGAATCGACATTAGGGGTGGGCGGAATTTGCGTAGTCGCGCTACGCAAAGCTCTGCAAAAGGGTAAAAAATCTCTGCGAGCACGCAAAAGTTCCGCAAACACGCGGAATTGCTTGTTCCGCCCGTTCGCGATGCTTTTTTCCTGTTCGCAAACGCTGTTTGCGTGCTCGGGGAGAAATATCTCGCGAACACGCATTTTGAAAGCGCGAACAAGCAAAAAATTCCGCGAAGCCGCGGATCGCGGAATTTTTGGTAATTCTGCGTTCTCCGCGGAACGCAAAATTACCCAAATTCCGCGAGCGGAACGGAATTTACCGCCCAGGCCTAATCGACATGGGCAAACTACTAGGTAAAAGGTCACCTGTTCTGAACTGTTATTGTCGTGTGGATGGGACAATGTATGTACATACAGTACTATCCTATAGGTATAGGACATGACAGAGTTAATTGATCCACTGTGACTTAAAGCCTTCAAAACTAAGATGTGCAATATTGGATTTGGAATCTAGGGGCCAAATGTACGAAGCATGTTACCACTCACAAACAGCCCTAATGGCCCATTTGCGACCGGTACAATGCTTTTTGGCATGTACCAGCTCTATTTTATAAGTTGGTAGCCTGTTACCGACTCGCAAAGTCGGGTTTGCGAGTCGTTATTAGGAAGGGGCAAGTTAAGGGCATACCTTCCTAATAGCGAGTTGTACTGATATGTAGGAATGTGTTGCAACTGGGAATGCGGTCGCAAAGCATTCGCAGTTACCACCATCTTCAAGTTGGTGGTAATCCATCCGCAAATACAATGGGGGCCCCCGGGGACCGCTTCCCCTTTGTGAATATGATGCCAACAGTTTTTTAAAAGCAGGCAGTGGTCCCACCGACCACTGCCTACTTTAAAAAAATGAAAAGGTAGCTTCCTGGTTGTTTTAAAAAAAAATTGCTTTATTTAAAAAGCAATGTCAGACATGGTGGTCTGCTGACCCCAGTAGGTCACCATCCCTGTGATTGCAGCCATTTACAATGGGTCGCAAATTGCGACCTGCCTCATGAATATTGAGGAGGCAGGTCCATTTGAGACCCGCTGTAAATTGTTAACAGTGTCAAACACACTGTTGTGCATCGCAGTTTGCGATTTCCTAATAGCGAATCGCTACAATTTGCTAGTAGGAAATCGCAAACACGCGATTTCGTACATCTGGCCCTAGGTTTTGTGAATAGATTCTTGCCAGATAAGGGTAAATGTTTTCTTATTCAATTACATCGCTACACAATTTACAACAATATGTTTTCTTACTCTTACTAACACCAAATATTACAATTTGCTTTTCTGCACAATGATTTTAAGAAAATGCTTTACAGAATAATTATACAATTTAACTTTTTGAAGTATGATAGGTGTTAAGTCCAGTAAAATTAATGTATCAGCATGTAAAAGTGAGTAACGTTTACAATTTCTGAATTTTGGTGACAAATGATTACATAAACAAAATTGGTTGGGCAAATCACATAACTAAAGAGCAAAAAGTAGGAGAGCTAATATATAACCATGTTTTAATCCATTCTCAGTTTTAATCATGTTGGAAAGCCTGCTATCTCTGGCCAACAATACTTTACTCAAAGTGAAAGAACGCAAGGCGATTATATGTTTTAATAAGGTCCATGTGATTCTCAATCATGCCAATTTTTCCCAAAGTAGAGGACGATCCACGCACTCAGATGCAAACCTATGAAGGCTGCATAAATAGGTTTGCTTTTTTGTTTAACGTATTTATCAAGATTCAACTGCAAAATGGCCATATTGTCAGTTGTTGAACTATTCGACCTAAAACATGAGTGCTCACTAGGTACAATGTTCTCCTCTTTAACCCATTCTAGAAGTTTTTCATGAATGCTCTTTGCAATAATCTATCCACCGCATCCAGCAATGCAATCTGTCTATAGTTCTTAGAGCAATTTCGTGGACCTTTCTATAAAATGGACGAATTATGCTTCCTGTCCAATATGATAGTAAAATTCTAGATTCATAGCACATGGAAAACACCAGTGCAAAGATCTTACTCAAGTTTTAGCAATAGACTTCAAAACTGATATGGGAATCTGATCTGGTCCCATTGAAGCAGAATAACTTGAGGAGCATATGTACTTTTCGATTTACTTGGCTGTTAATGAGAGAATTTCCACTTCAAGAAAAACCGGGCATGATAGTGCAATGACCAAGTTTGCACCTTATCCTGAATTGGATTTATATAAGTTACGAAGATACACTAACAATTTCATTGGCATTGCTTTGCTATGATCTTCCAAAATGTGATTTTTCTCTCTAGCAAAACTTGGCTAAATGCTACCATAGAAGGTCTGTTTGATGCAATTTCTGTCAAAATCTAACTTTATTTTGCTGTTTTTTTAGCTTTGTTATTTTACTAGAACTCCATGGACGAGGTGCATTAAATTGGCAGTTTATCATGTGGCGTTCCCAAATTGTTTTTTAGAAAAGAATTGTATGGCTTAATGCTGCAATGACACTAGCCAATGTTTTAAAAGTTTTAAAATGGAAGAGCCAGAGGCTTTGAATATCGCTCCCTGAAAGGCTGGCAACAGACCATTTAATAAAAGTATAGTTCTAGAGTTCCAGATAAACTGTCCATTTTTTAAGAATTTCCCTGCCCCACCCGGACGGTTCTAGATATTTCTAAAGGCCACATCAACCTGATTGATAGAATAGAGTGGTCACCTAGAGTATTCTGTAATTCTTGACCCTCCGTCAGAAGGTTGAACAATGCGTAATTAAACACCAATTAATCTACTGTCGAGGAGCTGATAGGACCAGATGTAATCGGTCGAGCAGGAAAATGTTCATCAAAACGTCCATTGACAATTATTCATCTGAGTCCCTTAATTCAGAAAGCAAAATATACCTATTTTTTTTGCTTTAAATGTTTCTGCTAAAGCAATAGACAGGAAATATTAAAAAGCATTCTTAGAAGACCATAGAAATCTAAAAACCGGATGTTATCTTCAGAAGTGAGTTTGAGCAGGTCCTGTCACCCTCTGTGGAGAACGGTTGGGCTTGGCCTACAGTCGTTTTTTAGGTCTCGCGCCTAGCGTGGCAGTGCGCAGCACTGCTCGCGCAGCGCGAGACCTCTAGAAAGGGCTTCGGAAAGCTAACCACACGCTCGTGCGTGTGGTTTTGCTTTCCGCGGCTGCCATTGGCTTTCGCGTGCATTTTTAAAAAAAATCCAGCACGCCATTGGGCAAAGGCGGGCGCATGTCCCGCCTTTGCTCCACCCATTCCTGTCGGTGGCCAGCACGCGCAGCAGCGCGCGTTCGCCTCGCTGCCGCTGCCGCGCTCCCTCCCCCCGCTCCTCTGTGGTGCGCGCGCACCACTGTTTTTTTTTTTTTTACAGCGCGGCCGCCATTTTTTTTTTTACTGCGGTATCAGTATTAGTTGGAGGCGAACGGACTGCTCCGTCAGTGCGGTAAGCAGACTCACCTACGCACAGTTAAGGAGGTTTCGGCAAGCGCCTTATTATTTATGTTTAGGCATGGGTAAATAAAGTAATTTTCCCAGACTCACAAGCTGTTCAGCGTCCGCCGAGACTCGAACCTGGGTCCCGAGCTCCTTAGTCTGCAGCTCTGGCCTTACGTCACATCCACACGATTATATAGATCAAGCTTAGACGCGGAGAGGCGGGGTCATGCATTTGGGACAGTAGTACACAGTACACAGCACAATCACGTTTTACATTAAGCACATTCACAGAGTGCACAAACTGTGTTATATTTGACAGATGTACAGTGGTGAGACTCATGGAGGTGACCGGGAGTTTGTGACAGAAGTCTGTAATGTTGACAAAGGCCACCATTAACCGCTCCGCTCCCTCTCGCGCTCCTCAATAGTCATCTGGAATTCCCTCCTGGGGCTTGTTTGACTCGACCACAGCCCGAGGACCACAATCTGGTTCTATTCGTGAAACTCGATCACACCTGCAGTGAGCCGACGTATTTCATGTCTGTAATACAACTCGTGCTCATGTAAAGCGCTCTAACACCTTCGGGTCGAGTTGGCGCTATATAAAATTTGTAAGATAATGTTCCATATGCATTCAATAGATGTAACGTAAATCACTATGTAAATCTGTTAGGCCGCTATGCTATGGTATACATTCCTCATACATTGATGGGCGTGGTACCAAGTCATGACTGACACATCCAGCCACTTTTGCATTTTTAGCCAGGAGGACTGCACCGGTAGTTTCAATCCCTTACTTCTAATGAGAAGAGGTAAACTACAAGTCCCACCATGCACATAGTTAGTCTCCCTTGAAATCTATGACTGCTTGAGGATGGCTACGCACGACATATGCAAAACGGCAGCACTTAGCGCGCTTCGAACTTCTATGACCTAAGTATTTCGGTTCAACGCGCAGCAGAGCGAAGGCAGGGGGTTCGTCCAGTTGTGAGTTTCTGAGGTCAGGCTAAAGTAAGTCGAGGATAACCCCGTTCATCCGTTGTTCAACGACGGCAAGCAAAGAACAAGTCCACCCAGTGGCCCAGGGACGTGTTCTGCAATGCTGCAATGCTGATGAGAGTCGAGGTAAGCTCAGGCATTCTGGCCGAACTCCTTTGACCCTTTGCACTGACTGACAGGAAGCACTTTTACCTGTTTCGAAACCCGATCCCTCTGATGCATCCGTTATGTAAGAAAGAAAAGGGGCTGGCCCATCACAGCGCATCTCCGAGGAGTTAAAAGGAGTGACCAGGCTTGCACCAGGGCACGCACAAATGTGTTCTGGGAGTGCTGCACTCGTGAGGACACAAGTGGACCAGGCAGGTGGGGAAGACTGACGCTTTTCAGGTATATATTTACGTTTTGACTATCAACGCAGTGATATCCTCTGGATGAATGACGCGCTTTACAAATACAAATACAAATACAGGGGACGCATGCGCATCCCCCATGTATATGTAATCGTTAGGAATGTCTGATTTATAAAATGAATGTATATATGCGTTGTCCTGCCACTAGCGCTCTGAAGCGGCTGTGAGCTACCAATAGCACTGTAAGGAGTTCAAACAACGAAAACTGAATTCTTACATGATGTGCTATGCTCAGAACGGACTCCGTGCGCACCTTAGAGTCATTTAATCGAGATTCAGGGAACGTGCATTTGAAGTTTTAAGACCTGGGCTTTTCTTTTGCTTGTTGAGAAAATTGAAAAAAGAGACATGCCTCTTTTAAAGTAATAGTGCATTTTTTTTATTTTACATTTTGTGTACTATAGGGCACCCGGTTGGGGCGTAGGTTGAAACAGAAAACACTGACTAATAATCTCCCTAGTCATTAAAATCCAGTCTCACAGAACTGGTTCATCTTTTAAAAATCCCACTTTATCTCTGTTTTACCCACGCGCTAGCCATGCGACCTTTCCACAGTTCAGCCCTTTGAGACAGAATGACATCGATTGGAATCATTTTAAATACATTAGGAATCACATTCGGACCTCCAGTTGTTTTGCAAGTGTGCAGCTTTATTTTGCATTAAATGATAAACTGTTTTAACAGCACTTCGAATTGACGACAGACGTTGTGCAGCGCTCTGTTAAATGATTACTTGAATTTTTAGATTCACATATATCGCAATTTTTCCGATATTGGAGTTGAACGTATACGTAGAAAAGACGTGCTTCTAAACTAACATATTTTTTGCAATTACTGTTTTTCTTAGCTAATACTATGTTTTTAAAATATCTAATAATATATAAAAATAGACATTTATATTTAAAACTATCTTTCTAACCAGTAACATCACTCCACAAGTTACTGCACCTAAAGTTTGCATCTGTAAGTAAATTGCTGGTTACTGGTCAAGTGTCTAACTCAAGATGCCACCGACTCAGACTTACAATTTTCTGACGATTAGAAAAATGTACATAGATACATTTTTTATATTTTTGTATATTTTAAGACAATATTATTGTGAGCAATATTTTTTCCCGATATTTTTGTTCTGACCATTATAAGTATAGTAGCGCGATATTGTGCTAAGCCATGTTTTGACAAAATATTATTTACAACAATATTGGGGCTGATTACGATGCAGCTTGTAAAGACAGCCTCTAGAAAGGGCTTCTGAAAGCTAACCACACGCTCGTGCGTGTGGTTTTGCTTTCCGCGGCTGCCATTGGCTTTCGCGTGCTTTTTAAAAAAAAAAATCCAGCACGCAATTGGGCAAAGGCGGGCGCATGTCCCGCCTTTGCTACGCCCATTCCCGTCGGTGGCCAGCACGCGCAGCAGCGCGCGTTTGCCGCGCTCCCTCCCCCTGCTCCTCTGTGGTGCGCGCAGGGAGCGTGGCATCTGGCTTTGAAGTTGAAGGGGGGCCTCTGGGCTGCGTGGCTTGTCCGCAGCACAGGCTGACTCTTTCTTCCACACGTCCAACCACCCCCTCTGTGCTCCGATCACACAGGTACGTATGAGCGCCTCGACTCTCGCAGTTTTGCGCACACCCGCCTACTACTAACGCTCTAATACGTCACTACTCTTCACACCTAGTGTACTCACTCCTGCTCACAGGCCTGGGGCAGTCTACTCTTTTTCAACTTTTGTTTCGAACTCCGCGAAGAATCAATTAATCAAGTAGTATTTGTAAAGCGCTACTTAGCACCCCGGGGGTATCCAGAAGAAGGCTGCAGTTTGTGTTCACTGTTGGCCTTTCTGAGATGAGCGCTGGTGAGGAGATGTGAACGCACACCACACACCATCACCAGCCAAAATGTGCTGTAACTAATTGACATTTCAGTGCTTCCAGAACCTAGCAGCTTTCAGCAAGCACTCCCAAGCATGTGCCAGGGGAGGCTGCAGCCCCAGAGTCCCTGCCAAGGCAAGGATTGGCACAGGGCGAGGGAGAGTTCATGAATTTAAACCTCCGCACCAGGCTCCCATGCCTGCTCCCCAACATGTCACTGGCAGTAAACTGAAGAGGATACGGAGACCAGGATTATAGATTGCAGGCAGCAATGATGAGTGGTCTGGCCGAGATTACCAATTAAAAGAGAAATCGATCAAGGATTGGCTCTAGAGAGGGCATTCTCCCCCAAATGCATCTGTGATTTTGTGGGAATGTTGACCCCCGCGTGTGTGGGTTAAGTAAAGAGCACTGTTCGTTGATGACACTGTAAAGAAGGGGCCAAGAAACAGGAATAGCAGGTAAATATGCCCCCTTGTACTACTGTCACTCTTTACTAAATCACTACTCTGCAATGGACAGTGCGGCACACACCACAGTGCACGGTATCTGCTTCCTGAATGGTGGGCGCGTGGCATCTTACAACATGTATATGTACACCACTACATGTAATGTGGGCGCCTGACAAGTCAGTCACGGTGCCCATTTACATAATTAACACTTTATTCCTTGAAACCCAGTCCCAAGTGCTGCAAATACACTCAGCACATCCTGCGGTGTGAGGGATATACACAAGCTACGCACTGCCTTAAGCCCGTGATACACGTTTATTTTATCTGGAAAGTTATTGAGATCTTGACTGTCACTAGAAGTTCTTGTCTGTAAGATACGCATCACGCAACACTCTCTCTCCCTGTCCATCGGCGCCCACCACATCCCCCATCAGCAGATTCCAACATCATGTGCGTTCCTGTAGTGGCATTGACACATCTTCCATGGGCCTGATGCCTTCAGTGCGCTATAAATGTGTCACAGATGAACAATCACCTTAAATCACCCGAGGGGGGGTTGGGGAGTAAGCCTGGCACACTGGACACAGCCATGGGACGCCCCTGCACCCTCGGAACGGCTGCCTTGAGCTCACAGACCAGCCGCCCCCTTCCCCCGTCTCTTCTACATGGTCTGGCCTCCTCACCAGCCACCGATCGAAATCACATGATCTTTCCGGGTGTCTGCCTCCCAGCCCAGCCTCTGGCTTGTCCAGAGCGTAAATGTTCGCCTGACTGTCCAGGTATTTGTATATTCAGACAGCCAGGCCTGGTTCTCATCAGAGACAGACACGGCGCCAGCTCTTTCACGTAGCCTTCCAACTAAGGACTGGGGTGAACAGTCAATGGAGAGGAGGGGGTGAACAGGAGGGGAGGGGGGGGGTTAACTCGGGTCCGACCCACTCTCTCATATATCCAGCGGATTGCCTCCCTCTCCCCAGCAGTTCCTGGGGCCCTGTAAGGTGGATTGCACTGGCTCAGTAGGAGTCTTAGCGCCTGTTTTTAAGCTCATCCATGGTGGGAAGTCGTTTAACTCAATATTTCTCCAAGTCGGCACCTTATTTTCAACAGCAGACCTCAGAAAGAGGAAAAGCTTGCTCGCTGTTTCCTACCTATACTGCCTAAAAATCAAGCTCCAACTCATAGAAAATCTTATTTGGGTATACGCTGAGTCAGCACAGCCCACCATGATATGTACCCTGGCGCTGTATTTCACTAAGGGTGTGCTGTCCGTGCTTTCACTGCAGGACTCCTTTAACTATGTTCACTAGGTGCAAACAGGAACATTGCGCCCTATTAATGGTAATGCACTGGCCCCAGGTCAGGCTCGGTCTTGCGCTGCCCCGTTTGTGAAAGATGGGCAGACTGTTTCAAGCACCCAGTCTGTCTTTTTCAGAGCAGACGGCATCCGCCTTGCACTTTCAAGGCGGACGGAGATCCCCCTGCAGGCGGGTGCAGTGAATGAGTGCTCACATCTGCAGCTGGAAGTCTGGGAGGGGTCTAGGGATCCACTACAGCCCCATTCAGAGAGCGCGATCGACGGGGGCGCACTGCCTCTTGGTGGCATACACTCAGTGCGCATCCTGACTCTTTGCCTCTGTGCTAATGTGTGTAATATAGGCAAAGAGGCACAGTGTTTTCCTCATTTGTAAATGAGAGAACGCCCCTTTGTACTGGTGTGCGTCTGTGTGAAGGTATGAATGAATGTGAAAGGCTGAGTGTGTGTTTACAGGTGTGTGTGTGCATTGTGAATGTGTGTGAGAGACTGTGTGTACACTAACACTAATCCTTTTATGGGTTCCGGAGTAGCGTGCTACTCACCAGAAAAGCGCTTCAACACCCATCAGGGGTAACAAGTGCTATATGAATGCAAACCTTTCTTCCCCTTCTATCCCTCCGCTATCCTTCTCACTCCAAATAACTAACTAATATCCACCACTCAAATTACTTTCATATTTCACTATAGTAATTCACCACAAATCCTTTATGGGTTTCCGGAGTAGCGTGCTTCAACACCCCATCAGGGGTAACAAGCGCTATATAAATACAAATCTTTTTTTCCTCTTCTATCTTTCTGCTATCCTTCCGAATCCAAATAACTGAGTATAACCTATCCAATACTTAAAATTTACTTGCATGTTTCACTATACTAATTCAACACTAATCCTCTCTGTGTCCCGGAGTAGCGTGCTACTCGCCGAAAAAGTGCTTCGACGCCTCGTCAGGGGTAGTAAGCGCTATATAAATGCAATTACAATACAATGCAAGTTTGTTCCTGTGTACATTGCTCATACTTTTTTATTTCTTCTTAATGGAAAACTAACATGTGGGGATGTGTGTGCGTGTGTATATACAATGTACCTTTCTAATTAATTTTAATGGAGTTCTGGATACAGTGCATTTGGTTCAACCTTTAAATAAATAAAAATAATATAAATATATTTTTTTATTATATGGATTTTCTAGTAACATTTGGATTGTGCTGTTTTGTGAAAACCTTAACCACGCAAAAACTTTACTTTCTAAACGTATCTAATACTTCTTTCTGCAATGTTTCGAAGTCTAATGAACGCTGTAGGCCTTGCAAAGAGTATGTTAAGTGCTAAATAACGAAATAAGTACTAATGCAATAAAATACAATGTACCTTTCTAATTAATTTTAATGAAGTTATGGATACAGTGCATTTGGTTCAACCTACAAATAAATGTTAAAAAAAATATATATATATATAGTTACGTGATTAATGTTTTAACAAAACAGCACAATACAAATGTTACATGAAAATCCATCTAAAAAAAAAAAATCCCAACACATAAATTTACATGTAAAAATTAAATGTCATAGCGAAATTGTTAAACTTGACATTACATATTCATCACTAGACATTGTTCGCTCTCAGAATCCCAAGTTTATTTGCACAGTTTATACCTAAAGGCGTCTGAACCTACCTAATATCAATCGTCAGGGCTTTAAGTGGGCTGGGTCCGTCTGGGTCTCAGACCCGGAAGAATTTAAAACTGGCTTTGAAGCGGGTCCCTGTTGGAGACTATAGTCATGTCCTAAACTTTACAGGCAAAAACACTGAGTGATTTTTTTTTTGTTTTGTATATTTTTATTGAAAATATTGATAGCAAGAACATAGATCAGGTCACATCCTTGGTTACACAATTTCAAGTGAGAGGGAGCTATGGTAAGCCAAGGAAAAATATATAGTAAGGACACTGCAGTACAATAGTTGCGGGTGGGGGGAGTTTCTTCCTTTACAAAAAAAACACTGTTACAAATGGAAAGCAGTGTCTGCTGGGGGAGAGGATAAGCCTTTTGCCCAACTTAGACTTTACAAGTCCAGAACACACTGTCTGAGAGGCAACCACTGCACAACCATTTGGTCATATACTTGAAGGGCCCGTCCTCCGGGCTTTTTCATGATACCATTGTGGGTAGAAAAACCTGTTTTCACCGGAATTGCAGTAGTGTGTTTGAATTGTGCTGCCATCCTTCTTTCCTATTCACATTTCCCAAGGAGGAATCATTTAATGGGAAAACCACCTGGTTAGGATGGAAAATGTGCATGAGTTGGTACCCAAGCACCAATACCTACGATTATTTCCACAATTAGAGTGCAAAACCCAGGGCTTTAAGTGGGCCGGGTCTCACCGGTGCTGAGCACCGGCAGTTTTTAAAAGGGGGCCTTGAAACGGGTCTCTATCGGGCTCTGTTTTGTTCCCTGGCACAAAGTAATATCCAAGTATTCCCCAACCTTAGTTGTTAAAAATATGCTTCATGGCTACACACTTACACGGTCCACACATGCTTTCTTTTTTAAAGTCGCTGCTTGTTTGTTTTACTTTTGGCCAGTCACTCTCCAACAGAGCATTTTGGCACTCCGACACCAACTGCTCCCTCCATCCTCCCTTAGTAGGTAACAGACATTGCCATTTACAATGCCAATAGCTCTAACTTAAAAAAATGCGAGACCTATTGCATTTTCAATGCTTGTTATCTTTGCACAAGGTTACTTTTACATAAGTCAAAATCTGGCAGCAGGGCAATGAAGGGAACTTTGGGCAAACAGAACTCTGCACAGTCAGTTATGTTGATTTCTGTGTTGCAGTGAAGCCCAAGATGTGCTACAAGCAGCTATGAGTATGTCAACCCTGGAAATCATGGCAACCAAGATAATGTCATCATTTGGCATGCTGTGGCACCTTTTTTCACTGATGCAATTCACTACTTGACTTAGAAGCTTTTGTAGCGATCTAAATCTAATCAGCAGGGCAAAGTTGGAAGCCACAGCTGAGCATGTTGCCTACCAACACCTGGTTTTCAATGTACTGCTAAAACAATGAGTCTTGTGGCAACATGTTCATATCAGAGCAAGCCAAGAAATCTTGACCTCTGAGGTTTCCTTTCCATTGCCTAACCTAGTTTCAGTCCTTCAGGCATGAAAAAAGTGTCGACTTCCAGGACTAGTAGTAACCGTTCTATGGCTTCTTCCATCATACTCCAAATATTCCTACACTTCTAGAGAATGTTCAATAGACACCAATTTATGGGTTAAAGTGAGAAAAAAGATGTTGGTCCACTTCCAGTTGTCACTACAACCAAAAGTCCATTTGATACTGATCTCACTGTTTTTTTTCCAGGAGACATCTCCTTCTACTTCTTTGACCTTCCGGATTTTTCACTCACACAGAAATAAATTCCCCAGCATATAAGCTCCTTCTAGACAGACCTGGGTCCTCTTTGTCTTTTACACCAATAAGAGGACTTCCCTGTTCCCTGACAGCAGCTTTTCAGATCCAAAATTTCAAGGGGAAGCAGGACTCATCAGTTGTTTTGATCAGGGCTGCTGTCATGCTTGTAGACTGCAACCTCGACACGCTGCGAATCACGGCCATTCCTGAATCTCACTGGATGAGCTGGCAACTCATACACCTGATCATAGAAAGCTGGAGAAATGGTAGAAGATACACCAGCGCTCTTGTGGATGGAGAACGGCAATGGTGAAACTCACATTGAATGGGTGTTGAATTCTAAAGCGTAAGCCTGTACCTCAGGGAATGATGCAGAATGTGTGCACTAGAGAGAAATAGTAAGTAGCCAGCAAACAGTATCAAACTAAGTTGGTACGTGAAAGTATAATAAATAGGAGAATATTCCTCTTACCCTGCTCTGCAACGGATGTTGCTGAGATCAAGCATCGGCCGAGAGAACAGCGGATGGGACATTAGTGTTATGGCACTGGCCATATATTGTAAATATCTGTGAGAATGGTAGGGGAAAAATGTAAACATCTAATCCATCATCCAAAGTTTGCACTGTTAGAGGTAGTAAGTTATTATTTTTTACAAGATTTATCTTCTCATTGTTTTCCTTAATATGCATAAGGAACTCTTGGTTAGTGTGTGCCAGTTCCAAATATTCAGGGATTTCTATTTCTTTAAATGTCTTTGGGGATCTTGAGGCTTGCCTTGCTACCCTCCTTGTTCTTGTTATAAGTCTTTTTAAATTTTCTATAGCCTGTTGCTTCTTCAGCAACTTGCAGAATTATGACTTTAAGTACAGTTCCTGTAGGTGATTTGGATCTAATGCTTGCTTCTCTTAAGTTCAATAGAATAATTCTAGCTTGTATTTCTGTAACATTTGTTGGTGACTGTGCTCCCTCACACTTTCTCTTTTGTTGTGGCTCTACCTTCGAATTAATTGGAATAATATTAATTGTATTTCCGATGCATCCTTTCATTACTAGTACTTTCTATGCTGTAGTTGTATTTCTTGTAGCAGAGCACAGACTTTTATTTTGGGGTTTTATATATATCATGGTTTCTGACATTACATCTTTCGGTTGTAGAAGTATGAAAATATATATTATATTTATTTCAAATTAATATTTAATGTAATGTCATTACATTTTTTTTTTTTGTACATTTTTATTTGTCAATGATTAGGTAATACATAATACAAAAAAATATATATATCAGACCAATATCAATGCTGCATACCGCCAATATCAAAGCATAATATCGCAGATAAAGTAATTAAGCAAGGAGCACATAAAAAATAAATACCAAAATACATTCTAGGACCTCACCCTCTTATTTACACCCCTTAAATTTAACCCTTTTAAAATAATTAGGGTCCATTATTCTATACAGAAACATCTTACTTTCTTCCCCCAACATAAATGTATGAAAAAATAAAATACCCGCAGGATTAATCAGACTACGGAAGCGACCGAAGAAAGCTGAGCAAAAATACATCTTAAAGTCCGGTAGCTCCAAGCCGCCTTGACCAAAAGGTAATTTTAGTTTTTCTATCGCTCTCCTAGATTTCTTGTATCCCCATATAAAACCACCAATTGCCCCTTCTAATCGTTTAAAAAGGAGTTGGAAACCCGTAGTGGAATAGAACGAAAAAGATATAAGAACTTAGGCAGGACTTTCATTTTAATTATATTAATACGACCTATGATGCCAATCGGTAGCTTATGCCAATTTTTAAATGATCTAATTGTATCCTTCAACAGTTCCTCATAATTAAGAAAAATAATTTTTTCTATTTGTGCTGATATCCGCACCCCCAGATAAGTGACGACTGAACATACCCACTGTATAACATCTAGCGGTTTATGATTAATTAATACTTGGGTCTTATTAATATTTAATTTATACCCTGATATCTGTCCGAACCCAGCAGCCGCCACTGTTATTTCCCCTAATGCTCGCCCTGGGTCTGTGGAAAATACTGCCAAGTCATCCGCATAAGCTGTGACCTTTAAAGAGATTGTTCCGTTGCTATAAGCACTTATTCGGGGATTATTTTGTAAAACACAGATAAATGGCTCTATATATAGAGCAAATAATAAGGGTGAGAGAGGGCACCCCTGGCGCGTGCCACAAGAAACCGGGAAAACAGATGATAATAAACCTGAATATGCTAATTTAGCACTGGGTTTATCATATAGGGCTTGTACCCATTTCTTGAAGCGTCTGCCAATCCCGAAAGCATCGATTACAGCCCAGAGAAACTCCCACCCCACTCGGTCAAACGCTTTCTCAGCATCTAATAGAATCATACCGAGTGGGGTAGATGTATTATTGGCCACATCGAACGCTGTCACTGCCGTATTTACATGAGTAGTTGTATCTCTATTTTGAATAAACCCATGGGTTGGAAAGAAACCAGACTAGGCATCACTGGAGCAAGCCGGTTAGACAGTATTTTTGCAAAGATTTTTGCATCAGTATTAATGAGAGAGATCGGTCTATATGACCCACATTCCTCTGCTGGTTTATCTTTTTTTTTTTAAAAAGACAATTTTTGTCATATTCCAGGAATCGGGCACTTGCCCATTAATGCTGATTGACCCTATCGTCTGACTAAGAGGCAGCTTCAAATCATCTTTGAAGATTTTATAAAATTCTAGGGGAACAGAATCTTCCCCCACAGCCTTTCCTGATGGTAGAGCCCCAATTGCCATTTCGATCTCTTCCCACAGTATCTCTACATCCAGGGACTCGGCGATCTCCTCCCCTATACTTGGCAGGGAACATCCCTGAATATAATCAAGAATATCTGCCTGCCTTGGCTTTATTGTAGAAGTATACAATGCTTGATAGTACCTTACAAATTGCTCTAAAATCTGCTGAGGATGCTTATACAGGCTACCTGCAGGCCCTCTAATACTTGTAATATGGGCTTTAGCTCTGTCATTAGCTACTTTATAAGCCAGAATTTTCCCAATTGTTTCCCCATACTCATACTGTATCTGCCGATATTTATTAAATTTGACCATGCTCTTCTCTTTAAGTGTTTTCTTCAGGCCTAATCTAAGATTAATTACCTCAAACCCCAATTGTTCTGACTCACCCGCCCCCTTCAGAACTGCCTCCGCATGTAGATCTTCTGCCCTACGTATTGCAGAGGTTGTCTCCTTTAGTGTCCCCCTATTAATTTTATTTTGGTGCCAAATATACTGTTGGGTGTGCCCCCTAATAACGGCTTTAAATGTATCCCACACCACAATAGGAGTAGCAGACCCCGTATTCTCTTCAAAAAAGCTTTTAATTTGCTCCCTGGTACTAGCTACATAATCTGCATCTGATAAAAGATACCTAGGGAATGAAAAAGATCTTGGTGGCCTATTCTCTGTATTGACTTTAAAAGTAAGAAGAATAGGATTATGGTCTGATGTTACTTTCGGGCATATATCTATTTCTGTAGACCATAATATTTGTGCCGACACCCAAGCCATATCTATTCTTGAGTAAGATTTATGTGGGGCAGAAAAATAGATATACCCTGGTAAACCTGGGTGCAATACTCTCCAGGCATCACTAATAGCCTGTAGTCGACCCAATTCCCAGATTGCCCTACGTGTTTTCCGCATCCTCTGGAATGCCCCCCTCCTTGTAGTATCAATCCCATAATCCATGATACAATTGAAATCACCCATCACCACCCGATCCCCCTCCCAATTCAGAAGTTCCATATTTATGTTATCCACCACCGTGGGATCATCCTTATTAGGGCCATACACTACGCAGAACACATATTTCCTCTCTTTTAATATAAGCTGTGAAATAGCCCAGCGACCTCCTTTATCCGAAGTTGTCTTACAAACTGTTGCCCTAAACCGTTTGTTTTTTAATATTGCAACTCCACGTATAGAAACACTTTGAGTTGAGCATACTATGACCTCAAACCCTAACTGTTTTAACAATCCCCGGTCTTTATACGAAAGATGTGTCTCTGTTAACATAACACTAGGATTATACATTTTTAGCTCTTCTGCCATCAATCGTCTCTTTTTCCTGCTATTTAGCCCTGCAACATTCCATGCTAAACATTTTACCCCTTCCAAATAAAATAATACCTGCTCCTTTTAATAACCTCCTTACTTATCTGAATACTTTTATCATTGCTTTTTACCCAATCATTGACCTTTTCTTCGTTAAACCCCCAACCCTTCCCTCCCTTCCCTCCCTCTCCCCCAATCTCTGCTAAAGATTGGCCCTCCCCTCTCCCCCAGAATCTAGAAGGAGGAATCATCCCCTTTCTCAAAGCTGCCGTTGACCTTGGCAGCCCACTAAGAGTCCTTGGTCACAAAGGTTCCAGAGGCTTCTGGTCTCTATGTTGTTCAACACAAGAAAAAGTAAATCATAAATCAAAGGAAAGCATAAATAGAGTATTTTTGTCATATATCACAATAATCCCTTCCTTATCGAGACAAGAGAGCAGAAAAAACATTAATGTAATAACTTCTACCATCTACCATATACCATTGATAAATTCTACTCTCGCATAAATAAGAAAGCAAAAAATTCCTTTATAGTGATATACCTTTTACCCTTTTTAGCCTGTCCCCTCTTTCTGCCATCCACCTAGCGCCTTCTTTGCCTCTATTTCTGAAAAAAACATATAAGATTGACCCCCACGAATTACTTTTAGTCGAGCCGGCTCTTGCAGATATGCCTGCATCCCAGCGGCTTTCATTGGGTCAATCAATTGTCCAAGCTGCCATCTTCTGTCATTGTTACCTTACAGTAATCGGAGCGAAAGAAGATTAAATTACCATCCACAGACATTGGTGACCTTAGGCCAGCTTTTAAATAAACAGCCTGCCTTAATAAAAAATTGCCAAAATAAATCAAAAAAGGTCTAGGATATCGGCTGTCTTGTCTCTTTTGGACCATTGGCACCCTATGAGCCCTTTGAATCTGGCAATCCCAATCCCAATCACTAAGGTCCGGACACAATTTCTGCAGAGTTTTTACTATAAATGTTCTGGGGTCTGTACCCTCTTGTCCTTCTGGTATGCCAAACATCTTCAAGTTCTGTCTCCGCTGCCTATTCTCCAGATCTTCTAGCTTAAGTTGCATCGTGGCCAAGACGTGGTCGTGCTTCTCGGTTATACTAAAAGTTTTCGAAGCTGTTTCTTCCGTTTCCTCCACTCGCCGTTGTAGTTCAGCCATCTCGCCCGCCAGTGATCCTACTTTTATGGTGACTTCTTTTAAAGACTGCTGAATACCCTGGGCATCTAATAGCACCTGGGCAAAGAGCTCTCTAGTCTCTTCTCTTTGGTCTTTAAGATTCTGAAGAATCAGTGAGAGCATCTTGGTCTCGATTCCCTGCTCCTCCCCCGATAGTTGCTGCAGGATCGTTTCTCCCAACGACATCATTGAAGCTGATCCAGGGCCATGTCCTAGATCACCTGTGCCTTCAGCCACCAGCTCCATTCCACCGCCAGCTTAATCCGTCATGCCGGTCTCTGATAGCCTTGATACCATATCTTTGGCCCCACCTTTTGCTTGTACCCATCGCCATATTGAGTTATCAGCTGTAGCTCCCTTTTTCTGTTGTTTTGCCCTCTCATCTCCTACTGCCTGGTCTAGACCCCCGAAAGCTTTTTTCAGCTCCTTCACCGCTTTCAATTTTTGATTCTGGTTTTGATGTTTCTTTTGAACAATTACTACCCCTGAGATTTTCTTCTGTTGACCAACTATGACTTCATGCTGCAACACAGAAGGAGACTGGGTCTGGCACTGTTCTTGTACTTGGACAATATCAGTAGCAGAAGCCAAAGACGAGGTGCTCAAATCACCCAATATCGGTTCATCAGGCACAGTTACAGTTACAGAGGTAATAGGGCTTGTCAAGGTCCCTATATTACTTATATTACCAAGACTCCCATTCGCCTCAAGATTACTTTCGACAGGCTTAAATATTCCGGGCTCCGTTGCTATCACATTCTCTCCGCCTTTGACAGCCTTGCACTCCTCAGGTATTCTCGAGGAGCCCTGGACAACCGCTGGATCAGCAGATTTGAAGAATAGGCTTCTATGCTCAGTCCCCCCTTCAATCAAGCCCCTATCCGAATCCGAGGCCCTCCCATTATTTAAGTCTTCCTTAGACTGAGGTTGAGGTTGAGGCTGAGGCTGAAGAAATGTTTGAGGTAATGTCTGCAAGTTATTTACAACAATATGACCTGTAGAGGTAGAAGTCATACTACTGTGTCGCCCCCCAATTGCTTGGCTCACTATATCTACTAATATCTTGCCGCTATTAAAAGTATCAGCTTCCGCCACAATATCAGAAGAAAACAATTCCACTGACTTCCTTGATTGCAAGAATTGCAATACAGGTTTTCCCACCTTCCCTAGTCCAAAAGCCGAGCTAGGAGAGTCCGCCCTCTGTATCTCCACATCTTCGTCATCCAAATTACTACCCCGAGTCGCTGTTGTACTCACCAGCGCTCTGTTAGTGGCACGTGTACTCCTGACCATCGCTTTCGGTGGGGCCATAATCCGTTGCAGTAAATACAATTTGGCCAAGCGTCCGTGACAACTAGCTCGCCAGCTCTCTTGTGTGCATCGTTGGCGTCGTTGGGCGGACAATCGCTCGGCTACCCTAGTATACGTAAAGCGCCGAAAGCCAAGCCTTACTGCTGCCTGCATTCAGCTGTGTTCACCTGCATTCAGCTCCCCAAGCTCGACTGTATTCCAGGGACACCACCAGCTAAAAAGTCGCCGGAGCAACAGCAACAGCAAGCTCCAGCAAGCACCAGCTAGCATATGTCCAGCAGAAATTCAATCAGCAAGTTTACCGCCCAGAAATCCAATAGTCCACATAGTCCACATCCACTTCAGGATTTCCACTAGCCCGTTTGCTGTTTGCCATTTTTTTTTTTTTTGTCGGTTTCTTGTCAGGTTCCTGTTGGCGTTTGCTATCAGGTTCTTGTCGGCGCTTGCTGCCGCCGAGGAAACAGAAACCCTGAAATTGCATAGGGAGATAATAGGAAGATAAACTGATGCCAGGTATCTTGATAGAATTATAATATTATCTCGTCAGCGCAGCGTAAGCCTCCACCAGTTCCACAAGACCGCTGAAGCACCATCGAACGCATATCCGACAAGATCCCAGCTCAATAAGCCACGTCCTCTTCGGGCTTTCCTATTTTGCCGTATACCGTTTTTTTTTTTTTAAATTTAATTTTGCCGGTTTTCTTGCTGAATTCAGCGTTTCTGTGTTTGTGCATTTCTGCCCCCAAGGAGACAGAGGCACTTAGGCTGTAGTGTTCTTTATCCAGCTACTTCAACTTTCACGCTCTCCACTACGATGTTTGCATCAATGTATCAGTGTATCTCGAGCCTCCTGAGCTCCTCCGCGACCCGACTCTCCTAAGACGGCGTCAATCCGCCATCTTGCTCCTCCTCAGCCCTTTCTACCGCGCATTATGTCATTACATTTTTAAGACATATTTCACATTACATACTTACATTTTTGTTTTTCTTCTTTTTTCTTGGGTTGTCTGTTCTTCTATTTGTTAAGAGGTTTCTTACTTTATCCCTTTCCGTTTTGCTTCTTTTTTCCACTTACTGTTAAAAAGAACATATTTAATACTCATTTTTTTTTTAAGTTTTTGTAATATTTGACTGTATTTTTTTTTTTTGAAAATGTTTTGGGTTCATTTAAACTTTTTATACTATTTTAGCATATTTGCTGTTTTTATTAGTTATACTTACATGCTGTTATTCTGTTATTAATGGATGGTTCTTTCTCTTCCTTCTTTTCTTTGTTGGGTATGGTCTTTTTCAGGTGTTTCTGTTATTCAAATAGTGTTACATATTTTGTTAGGTTTCTTTTACGTTACCGTATGTTTTAAATACTTATCTTGTAGTTGCTGGGACTTTTTTCTTCAGTTTGGTTTCAATTCTTCTGTGTGGAGCTTCGGTTATAAAGAGGGTCAAACTCCAGCAGTAGTGGCTTGATGTGCAGCATTTTGTTGCATGTGCTCATTTTCTCCTATACTGTTTTTCGGTTAAGAAAATATTTCTATATGCTGCTTGTCTCTTGAATTTCATTAGTAACAATTGCAGTTAAGCATTTTTTACCTTGTATGGTGAATGTTCATTAAGATTTATTTTTGTTATTAATTTCTTTATATATGTGTGTCTGTGCGTATATACATGCATATATTTATATATAATATGTATTTATATATATATATATATATATATATATATATATATATATATATATAATCCAGTTTAAAAGTAACAATATACAATTTTAAACTAACAAAACCACTGAAATTCACTAGTTATAGTTATCTGAAGTAATTATAACTCATGCCCTAAAGTAATTATAACTTGCGCCACCACAATGCATAGTGTTGTCATCAATGATGCAATTTCAGATGTTACAGTGATGTTATCATTGATGTCATAGAACATGTCATGAATGATGTAACATGTGAGGTCATAAGAAGCACATGGCAAGAGCACGAGTTATAGTTACTTTAAGGCATGATTACTTGAATTTCAGTGGTTTTGTTAGTCTAAAATGGATTGTTTAAACTAACATTTTCACCTAACTATAACGTCCCTTTGACCTTTGTTTTTTTCTGTGGATTTTCAAGGTTTTTTTAAAATGCAAAGTTACAGAATATTACAAATCCTAACTATAACGTCATGTTAACCTTTGGTGTTTTCTGGGAATTTATATGGTTTTTCTGACATAAAGTAAGATGTCAATCGCTGTGTGCAGCTTTGGGTTGGGTGCAGGGCCTGGCTTGTGGCCATGCCCTGCACCCAACCGCCTGTGAGCACCCTACCTCCATGGCCTTTGCCCGTATCCAGCGTGCAGTCAGGCACAGGGCCTGGCCTGCCTCCAGGCCCTGCACCCATCCACTTGCATCAACCCCACTGGTCTGCACGGCATTTGGCTGTGTGTGGAATGGAGCTGGGCACAAGGCTTGGCTTGTTGCCAGAGCAGTGAATAATAAATGAGCGGCTCTGTGGGTGTCCTGGTGCCCACATCTTTAATTTTGGTTTGGGGGATGTGGAGGGCATTCCCACGGCCCAGTGGTTCCAGGCAGCTCCCCAGCCGGCACCCATTGTGGGTGCCTGCGATAGCCAGCATTATTTTATTAAGGGGGTGCCCTGGTGCCCACCCAGGGCACCCAGAACTAAATGTTTGTTGGTGGCAGTGGGGAAAGCCGCAGGGTTGCCACGGCCCCAGATAGTTACCGTGGCGCGAGCTGCCCACTTTTAAAGTTTTAGAAGGTTTGCAGACCTATTCCTTCTTCCAGATTGACTGATGATACAAAGTTTCATGGTGATTAGTTGAGCGGGTGCAAAGAAATAATTGGGGCCCCAAAACACATTTTTCCACCAATACATTTTTCACTTATGTAGCAGCAAAACAGCTCAATGGATTTTCATGAAATTTGGCAGGAATATAGATTATGGTCTGGAAAGGATCCTTTTTGGCATTTCATGAAAATCCATTCAGTAGTTTTCGATTTATAAGGGACTAAAACTTAGTGATTTATTGTTCCACGGTACACTGTTGCACTTTCATGGTATACAGTGGTACAGAGCAATGATAAAAATTACAAAACACAACAGGCCTGATTCACGAAGGTATTTGCATGTACGAATGTGAAGATTCCACCACGAGTGTGGAGACTACGCACTCGTGACTTTACTACACATAAGTATCTTCGTTATTCGGGCCCAATAATATTGGCAGCCATATAATACAAGGCAGCCATATTGTTTAGACTATACTTTGGCTGGGTTCTGGGTCTGGACCTGAGATATACATTTCCAGTATGTTTTATAGGTATAGGAAGATGTAAGGCACTTTACAAAACTGGTAAAACGTAAGAAAAAGTATTTATATTGTTCTATATATTAAAAAAGGAAGGTAACGGAATACTGTGGTACTACCTGGGAAGTACCATCGTACCTTTTGAAATAAAAAATAAAAAAATGACAAACAATAATAAACAGTAAAAAAGTATTATTTTATTGTTTGTGATAAATCCTTGTCAATAGGTCCAGCGGTACTACGTTACCTTTTTTAAAAATATATACACAACAAGAAAAATTATTTTCCCTAACTATTCACTAGGGAAAATGCAACTGGCTCAATTTTCTTTTTTTTTCTTTTTTCTTTTTTATAATTTTTTATTATAGCACAGCAGCTTATCCAAAATAAACATACAGAGATTATCTGAGTGATATACAAACTTTCAGTACATTAACCAGTATGAGTGGTCCTGCAAAAAGAAAAAAAGAAATTCAAACCTACTAAGCAGCATACGTGACACGAGATATTACTAATACAACGTTACCAATTCCTGAGAAGAAAGAGAAGACGGGGAGAGAAAAAAGAAAGAAAGAAAGGAGAAAAAAAAACAGTACCATCCGTAGTATCCATAAAAAGCTGTCATTTATGGATGACTTTCCTTCCACCTATAAATGGGACCCCAGATCCGTTTACCGAGCAGTCTGCCCTTTTTACACTTTCTCTCGTAAATTCCCTTCTCAAGATTAAATGTAGACAGAAGCCTGGCGAGCCGCTGCTGGAACGTTGGTGGTGCTTTGTCCAGCCAGGCTGTAGCTATGCAAATTCGCATTACTGCCATAGCCACAAAGATGAAACTTTGGGGTAGGTCTAGCCTGTCCTCATTACTTATCCCCAGCAAAATTATAGATGGGGTGAGACAGACTCTGATATCTAATGTTTTGTCCAAAAACAATTCTATCTTATTCCTCAGAGTTTGCAATTGAGGGCATGACGCAAAAATGTGTATTATCTCAGCGTCCGTGCTATCACACCGGGGGCACCGGATTCCCGTCTGCCCACCCCCCCCCATTGTGCAATCCGCGCAGGTGTGTAATATAAGGAGAAGATTGTTTTGTACTGTTGAGCTTGCAGCCCTGCGGAACAGAGAAGAGTTTGGCCTAGCTCTAAAGAGACCTTAAAACTGTCCTTGTCTATGTCGAGTTTATCTGCCCATTTCTTCTCATATTTTCTGAGGTCGTCAGGTTTAAATATAGACAGTTCAGCGTATATCCTCCAAATAGTACAGTCTTCCCCTCCTCTGATTACCTCCATGATTTTATTATCGCTAAACCCACAAGGCCCCCCTTTTTCCCACCAATAAAACTGCGAATTTGAAGGTATTTGAAAAAGTTTCTTTTGTTAATGCCAAAGCTATTCTGTATATCTACAAACTGCCGGATTCCAGAGGGCCCCATTAGATTCCCCAGTCTCCGGATCCCACAACCTTCCCATACTGCCATCGTGGAGTCTGAAAAAATTTCCCCAGGAAGAGTCGGGTTTCTAAAAAGCTGCGTGTAGCCATTTAGTCGACCAAGACCGTTTTTTTTACGAAATGCTGTCCAGATTTTGTATGCAGCCATCAGGGTCTTGAACCTAGTTCTCTTAAAGTAGCTAGGCTCAGTAAATTTCAAAAAGCAATTCTGAGCATCTTCTCCAAGCAGAATTGCATATATTTCAGTTGATCCATGCCTGATCCCAGGTCCGGTCGCATCTCCCCCAATTAGCCCACACATATACTGAAAAGCGGCCGCCCAGTGATACATTTTGAAATCCGGAGCAGCCCATCCACCTCTTTCCCTTGGCAAAGACATAAACCGTAGTGCCCTCCTAGTCTTCCCGTGTGCCCAAATAAATCTATTAACCATGTGCTCCAATGCAGTGAACCATTTTTTCTCAAATTCGAGCGGAATAGCCCTAAATAAATACAGGATTTTTGGCAGGAAAATCATCTTCACCACATTGCACCGCCCCACTAGTGACAAGTGCAGGTTATGTGTTCTATCAAAGTCCTTCTTCGCCTTACTAATTATTGGCCCGATGTTGCTTTCTACGGTCTTCCCCAGATCTGCAGAGACCCTTATCCCCAGATAGACAGCAGAGTCTATCACCCGTGCATCAACACACACCGCCCCCGCGTTCTTGACTATTTGAGTCTTAGATTTGTTTAAAGCATACCCTGATACCTGACCCAACTCTTGGGCTTCTGTCTCCATTACAATCAAAGCATCCGCTGGACTAGGGGTAACCAACGTGATGTCGTCTGCATATGCCAAGGTTTTACATTCCAAACCATGGTATCTCATTGGGATAATGCCTTCGTTTGCCTCCAGTCTCCTAATAAGGGGATCGATATATATCGCAAAAAGCAATGGTGAGCACGTGCAGCCCTGCCGTGTACCACGCTTGATTGTCAGAGGTGCTGTGTAGCCCCCATTCACTTTAAGTCGGACTGTTGGATCTTTATATAAAGCCTGGATAGCACTGACAAAGCCTCCCCCGATACCTTAGCGCTTCATAGCTGCCCAGAGGTAGTCCCAGGAGACCCGATCAAATGCCTTTTCGGCATCGATTAGCATAACCGCCATGGGGTCCCCTGAGGCTTCCGCCGCGTCAAAGAGAGTTATAGCCCGACGAACATGCTGCGTTGTACCTCTCCCTGGGATAAAGCCATGCTGATTGGGGTTAACCATCTTGCCAATTATGTTGCTTAACCTGGTCGCCAGGGTTTTAGAGAAAAGTTTAGCATCACAATTCATAAGTGTTATTGGCCTAT
The DNA here is from genome assembly GCA_963921515.1 of Calotriton arnoldi. Taxonomy (NCBI): domain Eukaryota; kingdom Metazoa; phylum Chordata; class Amphibia; order Caudata; family Salamandridae; genus Calotriton; species Calotriton arnoldi. The sequence continues at coordinate 956,540 of CAWUFW010006622.1, forward strand.
ATGACCCTGGTTCTCTAGATGGTTTCCCCTTTTTCAGAAAGATTACTATGTCAGCACCAGCCCATGTCGCTGGAACAGAGCTACCTGATTGGGCTTGGGATATTATCTCCACAAGATCAGGTCCGATTACTTCTAGAAAGGTTTTGTAAAATTCTAGCGATATCTGATCGGGCTCTGCTGCCTTACCCGAGGGGAGGCTACCTAGGGCGGTATAGATCTCTTCTGCTGTCAGTGGGGCTTCCAATGCCTCCCTGTCCGCATCGATGATGGGGTGCACCAAGATTTCATTAAGATACTTTTGTACTACAAGGGGATCCTTCGCCTGTTCTTCATTGTATAATTTGCCATAGAAATGCCTGAATATCTCTCGGATCCCTATTGAGTCGTTAACTAGATTCCCACTTTCGTCCAATATTTCCCTGATCTCCCCAACTGCATCTTTCTGCCTTACGCGCACAGCTAATGTGTGCCCGACTCGTCCACTGAACTCATAGCATTGCTCCTTTCTTACAAGAAAGATTGCTGCTGCCTTGGAGGCTATGCAATCCTGAGCTTCGGATTTGGCTAAAGCCAATCTAAGCAGGATACCATCAAGTGATGCACCCGAAGCAATTGCCACGTTCAGCTCCTCTTCTATTTCTGTTATTGCTTTACACGTCTGCTTCTCAAGCTGTGCCTCTTGCTTCTGTCAATGCAGACTATAACTGAGCGTCTCACCTTGCACCGCAGCTTTGAATGCATCCCAGACTACCCTGAGCTAGCGCTACTTCTGTTAATGTCCCAAAAGCCCGTAATCCATTCCTTCATATGAAGTAGGTATCCGGAATCTTTCAGAAGCCCTCTCTCAAAAGTCCATACCCGCTCTGGTCTGCCCCTCCTTGGAATATCCATCGTTAACACTAATGGATTATGAGCTGAGATAATCCGGGGGAATTTCTCGATCTTACAGCGGGGACTAATTGATTAGAGATAAAAAAATAGTCGAGTCTAACGACCAACTTGTGTGGAGCCGAGAAATATGTACTACCAGGATCATCAGGCTTTAATATGGCCCACAGATCGACTAGTGAGTTATTCCGGGCTAGACTAGAGATTGCACGAAAAACCTTTTTCTTCCGGCCCTCATACCTATCCCCAGTCTCAGTCCATAGTCCACCCAGTCCATTTATATTAAAATCTCCACACATGATAACTGGTACAGGCCAGGAGGCTAACTCTAGGTCTAGAAATTCGAAAATATCGGGATCATCCTCGGTCGAACCATACACAGAGCAGATAGTAAACGTCTCACCCAGTATCATACACTCCGCTAACACCCATCTACCCCATTTGTCCTCTAGCTTCCTCCTAACTATTATATCGCCTCGTCTGGAGAGTATGGCGACCCCTCTAGTCTTGGTCCCTTGCCTAGTATGTGCGATGAGGTGAAAGCCGAGCTGTTCCATGAGACTACCTCTCGTGCCCTCTAGATGAGTCTCTTGAAGACACAAAAGATCTAAGCGCATTGTTCTCAGCATCACTGCCACCCGTTGCCTTTTGGCCTGATCATTTAAGCCACAGACATTAACTGAGGCTATTCGTAGACTCATTAATGAACATCAAGCTGCAGTCCGTCCCAATTATCCCTCATATTCATCTTTGCGTTTTTTATTTTAGTTCCTAGCTTTCCCCTTCCCGTTACCTTGTTAATCTTCATGTGTTTTACCATATGTCTCAGATACCGTGCTGTGCTGTGCCGTGCCCAGACCCCCCCTGCAACCCTACCCACCCCCCCACCCCTCGGGGCCATCCCCCCAGCCCACCTCCTCCCCCCCCACGGGCAAATAGGTCAAGCATGACCTATGTGTGGCAGCCGGGACCCATAGCTTGCGTCACAGCCACCCCTCCCCCATTCTCCCTTGAATGCCACTATGCTCAATGTGAGGGAACAAACACACTATTAACAAAACCATCAAATAAGCAAAATTCCCACATACAATATACATTATGCAGTTTTACATTACAACACCTCGACAGATATAGCCAGCAGGGAATCCTGTTACTATAGCTACCCCGGAAATTGATTCAAACTACAGGTTAGACAGCCGCGAGGCTGTCACACACCTCCACCTGCCCCCTTTTTGTTCTGCAGCTCAACCAAAAAGGCTTGAGCCTTGATCTCAGAAAAATCATTCGGACTTGACCATTGGAGATAACTTTGAGCCGAGCCGGATACAGTAAGTAGGCCTCGCTGCCAGCGCCCTGAAAGGGGTTTATCAGCTGCTGGAGCCTCCATCTCCTCTCAACCGTGGCATGGCAGAAATCGGGGCGGGCAAAGAATGTGTTGCCCTCGAATGTACGTCTGGCATCTGGGCTTGCTTTATCAATAATGGCCTGCCTAAGAAGATAGTTGCCGACGTACACTAGGACAGCCCTAGGCCGCTCCCCTTGGCCAACTGTTCCACCTCTCTTTAGGGTCAGTGGAAACCAGTGTGCCCTCTGGACCTCGGCGTCCCAGTTCCACAAAGCCAGTTTGGGAAATGCCCCCTTCAGGAGGGTCACTACGAACGCCCTTGCGTCTCCTCCCTCGATGTTTTCCGCCAATCCCAACAGTCTGATATTGTTCCTTCCCTGCCTGTTCTCGAAGTCTTCAAGCTTCCACTGTAGATCCTCCGTTAATTTCTCCTGGGATTCCTTGAAGGTCTGCCATTCCTTAACCTCGTCCTCGAGTCTTCCAATCCTTTCCTCAACATGGGTGACCCTATCTGCCATATCCTCGTATAATTTGTTGACCTTGTGCAGTGAGCCCTGCAGTCTTTTAGTCGCCTGCTGCGCCCTACGGCTCTCCAACCTGGTTTCCCCCTGCATCTGCTTTAGTGTAGCATATACTAAATCCATAGAGGGGACCGGGGCCATGGCAGTTTCAATAGGGCTCGCGTGTCCTCCATGTTCAGGCATTGCTCCATCGTCCTGATACAGCTGAGTGGTAGCCGAGTAATCTCAGGTAAGCTTACGGGCTGTTGCTGTATCTGTTATGGATGGGCTTCCTTTAGGCTTAGACTTAGATCTGCATTTGTGCACAGTATCCCTTAGTGCTCTCTGCGCTGAGGAGGTCTCAGCCGAGTCAGACCCATCAGAGAAATTACCATCACTAGAAAGTGACAGGTCAGTGTCTTCATTAAGCGAGAAAAAACAGTCCACTTCTGGAGAACCAGCTATCGGTTTGGTGCGGTGAGCCCCCGGCGCTAACTCCACTGTTATCCCTGAGAGCGCCTCTGTGCTAGGGAGTTTGGGTGTCACTGCCATGTCATTGCCAGTTTTGCAGTTTTTGCCGCTTTTCTTTATTTCCCCAATGTTACCCGGCAATTGCGGTATTTCATTTATAGGTATCTCACTGTTTGGTGTGCAGCCTGTGGTTACCTGCTGGCCTGCCATGTCCCAGCCACTCGAGACATTCAGCCCATCCGCTTTCTCCGCACTCGGCTCCCCTTGCCTGTCACCCGGCCCAGAGGAGAGCTGCAACATTGTATCCTCAGTCAGCGAGCTCACGGCCTCCGCGGGAGTTTTGTCGGCGCTGATCTCAGCCTGTTCATGGAGTCTGACACCCACAGTGCTTACTGGGATTGCTGGAGTTGCCGCCTGGAAGGTCTCCGTCAGGGTAGGTTGCCGGAGGGCACCCACCCGAGTCTTACTCCCTTCTTCAATGCCATCCCCCTGCATACCTCCTCTACCGCTGCCGCTGCTGGGCCCATCTGTTTTCTTTGATGGCGCTCGTCTGGACTGCACTGAGCCTCGCCCAACCACCGAAGATGCTGAGATCGCTGTCGCTGTCTCCTTCTGTGCCTCCTTCAATTCCTTCGTGGGCTTATTCGGCCGTGGTGCCATCCTTTTGCCGATAACCAGACAGCGGCACAAAGCCTGGATTGAGCGGCCGATCTCTCGCGTCAATATCCTCCTAGCTGTCAACTCCTGGTTCCACCGCTGACAGTTGTGATCCGCCGCCCGGCAGATCAATTGCTCCAGCAGGTAAGTGCAATGTGGCATTTCATCTCCCAACTTCCCGACCTTATTGCGCTAGGGGGGGAGAGAGCGACGGCTGCTGATGCTCTCTACAGCCTCACGGTGGCCATCTTGCCTCTCATGAGAAGCGCAACTGGCTCAATTTTCAGTAGTGTAATTACTCGAAATTGCTGCAAAGTTATACACAATTATTTGTAATTACATGAGAAGTGTAATCTAGCATTTAGCAATATTTTCTTAGTGCAAAAGGCACCCTCATGTCCAAAATGGGCCACAGGATGGACACGAACATCAGTAGCCAGCAGCCGCTCACTCTCTCTTAGTTTGTTGTTCCTATCCTCTTATAGTTGATATTTTGCCCCAAACTACTCTTAGTTACTCAAGCTGGCGTAATCGCGTATTTTCTGTAATTTTGCATTACAAGCAAAAAGTGTAATTACTAAAATTACTAAGATTACTCCAGCATAATTAAAATTTCATGCAGGCCTACTATTCAAACTTCTGCAAAATTCCTAATGTCTTCCTATAGGTTACAAAACATACTAATAAGGTATATCTTACGTAGAAACCAGGAACTCACCCATTTTGCCACTACATCTGTCCAAAAAGTCAATTGAAAATTCAAAAGACACTCCACTGCACAAAATGCCACTCCAATCTAGAACATGCCACTCCACTCTACACCACTCCACTCTATGCTATTCCACGCTATGCTACTCCACTCTACGCCACTCCACTCTACACCACTCCACTCTACACCACTCCACTCTACACCACTCTACTCCACACCACTCCACTCAACTGCATTCCACTCTACGCCACTCCACTCTACACCACTTTACCCTACGCCACTCCACTCTACACCACTTCACCTTACGCCACTACACTCTACACAACTCCACTCTACTCCATTCAACTTCATGCCACTCTAATCTAATCCACTTCACTCTACACCACTCCACTTTGCGCCACTCCACTCTATGACCTATCACTGTAAGACATTATATGGCTCGCTGTTCTATGACACAATATTCCACTCTACTCTACGACAAGCCACTCCACTCTAATCTATGACACATCACTCCACTGTACCCCACTCCACTCTACGCTATTCCACTATACAACATTCCACTCTGCGTCACACCACTCTATATCACTCAACTCCTCTCTACGTCACTCCACTCTACACCTCTCCACTTTCATATATGTATGTGTATATATATATATATATATATATATATATATATATATTACACTGTATGACACACTGTTCTATGACATGATGTTCCTTTCTACTCTATTGCATGCCACTCTACTGCACGCAATTCAGCTCTACTCTACAACGTGCAACTCCACTCTACTCTACTCAACTCTATGCTATTAAATGCTATGCCACCCCACACTACACTACACCACCCTGCGTGACATTACACTCTATGCCACTCCCCTCTATGCTATTCCACTCAATGCCACTCCACTGCACGCAACTCTCCTGTTTACCACTCCACACTATGCCTGCCCCTCCATTAGAAGACAGTGTATGACACACTATTCTATAACACAATGTTCCACTCGACTCTACAACACACCATCCCACTGTACGCCACTCCACTACATTCCGTGACATGCCACTGCGCTCTAAGCCACTCCGCTCTATGCTATTCCACTCTACACCACTCCAGTCTACACTACTCCACTCTAGTCCACTCTAGGCTATTCCACTATACGCCACTCCACTCTACACCAGTCCACTCTACACCCCTCAAATGTAAGACTTGCACTACATGCTACTCCATGACACACACTCCACTCTACTCTATGACATGACACTCCACTCTATGCCACTCCACCACATGCCAATGCACTCTACACCATTCCAATCTATGCTATTCCACTCTACGCTACTCCACTCTATGCCATTCCACTCTGTGACATTCCACTCTACACCACTCCACTCTATGCCACTCTACTCTAAACCACATCAGTCTATGCTATTTCTCTCCACACCACTCCATTCTATGCCACTCCACTCCACTCTATGCTACTCTACTGTACCCCACTCCACTACACGCCATTTCACTTTATGCCACTCCATTGTATTCCACTCCACTCTACAACACTCTACTCTATGCCAGTCGACTCAACACCACTCCACTCCACGCCATTCTACTGTATGATATTCCACTCTACACCACTCCACTCTATGTCACTCTACTCCTCTTCACTCTATGCCTTTCCACTCTATGGCCCTCCACTGTAAGACACCCAACGATAAGCTACTCCATGACACAAGACTCCACGCTACTCTACCACATGCCACTACACTCTGCTCTATGATTCACGACTCCACTCCACTCTACGCCACTCCGCTCTAGAACACTGTACTCCACTGTATGCCTCTCCACTCCACACCACTATACTCCAATGTACTCCACCATACGACACTCTATGACACTCCACTATATGACCCACCACTGTATGACACTCCACTATACGACACAACACACTACAACATTCTCCTCCACTCTACTCTATGACACTCCGCTCTACTCCACTCTACTCCACGCTTTGCCACTCCAATCTACAACACTGTACTCCACTCTATGGCATTCTACAACAATCTACTTGACAACACTCCAGTCGACAACACTCCAAGCGACGACAGTTCACTTGACGACACTCCACTCGACAACACTCCACTTGATTTGAAACACATTTTTATTAAAACAAAAACATTGAAATTCATTGATAACACAAAGGTTAAGGAGAAGTTATAATTAGGAAAATATATTCATTATTTGTATACAAAACCAACATAACCTACACAAACATTAGAAATTCTAATATCTTACAGTTATAATTTGTGCCCCGGTTGAAACATACTATAACTCCCCCTCCCCCAAGCACAGTGTTGTCGACTCGCTAGCCACATCTATGTTAGAGGTACTGTCTTGCAATGGTTGGCTGATTTCTTAGAAGATCAGACTCAAATTATTACTCTGGGTCCCTTTCAATCTCTTCTGGTTCCCATCACTAAAGGAGTACTGCAGGACTCATCGTTGAGCCCGACGCTGTTTCATATCTATGCTGTTCCTTTGGTTATAGTTATTGTTGTCTGGTTAGCGAGCTGAAAAGAGTGTGTAACGAGGTCTACTACTACTAATATTTTGAAGGTGGTGGATAAATTGTAAATGAAAGTTATAGCTATAACTTTAGAATTTTAAATTTTTTTGTCATTTAAACTTGGTTTGTATAGGGAAAATAAGTTTTCCTAACTAAAACTAAGATTTAGCCTTTTTTTTCTTTTGAAATTCAATGTTTTTTTTAAATATCAATCAAGTGACTTGTAAGGCGCAACTACTCCCCCGTAAGGGTCTCAAGGCGCTGGGGGTGGGGGCTGCTGATCCATCGAATGCACTGTGGTTCAGTTGACGAGCCAGGTCTTGAGGCCCTACCTGAATTGAGGGAGTGAGGGTGATTACCTGAGGTTGAGAGGCAGGGTGTTCTAGATCTTTGCTGCAAGGTTGGAGAAGGATCTTCCTCCAGCTGTGGCCTTATGGATATGTGGGACAGTGGCCAGGGCCAGTTGGGCAGAGCGGGGGTCTCTGGTGGGTGCGTGAAATGTAAGGCAGTGGTTGAGGTACGCAGGTCCCGCGTCGTGTAGGGCTTTGAAGCATAAAAAATGCGTTTCAAATCATAGCGTCCAATGTCGCAAGTGGAGAGTTGTTATGTGGCGTGTTGAACAGTACAGTGCAGGAGAGTGTTGTAAAGTGTATTGTCATACACTGGAGTATTGTAGATTGGAGTCAAGTGGAGTAGAGCAGAGTATAGTAGTGTATCGTACAGTGTAGTAAAGTGCTCTATAGTGTAGTGGCATGGTGTCTTATATAGTGGAGTTAAATATTGTAGACTGGAGCAGCATGTTGTACAGTGGAATGGCATGTTGAACAGTAGAGTAGGGGGTTATATACTGTCATACAGTGGAGTAGAGTGTCTTAGAGTGAAGTAGGGTGAAGTAGTGTGTCATATAGAGGAGTATCATCAAGTGGAGTATTGTAGAATACAGTGGAGTGTTGTGTCATATAGTGGAGTGGCGTATCATAGAGAGATGTTGAGTGGCGTGTCCTCGAGTGTAATACAGTGTAGTACAGTGGCATAGAGTGGATGGGCATAGAATGGAGTAGAGTGTCATTGAGTGGCATAGAGTGTAGTACAGTGCTGTACAGTGGAGCTGCATACACTGGAGTAGAGTGTCAGACAGTGGAGCTGTGTAGAACGGTGTATAGTACAGTGGTATAGAGTGGGATAAAGTGCAAAAGAGGGGAGTATAGTGAAGTGGAGTACACTGGAGTGGGGTGGTGTAGCGTGGAGTAAAGTGTCATATAGTGAAGTGGCATGTCATAGACTATAATGGTGTGGAGTACAGTAGAGTAGAGTGGCGTAGCATACAGTCGAGTAAAGTGTCACAAATTGGAGTACCATGTTGTACAGCTGAGTATAGTGGGGTGTCGTACAGCACTGGAAAGTGATGTAGACTACAGTAGAGTAGAGTGGCATACAGTCTAGTTGATTTTTGTCCAGTGGAGTGGTGTACAGTACAGTGTTGTAGAGTGTGTACAGTGGATTGGCATTCAGTGGTATTGAGTACAACGGCATTGAGTGGCATATAGTGGAGTGGCGTACAGTGGAGTAGCGGAGTACTGTGTCAGAGAAGAGTGGAGTAAAGTGGGGTGCAGTGGCATACAAAGAGTTGCATACAGTGTCATATAGTGGACTAGAGTATCAGAGTAGAGTGGAGTAAAGCGTTCTACAATGCATACTGTATAGTATGCTGTTGTGCAGTGGAGTGAAGGGAAGTAGACAGAAGTAAAGTGTCGGAGAGTGGCATACATTGTAGTTAAGTGTTTTAGAGTGGATTTGCACAGAGCACATTACTGTGGTGTAACATAGTGTTGATTAAAGTGCAATAGAGTGCATTGGTGGGCCGTAGAGTAGAGTTGCGTGGAGTAGAGTGTACTTCTGTAACGTACGTAGTAAACTGTTATATATTGGAGAAGGGTCTCGTACAGTAGAGTTGAGTGCTTTGTCGTATAGCAAAGTGTTGTATTGTGGAACAGAGTATTGTACATTGGAGTGTATGGGCATAGAGTGGAGTATAGATTTGGACACTGGAGTGTACAGGGATACCGTGGAGTAGAATGTGTTACGGCTACTATGAACTGTGGTAGACTTTAACAGAGTAGAGTTATAAAGAGTGGAGGAGAGTGTCATACAGTAGAGCTGCATAGAGTGTACTGGCGTACGCTATAGTGGCAAAGAGTGAATTACCGTAAAGTGGAGCACTATACAGTGGAATAGCGTACAGTGGAATGCTGTACAATGGAGTGTAGAAGAGCGGAGTGGCATAGAGTGGAATAGCATAGAGTGGAGTGGTGTACAGTGGAGTGGGGCAGAGTGAAGTTGGGTACAGTGGATTAGCGTAGAGTGGGGTGGCATACATTGCAGTACCCAAAAGGCATCATCTCTGCACCATAATCCTGCCAAATATCATGTAAATCCATTTGTTGTTTTCACACTATGTCAAATACAATAGCCTATGGAAAATGCATTGGTGGAAAAATGCGTTTTTGGGACCCCTTTTTATATTTGCATCCCTTTAACGAATCACCACAAAAATTTGTCAAATAGTTAGAAAGTTATTAAGGAGCTGGGGCCAGATGTACGACCATTGGAATTAGCGACTCCCAAATTGCGAAAAAATGTGAGTCGCAATTTGCGAATCGCCAATTCCAATGTACAACAGTGTCAGAGACACTGTTTGCGATTCCCAATGGGATCGCAAATTGCGAGTGCCTCATGAATATTCATGAGGCATGCAATTTGCGACCCCATTGGGAATGGCTGGCCCTCCCAGGTATGGTGGCCTGCTAGGCTCAGCAGACCTCCATGTCTGGGACTGCTTTTAAATAAAGCATGTTTTTTTTAAATGCAGCCCGTTTTCCTTAAAGGAAAACGGGATGCATTTAAAAAAGAAAAATGAAACGTTTTCGTTACATTTTTTAAGGGCAGGTAGTGGTCCCTGGGACCACTGCCTGCCCATAAAAAATATTTTCCCCTGCATTCACAAATGGGAAGGGGTCCCCAGGGGACCCCTTCCCTATTGCAAGTGCTTTACCACCCTCTTGAAGAGGGCAACAAATTGCGAGTGTTTTCGACCGCAATTGCGGTCGCAAAACAGTCTTACATAGGGTAGTGAGTCGCTATTAGGAAGGGACGCCCTTGGAACGCCCCTTCCTAATAGCGAGTCGCAAATCCTATTTAGCGAGTCGCAAATAAATTGCGACTTGCTAAATAGGGTTTGTACATGGCCCATTGGTATTTTTGCATGCGCAAACGGGTCGCAAACCCATTTGCGCATGCAAAAATGGGGTGTGCATCTGGCCCCTCGTATCCAAGGACTTCCTATCTTTGGGAATACTAACTATAACTACAGCGTGGCAATCAGATTTAAGGTGATTTCTTTTTTTATTTATTGTATGTTTTATGTATTCATTTTGTTGGTTTCCATAATCATGTGACCATAAATGTGTCTTTTAGGTGTTCATGTAGTAATTCCTAAACTTTACATATGCGGTCTAGTTTATTTTTGTGGCTTCCTCGCTACATTTAGTAGGATTGTGCTACATATGAAGCGCAAAGTAAATTAAACCAATCATTGTTTTTATAAAAATAAAGAATATTCTTTTTTCCTAACGGCCAATTATCATGTCCTCCATATAGCAGTTGGGGCAGCTTACTGCTAGGTATCTTTTCCATTTTGTTGCACAGGAGTACATAAGGAATATGTGTTTTATTTGGCTTGCTGGGCACAGTTTTATTTTGTGATCCAGAGAGCATGCAAAGAAAACATATGTAGATTAAGCTGTATTCTATTTGTTATGTATTTGTATATAGGTTTCCGTTAGCATGTGACCATAAATGGGTCTTTCAGTTGTTCATGTAGGAAATCTGAAACTTTATATATGCAGTGTAGTTTATTCTTTGGGCTTCCTCGGTACTAAGGTGCTACATATGAAGGACAAAGTGAATGAAAGTCAATCATTGCTATTGTTACAAAAATTTAGATTATTATTTTTTTCCTAGTGGCCAATTATCATGACCTCCAAATAGTAGTTTGTGTGACTCACTACTAGGGCAATTTTTTCTGGTGCACAGGGGTGGATAAGAAAGATGGTTTTTGTTTGGCTTGTTGGGCCACTTTTATTTTGTGAGCCAGAAAGCATGAAAAGAAAACTTGTGTAGATTAAGATGTATTCTATTTGTTATGCATTTGTTTATAGGTTTCCATTAGCATGTGACCATAAATGGGTCTTTCAATTATTCATGTAGGAAATCTGACACTTTACATATGCAGTTTAGATTATTTTGTGGCTTCCTTGGTACTAAGTTGAAAAACTTATAACTTAAAAAATACTTACTGTACTTACCTGCAGTACCCAAAACAATCATCTGCCCTCCCTAATATCTAATGTTGCCAAATTTCAACAAAATTCGACTTGCCATTTTTGTGCTACACGAAATACAAAAGTCGATGTAAAATGTATTGGATTTCAAGCTCGTTTTGGGACCCTCTTTTTTTCTCTGCACCCTCTTGACCAAACGTCCCAAAACTTTCATTCCTCTGAAAATGAAACTGGTGCAGCAGGCCTGCAAAGTTTTGCAGACAATAGTCAAATGGGTGCGAAGTTATTAAGGGGCAAAAATCAAAAATATCCCTATCTCTGGTGACACCAACTATAACTATGGAGTGGCAAGTGCCACTCTGCAATACACACACATACACACACACATATATTTTATTTTCAATATTATATGCTTTTCTATATTATTTACAACAATATATTTGATACATAGTTAGTCAATATTTGTAGCATTCTCCATTTAGCATATAAAATGGCGATATAAAGTTTCTCAATATTTTTCCATTACATTTTTGTGTCTCAATATTTCTTGAATCAATATTATGTCATAAAAGTGTATATCTCCACTAGGAAATAGTGAATAGCAAAAAACGTTGTGAGTTACACCTATCTACCCCAGAGCACTTCTGCACTTGTAAATTTACCTCTGTGAATCAAGCCCCTAATTCTCATATTTTCTTCATATAATTTTCTTATGCTATTAGAACCAGGCAATGGCTAGCCCAGAGGGGATTAGGTAAACTGGTCTGCCTTTTCTTTGATAGAGTGTATTGCACAAAATGTGAAAACAGAAAAGATGCATTTGAGATCGATAATGCTACATGAATTTCTCAGGTCATCACTCAAGGTCTTAAACAAAAGCCCGAGCACATTTATGGTGTGTGTCCTGTATACAAAAATAATTAGTACATTGCACACAATTATTTCACAAGTTTTCATGTATTTTTAATTTTCTTTCTTATGTTGATCCAGCCAACACGTGTTTCATCGTCCCCACTTGGTAACGTTGGTGTCCATCTGGATTTGCTTTTAAGCCCACTTGAGATACTTAGATCTGTCTCTATATCAGGAGCAAGACCACTGACTCATTGTCAGTGAAATTGCTCTCCCACCCTCGCAGCTCCACCATTAAGTGAGGCCTGCCCCTGCCCCTGCACTCTCGAGTGTTGGTGATCGAGGCCCTCCTCCACCCGCAGGTTTCCCTGCGCCTCATCCCTGGTGGTCCAGTGGACCTCTGTCTCCTTCCTCTAACTCTGCTCTTTCACTCGTTTTTCTACCCTTTTTTATCTTTCACCTTTCTGCACTTTTCTGCATCTCTGCTCTTTTGTGCCTTATTTCTGCTCATTTTCCCTTCCTCTCGCTCTGCCCTTTCACTTGTTTTCACTCGTTTTTCTACCCTCTTTTATCTTTCACCTTTCTGCACTTTTCTGCATCTCTGCTCTTTTGTGCCTTATTTCTGCTCATTTTCCCTTCCTCTCTCTCTGCCCTTTCACTAGTTTTCACTCGTTTTTCTACCCTCTTTTATCTTTCACCTTTCTGCATCTCTGCTCTTTTGTGCCTTATTTCTGCCTATTTTCCCTTTTTTCTTTATCCCTTATTTCCTCCCTTTACCTTTCACCGCCGCTGCTGCCCCCGCGGCCCCTCCCCCCAGCGCGACCGGCCAATCCAGCTCCCCTCCCCGCTCCCGCCTCCCAGCTGTCCAGCCCTCCCCGACCCCTACTTAATGGCGGCCACTTCGGGGACAGGCGAGCAAGACCACTGACTCATTGTCAGTGAAATTGCTCTCCTACCCTCGCAGCTCCACCATTAAGTGAGGCCTGCCCCTGCCCCTGCACTCTCGAGTGTTGGTGATCGAGGCCCTCCTCCACCCGCAGGTTTCCCTGCGCCTCATCCCTGGTGGTCCAGTGGACCTCTGTCTCCTTCCTCTAACTCTGCTCTTTCACTCGTTTTTCTACCCTTTTTTATCTTTCACCTTTCTGCACTTTTCTGCATCTCTGCTCTTTTGTGCCTTATTTCTGCTCATTTTCCCTTCCTCTCGCTCTGCCCTTTCACTTGTTTTCACTCGTTTTTCTACCCTCTTTTATCTTTCACCTTTCTGCACTTTTCTGCATCTCTGCTCTTTTGTGCCTTATTTCTGCTCATTTTCCCTTCCTCTCGCTCTGCCCTTTCACTAGTTTTCACTCGTTTTTCTACCCTCTTTTATCTTTTACCTTTCTGCATCTCTGCTCTTTTGTGCCTTATTTCTGCCTATTTTCCCTTTTTTCTTTATCCCTTATTTCCTCCCTTTACCTTTCACCGCCGCTGCTGCCCCCACGGCCCCTCCCCCCAGCGCGACCGGCCAATCCAGCTCCCCTCCCCGCTTCCGCCTCCCAGCTGTCCAGCCCTCCCCGACCCCTACTTAATGGCGGCCACTGCAGCGGCCGCGGGCCGCGGGCGCGCCGCTGGCGCGCCGAAGGCGCGTCAAAGGCAAGCCCGTCTGCGCCCGTCCGCGACCCGACCGCGACCAGCGCCAGGAACCCTGGACCTCCGCCCCGCCAACGCTACGACCCAGCAGCACTCCACGCACTCAACCCAGGCCGCAACAACAACTGCAAGCTAGCATCACCAGCCGACTCCCACGGACCCTTCAGCTGTCACCGCTGCCGGCACACCTGCAGCACCGCCAAGAACACGGATCCAGCACAACCCGCTCACAAGAACACAACCGAACCGAAGACCCTGCAATGCATCCTCCTCAACGTCCGATCCCTCCACAAACACGCCACAGAAATCTGGGACCTCCTCGACAGCACCACCCCCGGACGTAGCGTTCTTCACCGAAACCTGGACCAACACCACCTCGGGACCGGACATCGCCATCGCCATCCCCCAAGGATACAAGATCTCCAGGAAGGACCGCCTCACCCGCCCAGGAGGAGGAATCGCCATCGTCCACAAATCCAGCCTCCGCCTGAGCACACTCCCTGACGAGCCCACAGAACTGATGGAACACCTTCACTTCAAGATACTGGCCAGCCCCACCGCCACCCTCCGAGGAACCCTCATCTACCGACCCCCTGGACCCCGCGGACCCTTCGCCAACTCCATCACGGACATTATCTCCCCGCAGGCCATCGCATCCACCAACTACACCCTGCTGGGAGACCTCAACTTCCACCTCGACAACCAACTGGACCCCAACACCACATCCCTCCTGGACAACCTCCACAACATTGGACTGCGCCAGATCGTGACCGAGCCCACGCACTCAGCAGGACACTCCCTCGACCCCCTCTTCACTACAGGAAACTCCATCACCTTCAGCCACACCACCGAACTCCCATGGACCGACCATCGTTGCGTCCACTTCACCTTCAGAACACCCACCATCCACAGACACCAGCACCTGCTTCCACGAAGAAACTGGACCAAAATCACCGACGACCAGCTCACCTCCTCACTCAACAACTCCACCCCAACCATCGCGGAAAACGATGACCCCAACACCGCAGCCCGAACCCTGCATAGATGGATCACGGACAGCACCAACACCATAGCCCCCCTCAAGAAAAACAACAATACCCGCGCCAAGAAAGCCAGATGGTTTACCACCGAACTTCGGGAGTCCAGAAGCACATGCCGCCGCCTCGAAAAGGCCTGGAGGAACACCAAATCCACAGAAGCCAACGACAACTTCAGAGCCGCCACCAACGCCCACCATCAACTCATCAGAGAAATGAGAAAAAAAGCGATTGAAGACAGAATCTCCACCCACGCGCACAACAGCAAGGAACTCTTCTGCATCATCAAGGAGTTTGCCCAACCCACTAGCGAGTCTACCGACATCCCTCCCTCACAAGACCTCTGCGACAAACTCAGCACCTTTTTCCACCACAAAATCAAGAGCATCTACGACAACTTCGACGAAGACAACCAACACACTGAACCCTCACCAACCACCCCCGACACCCGGAAACCAGCGATTGACGACTGGACAGCCCTCACCACGGAAGACACACTGAAGACAATGAAGTCAATCCACTCAGGGGCCCCCACGGACCACTGCCCCCACCACATCTTCAACAGAGCCGCCGACACCATCGCACCCATGCTCCGCCACACCATCAACCGCTCCCTGGCGACCGCCTCGTTCCCCGACGACTGGAAACACGCCGAGGTCAACCCCCTCCTAAAGAAACCCTCAGCGGACCCCACCGACCTCAAAACTACAGACCCATCTCCCTGCTCCCGTTCCCAGCGAAAGTCATCGAGAAAGCCATCAACAGCCAACTCGCCACAATCATTGAAGAACACAACATCCTCGACTCCTCCCAATCGGGCTTCAGAAAAAACCACAGTACGGAAACAGCCCTCCTCGCTGCAACAGACGACATCCGCACCCTACTGGACAAAGGAGAAACAGTAGCCCTCATCCTCCTCGAGCCTATCAGCGGCGTTCGACACAGTCTCCCACCGCACCCTAATACGCAGACTCTACGACGCAGGAATCCAGGACAAGGCCCTCGACTGGATCTGCTCCTTCCTCTCCGGCAGGACGCAGCGGGTCAGACTCCCCCCTTTCCTCTCAGACCCCACACCTACCACCTGCGGAGTCCCCCAGGGCTCCTCCCTCAGCCCAACGCTCTTCAACGTCTACATGGCTCCACTCGCCCCCATCGTCAGAACCTACGGACTCAACATCGTGTCATACGCAGACGACACCCAGCTCATCCTCTCCCTATCCAACGAGCCCAACACCGCCAGACGCAACTTTCGAGAAGGCATGGAAGCCGTCGCCAAATGGATGAAAAACAGCTGCCTACAACTAAACACCAACAAAACAGAAGTACTCATCATGGGCCCAAACCCCAATGCCTGGAGCGACACCTGGTGGCCCCCCGCCCTCGGAAACCCGCCAACTCCCACGGACCACGCACGCAACCTGGGAATCATCCTGGACTCCGAGCTCAAAATGGACCGCCAGATCAACTCTGTCTCGTCTTCCTGCTTCCACACCCTCCGCCTCCTTCGTAAGACCTTCAAATGGATCCCCCTCGAACACCGAAAGACCGTCACTCACGCCCTGGTCACCAGCAGACTCGACTACGGCAACGCACTCTACGCCGGAATAAACAAAAACCTCACCCGCAAGCTACAGAACATCCAGAACGCCGCCGCAAGACTGGTCCTCAACCTGCCAAAACACTGCCACATCTCCCAGCACCTGCGCACACTCCACTGGCTCCCTGTCGAGGCGAGAATCACCTTCAAGATGCTCACCCACGCACACAAGGCCCTCCACGGCACCGGACCAGCATACCTGAACAGCCGACTCAAATTCCACGCACCCCAAAGGACCCTACGATCAGCCCAGCTCTCCTACGCCGTGGTCCCCCGCACCAGAAAGACCAGATCGGGAGGCCGTTCCTTCTCCTTCCTCGCGGCCAAAGCATGGAACGCCCTTCCGCTCCACCTCAGACAGACAACATCGCTCCCCATCTTCGCAAGAAACCTCAAAACCTGGCTTTTCGACAGACCCCTCCTTGATGGATGGAACCTGCACCCCCCCCCCAGCGCCTTGAGACCCTTACGGGTGAGTAGTCGCGCTTTAACAAACCCCTGATTGATTGATTGATTGATTATCATGTTCACTTAATAGTTCTTCTATACTCATGTGATCTTGGTCGTCATCCGTGAGTGACAAGAGTAATTCAGTGTCTCTAATATCCTGTATGGTTGACAATTCAGAACAGACATCAGTTGGATAGGTTTTCACTGCTTTATTTGTTGCAGGAGTATTAAAAAAAAATGACAGTTTACCCGCGATAGCAGCCGCAAAAAACATCGCCACAGAGGACCCCCTCAAATATCGCTAATGAGATGCAGAGTAGGCGTTCCCGTGACAAAAGCCGAGACAACAGCACACCTCAACATTCACAACGACCAGTCACATCCGCGATAAAAACACAAAACAGGCGATAAGGCGCGTTAGCACCAGGAAATCTACACCTGCTCTGACCTGGTGTAAAGTCGGACGGCAGCCAGCACCACAAAAGGGAGCACAGCCCAGGGCCACATCCGAAGGGCAACAGATGCCATGGAGCCACTCATCATGCGGCCCGGACACCCAAGAGGGCCACAACACCCACCGACACCACACCCAGGCCCGCAACACCACCCCCCCGGGATCACCCCCAACCCCGGACTAAGAAATTGCACACCACCACCACGAATCCCAAAACAAACATTTTGCCTGATGTCGCAGAAACAGGAAAATAAACATACATGCGTGGCCAGAAAATGGAGAATCAGTCATACAGCAATGCAACCACCAACACAAAACACCATACAAACAAAAGCAGAAACAACCCTTAGGATGAGTCCTAGCTGCTCCTCACTGGACAATCCGTAGCACACAGCCTGGAAGACCAAATCCAAGAGAAGAAGGTGTGCCATGAGCCCAACAAAGGAAAGAGAGGGAGAGAGCGAGGGAGAGAGACGGAGTGAGATAGCACAAGCAGCGCAAGGCCGCTCGGGCACCTGGCTCCACATGCCAACATGTGTGTGTGCATCGCCATCCGTACACCATGAGCCCAAGGCCGTGTCCCAATCTCAGCGCCAAAGCCACATCACATTCCGAAAACGCAAGTAGTAGTCAGACAAACATCAGGGATGAAAGCACCATTGTCCCAATGCAGAATGCGGGAGGACACCTGCACCTCTGACCTTGGTCCAGAACGCGCCTGAAACACCCTGACAGAGATGCAATGGCAGATGGGGACGACTCCCACACCACGCATTCCGCAAATGAACCATCCAACTCATCCACAGCCCACACACAGAAGCCCCTGCCTGTGGTACCCCCGCATGGGATGCCCTTGACACTCACAGAAACAGCAACCCATAACCCAAAACGTTGCACACACATTCGAATCATTGCTCAGAGCTGTGGCATATCCTCCACACAACTGCCGCAGTCCAGAAGAGTGCCTGTTCACAAGACGCATCAATGCAATGGCAGGCCATACCGGGCACATGCACAACCCCCGTCACGTGGAACAGTACCGTGCACGTATGCTGCATTTACTGGGCGCACTGCCACTGGCAGTGCCGCAGATCAGTTACAGGCTCAGCTTCCGCATTGCCCACGTCACCTGCGTCCAGCCCTGGTTCCACTGCCGAACATGCACATTCGAGTGTCCCATGGATGTCTGCCTATCCAACACAACTGTTGATGAATTGAACTATGACTTGTGTCTGCGCCCCCTGTTGGATCACGAACAGGAGTGTAACCGAGACAGCTGTGCATGGGATGCCTTGACATACTGCGTATGTATTGGTAGTTGTGCATGGGACATTGCACAATTTCTCATGTGCAGTGACCACATCGAGGCGCTCCCCTATTGGGCTGTGTTGCGGATCGGTGAGACGGCGTGGGCTGAGCACACCTGCCCGGACCACCTAATGGATTGGCTCACCCTTGTGTTCCTTGAACACAACAATGATGTACTATTGGAACACATTGCACATGAAGCTGCACGGGCATTCATGGACGAGTAACTACGTTCCTGCAGCCACATCCGATTGCCACCCACAGCACATGGCCCAACAACTTGTTGCATCGTGGGGATTGCTCACATATCCCACCACAACAGAGGACACGTCTGCCTTCGGTCGGGCTCTGGATGCATGTGCATGGAATAACGCGTGTGTACACACACCTGTGCAAGGTGACGCAGGTCCATGGTCGGAGCAACACAGCGTCGTTTGGCAGCGTTGCCAATTCGGACACACTGCTAGGGGAGAGCACACACATGGCAATGGAGCACGACATGTGAACCTGTAGGACCCTCACACCTGATCACTGTCAGCAGAGCAGACAATTGGTGCACACTGGAGGCAGAGCACCATGCAGATCCCACGTGCAGTGAGTCGTGCCCCCTCACACGGGGCAATGGGCAGACGCCAAACAACACATGACTCATCCAGCAAGGCAAGGTGGGCTGTGAGCGTTGCCATCCGTGATGAATGTTGCCCATTTCAGCCCCAACATTTTCTGAACCTCGACATGTACCCATGCTGCGTGTAAGTGTCTTAAGCATGTCCCTGCCTGTTGTGGCCGTTGCCTCATCCGTACTGACACGCACATGCCAATAAAGCCTATGCCACTCCACTGGTGTCTAACTGTGAGGTGTGTTGTCTAGATTGTCCACTCGTGTGCCACAATGAGCCTCGTCCCAACACAGGGAGGAACTGACTGACGCATGTGCAATGGGGGTGTGTCCCTTTGGCAAGCTCCACCTCTGTGAGCCAGACATTGTTTTTGGATAGGTGCTGGACGACATGTGCACTTACATGACTCCAGCTATGTGTGTATGGTGTCCAACCTCTGACCATGTGGAGCAATGTCATACATCACAACAGAATGTGTCCACACAGATGTGTGTAAGTCGGTATGTGACGTGAAGTTCTGCTGTCACACGTGGTGTGGGATACCACTCCTGGCCTGCCACCGTTTTGGTCACTCCTACACACGGCCCTATTCAACACATGGACGTGTGCCTACGTTGGGGTGTTGTGAGATTGCTGTTGATGTGCAATGGGGACACAGCTAGTACTCACCTTCACAGTCATCCAATTGGCCATGTGTCTCAGGGATAGACATGCGCATAGATGTCAGTTACCAGGGTGTACCTTTATGTGCAATCATCGTCCCCACATCCAGCCATACTTCCATACGCAAGTGAAAATAGTGATGACACATCTGTGTGATTTAGAATGTTTTATTCACATTCAGGTGATTGACGGAGCTGGAGCTGTACCTGGCCATCCAAACCCACATCACATGGAAGCCCAGTGGTGGGCCAACCAGAGTCCTTTGGGGATTGCACAGTGATTGGGAAGAGGGAGAGTGCAGTCTGCAGCAGGATTGCTGTGTGATTGGCCAGCGGTGAAGAAATGGCAGTCCGTGTCGGGGTCCGGGTGAATGTCGCAGGGTGTTCCGGAGGTCAGTAGGAGGTATTTCCCAGGGCATGATGCATAGGTCATGACCAGGCAGGGACAGGCCATATGGCGGTGATGGATGCTACTGCCTCCTTCCTCACACAGTAGTTCCCATCCCCTTCTCACTCCCCTGATACGGGTTCTGTGTCCGGTGTGTCCGGTGTGTGTGGCGGGGTGATGGCTGCATCGATGTGTGCCCCTGACACATCAGACTGCGTAGGTGATGGGGCAGCATCACAGTGTGCCACGGACACATCAGGGGTCGGAGCTGTGTGTGTCGATGTTTCCGCTGCAGTCATCTGGGAACGGCTCAGTGGCAGCAATGGCAAGTTGGAGTACTGCAGGGCGTTGCTGTTCCCAGCCACTACTCGCTGGTGTCCAGCCGTGGCAGACATATTTCCAGCCTGGATCTGCTCCATGGTGTCCATTGCCCTCCGCATCTGTGCCAACTCTGTGCTGTCATGGCTGGTGCCTGTCTGATCAGACAGTTCTTGTATTAGACTCATGGCACCAGCGAGGTTAGCCAAGGTCTGTGGCGGAGCATGGTGCGTACAGGGGGTGTCCGATAGGGACTGTACGTGGTCCCTGATGGGACTCAGACACCCACGTATGGCATTGAGTTTGGCATTGAGTTTGGCTGCCACAAGCTCGAAACCCACCCGCAGCTGATGAGCCAACTCCACATGGCAACCCAACACACGCCGTTGGAATTCCAAGTATTGGTCAGGGGTCCTGGGAGACAGCCGTGGTGGTGTGTGTTTCCTGCTGTGTGGTCTGTGCAGGTGGTGGGGTCACCTCGAGGCAGCTGGCCAGGCCTGCTCCTGGGGGTTGGGTGCAGAGGCTGTCCAGCATCCGTTGGAGGTTGTCTTGACATGTGTGCAGGTTGTCCTCTTCATCATCAATGGTGGGATGTGTGGTGTGCTCTGCAGGGGGTGTTGTTTGTCCCTCTGCAATGTAAAGGGGAGATGCAGGTTAACAGAGTTTCACATGTATGGTGATGATTTGCAGATGTTCACATTCAGACTGCATGCCAATGTACATTGTGACTGTTTTGGGGGAGCTGGCTATTTGATGGCAGTCAGTGTGTTTTTCGACTACATGATGGATGTGTGGTAGTACCCGTACATTATCATCACACAGTGTCAGGCAATGCCAGATGTGGGTGGACAGTTACTACGCACGAGCGGAACCTGTTGTGAGCTCTGTCCTGTGGTGCTGGTGTTGCACTTTGTACCACATTGCCTTCATTGCTGATGTTCTGTAATTGCTATGTGTGTGTGCTGCATTGTGGGGGACTTGCCCCTGCAGCTCTGATTTCGTGTAGCCTTCTCCCTTTGAGGCGGGTGTGCTTTTCGGGGCCTGATTTGCTTTCGACTTGGGTCATGTGTGCTCGCGGACTGTTTTTGTGGCCTGGTGCATTGTTCGTCTGCTGCGTGTATTGTAAGGCATGGGTTGTGGGTGCATGTGGACACGTCGGAGTGCGACCTGCTCCTTTACGGATATGATCCGCACTTGGCTACCTCCATGTCGCTTTGTGGGCCATGTCATTTTTGGGGGAGCTGCCATGCTATCGGACATGCAGTGTTACTTGCATAGTCAGTGTGGGTCACGGAGCCGCTGCTTTGCTGGATTCAGCACATGTGCACGGGTCGGTTGTGATATTGGTGATGGGGGGGCTCTCTGTGCACATTGTGGATGGGGACCTACTTGGCGTTTCTATGTGTGCTGCAGTGTGCCAAGGCATTCAGGGACATGTTCCACGGTCATTGTGGGTGTGCTGTGTGCTGCGCGTAATTGTGCATGTGTGCCATTGTACCCATCTCCCCCCGTCCCCCCCGTCCCTAGTCGTTACTCACCCTGTTGCTGTTGGGTCAGGTCATATCGTGCTGTGTCCAGGCCCCCCAATCCTGCCACCGTCTCCTGACTGCTGACTGTGGCCACCATTTGCTCCAGCTCATCCAGCTCCTCCTGTGTCGCAGGACTCCCACCTCCAGTCGCCGTTGCTGCCTCCCTGTTGGCGGCGAGCTTATGTTTGCTCTGCCTTTTCAGATCATGCCAGCGCCTCTTGACCTCCTCCAGTGACCTCCTGGACACTCCGACTGCATTGACCTTGGTGAGGATGGCCTGCCATATTTCGGTTTGGGTTGCCAGTGCTGCAGTGGAGGTGCCGAACAGTTGTTGATGGTGTTCGGTCACCCCGTGATGATGATCTGGTCTTCCTGCGGACTGTACCCAGTCTTCCTCTTCCTCTTGTCCTTGCCCTTCCCCGAAAGCGGGGTTCCTGGATGGTCCTCCGTAGGGCTTGTGGTGTTCGGCTTGTCCTCTGCACTCGGTCCGGGTGCATCCATGTTGCTAGGCAGTTTGAATTGTTTTGGGGCTTTTTTTTCCTTTCTTTTATGGTGCTTTTTCCCGCCGGCCGCGTGGGATTTACAGGCCTGTGGCTGGTGTTCGCTGATTTCTGTACCGCGATTGGCCTCATCGCATGATTTCTCGCGTTTCGCACTTTTTTGGCGTGGCGTTGATATTCACGCTGTCATTTGACGCGTTATCTGGTGACTATCGCATGGTACCGCCTTGTTGTGAATTCCACGTTGACACAGGGTTATTTCCAAGAAATTTGGGTGAGTGAAATCAGTAACTACCACAAAACGCAAAATTGTGTGTATATAATCTGAAGGAGATGCTTCTTTCTTCTTTTCGCACAAAACTAAAGTTACCACAAAAGTGACTGATTGATGAAAGTTTCTGTTTGTTTTCTCCCATTTTTTGTCTCACTTGTACAGGTACAACCAGTAATATCCAAAAAACTGAATTGAAGGGATAACTGGTTTGATGTCATTATTATTTATACACTTTTGTCACTGGCAGCGGCAATCTTCTTTAGGTCCTGACAAAAGCCCTGATACCTCTTGGATTATTTAGGGCTGAAACATGTAGACCTTTTTTATACACAGAGCAGTTAAAATCCATACTGTTTCTTGCACTGTCTTTTTAATCCTGTCAGTAGGAGCAAGCTATTAAAAAAATTTTTTGTTCCTGGCTAGGCAGATTTAACTTCACTACCCCACTAGTTAGATTTATTTTGCGCTGCGTTCTCACTACTTCTCTTAGAGCATCTCTCATCTGTGGGATTTAGTATATCCTCCATAGGGTAGGCTCAATCAAAACATCCCTGAGCTCCCTCTTCTCAGTGAAGAGGTTGTAGCCCTTATCAGGACTAGGTTTTCCCACTAAGAGGAGATTCCCAGATGATGAAGCATGCCACCTCTGGTGGGTGAGGGTATTTGTCCTGAAAGGGATTTCTCCCACTAAGTAACTATGTGAGACTCTAGTCAGTCACTTTACGTACTTAGTTTTGTAAAGTTCAGACCCAAGGATTTGTTTGTGTGAATAGTGTTCTGAATTGTCAACCATGCAGGATATTAGAGACACCGAATTACTCTTGTCACTCACGGATGACGACCGAGATCACATGGGTATAGAAGAACTATTAAGTGAACATGATATAGAGACAGATCTAAGTATCTGAAGTGGGCTTAAAAGCAAATCCAGATGGACACCAACGTTACCAAGTGGGGACGACGAAACACGTGTTTGGCTGGATCAACCGAAGAAAGAAAATTAAAAATACATGAAAACTTGTGAAATTGTGTGCAATGTACTAATTATTATTGTATACAGGACACACACCATATATGTGCTCGGGCTTTTGTTTAAGTATTAACTGATCCCCAGTGATCACAACTTTGGAGGGGTGGATGATTCCTACTCCCTTGAGCACTATAACGTAACATTAGGAAGCAACCCATACCGTAACTAGTGAGTGCCAGTACCACATGGGGCAAACTCATCCTATTTAGCACTATCACTCAAGGTCTTATTTAGAATTTGATGAAGCGGGAATCCACCGAAAAGCGGCAGATGTTTCATCTGCCGCATTTAGAGTGCCATTCACATTAATGCATTCATAATATAAATGACTACCATCCCCCCACTTTTTGTCTTAAGTCCAGCATCCAATGAATCCTAAATAAGGCCCTTAGTCTGGTAAGTCCTACCTGCTTGAATCACTGGCTAGTCCTTCTGATGCTCTCTGGAAACATCAGAACTACTGGAGTCCACCTGAATCGCACCTATCCCAGTGTCTGCTGCTTTTCTGTGTTCCAGATTCAAGAGGGGTGGCAAAGACTTCAGCTAATATGTAGTGCCATGTGGTCTTCTACATGAGTAGCAGGAGGGAGACTTTAGGGTAGCTCAAATGTAGAGTTAATGCCTTGGTAATGTATATTATTTTATGTCTTCAGGGGAAAGGAAGACAAGCGCTCCTTCCAGCCTGGCTGTCAGGATCGAACCCTTTTTTTCCGTCTGTCAACTTCCAACATTCTATTCTTTTGTCACAGTCACAAAATCAACCAGCATGCTTGTGCGCAGATACAGACACAAACACAAATACACACACACACATACCTTTCTTACATGTCCAACTAACAGTGACACCCTGCCAGCTTACCAGTGGAAGAGATGGACCCTTTTCTTACACTGGACTTACAGATTATACACAGTGACCGAAGAAATTGACTTGGATCTATATTTATAGATAAACTAACATTAATTGCCGCATCATGAAGATTGTGGAGCTGTGGAAAAACTGCTTTGTGCACCTCTGCACAAAAATGTAACCATGTCTCTGTGATTAGCGCACCTAATCATGAGACCCTCTTGTGAAGAGTGCCGATGGACATCCCAAATTTTTTCTCAGTCATTGCACATTTTCTGAAGTTATCCCTAAGTAAGAAATTAGTTAAAAAAAAAAAAGAGCAAGACAAACTTTTTTTTTTTTTTTTTACATATTCTGGGTATGGAACGGACTTGATAAAGATTAAAAGGGTAACATGATCATCTCTGCTCTTCACAACAGATGGCTGCTGTGCAAGCTAATTAGGTACATACATAATAGTAACCAGGCTACACCTGTGCCAACCGAGGTGCGCAAACCATTTTCCGCAGAGGTGCAGAGTGTTCAAAATAAGCATGAGGACTATGACTCAGTATACGGATATTGAACCGACTCTGAAATAAAATATATATTTACATTCTCCTTAATTCATTTTTACACAGGTCAGAACTTCCGCCATTCGAGATAGTTTAAAAAAATGTAATGGTGTTTTTTGTATCATTACCATTAATATTATAGCTAATATATTTCCAAATAATAATAAGAGTAATGTAAAATCTTAAGTATAGAGTTTTGTGAACAATTACAGGCTAATGTTAAACGAGTTTTTGTTTTGCTTGATAAGGACACCTTGAAAAATCATCCTACCCATACAGTAAGCGAATACACATGATATTCACTTCAGAGTTAGAATTATTCAGGGATAGGTTGACTAAGGGGTCGATTAGGATGGCGGTTTTTGGCACATCCGCGGTGCTGGCGGTGACGGAAAACGTCCATTTCCTCACTCCTGCGGCGGTTCTTGCGTCCCCCATATTACAATGGGCAAAGATAGCCCATTTCCCGTCCACTGCGGAGTTTCGGGATCCGCCAGAATTTTCCTTCCGCAACGGTGGCGGAGGGAGCCAATAGAGAAAGACCGCCGTGCGGAATGACGTTACGACCGCCGGACAAATCACGATGTCTCAAACAGCCCATCAGAACGCAGCGGAGAAACCAGCCACTCGGAGACGGCGGAAGCACAACTGCGGAGATAGAAACTTGAATCCGGGGCACCTCCACATGTTCCTGACTGCCATGGATCCAACTCTACAAGCCCTTCCGCTGCTGTACCTGATCCACTACCAGCAGATAAGACGCCGCCGTGGTCAACACCGCAGGTAAGTAAATAACACATCTCCGCATACAACCACAACACACAATTGTTGTGCTGAAATACGTTTCCTGTCTACATCAGACCCCCTGGTGGAGACAGGAACATATCCCCCAGTGTACTTACACATGTCCTGCTTGCTAGAAATTGACACCTCGGCATCGGGGTCACCCATCAACATAGAAATCACTGCAAGGTCACGGTCATGTCACCGCAGCAGTGAAGCAGCGGGAAAACCTGCCCACAATGTAGTAGGCAGGGCCGGCGCCAGGCATGGGCAGTGTGGGCAGCTGCCCAGGGCCCCACCTTTACCGTACCCACATGGGGCCCCGCATCAGTTGGTCACAGCCCACAGCACGCCTCTCACATGCATTTCTGCCCACGCTGTGTGCTCCTCTTGTGCCCCCCCCATCCATGCACTATTTAGTAGCCAGGTGTAGCTTGACCTCGCACCTCCCACTTGAAAGGGCAAGGTAGATTGTCT
This sequence comes from Calotriton arnoldi, assembly GCA_963921515.1. NCBI lineage: Eukaryota > Metazoa > Chordata > Amphibia > Caudata > Salamandridae > Calotriton > Calotriton arnoldi. The sequence continues at coordinate 983,314 of CAWUFW010006622.1, forward strand.
GGGAAGGTGGGGGTGAAGATTAACACCCTGCACAGAAGGTCAGGTGCGGGGTGGAGAAAACAGCAGCCACACTGTCTTTGCTGCTCACGAGGGTGCCTCATTTGTTGCCTTGGTCACAATCACTGTGAGGCCTAAGGAAGGGGCACCCTACCCTGGGTCTCGCACAACTACACAATTGCTGCAAGGCCCAAGAGAGGGCCCCCTTCCCTGGCCATTGCAGGGGTATACCATGGCTGTGTTACGCCGTATGCAAATTAGGGGGGCCTCTTCCATCCACTTACTGCCCAGGGCCCCAAAAATCCTAGGACCGGCCCTGGTAGTAGGAGTCCAGGCAGGGCCAGCACTAGTCATGGGCAGTGTGGGCAGCTGCCAGGGCCTCGCATCTAGCCTATCAGCATGGGGCCTCGCACCGATCGTGTGTCCTGTCGTTTCCCTGCCCATCTAAACACAAGAAAGGTGTCTCCTTGCAATTAGGCACCATGGGAGGGGTACTCTCCACGGGCCTCCCAGGGATGGTGCCTGGAGGCCTAGGGGAGGGAGACGCTTCCTCCTGTCCCACTGTAAGGAGACCATTCAGAGACATTGTGGATGCCCAGTGTCCAGCATTTTAACTCCCCCATTTTTAATCTTAGCCCACAAGCAATTCTCACACCTATCCACTGAAGGTGTGAGAATTGCTTGTGGGCTTAAAGTAAAAAATGTGTGGCGCAAAAATGCTGGACACTGGGCGTCCCGCAATGTCTCTGAATGGTCTCCCTGCAAGGGGTCAACTATGTAAATTAGAGGGGCCTCGCACATTCCCTTTAGGACCACGGCCCATGAAATCCTATAAGCGGCCCAGAGTCCAGGACATAATCACACACAAGCAAGACCAACATCACAACATCCACAACACATGTAACATAAAAGAAGCACCACTCAGCACAACATATCTGCAGCAAAAAGTCATGTGCAGATACACTGTCTACAGTGACATCTCCTTAAGATCATCACCAATTGAATAGGAAGATGAGTGTGGGGTGAGGCAAGAGTCCCTCCAAAATGACTTAAGTCATCATTGCACACAAATAAGGGTCAGTCCACATACAATGTGGAACAGAGGACGGCAGACCAAGTAGTGTGTATGTGAACTTCACAGTAGGCCAACAAGGTGTTGGAATGAGTCAGTGAGGCCAGGTAGATGACACAGCATATTACACACCACTGCCACACAATCACACATCACCACAGCCCCCAAGCAGACATTGATAGGCCCATCACATAAAATGAAAGACCATATCACACGACAGCCCATACCATGCAACACAGAACAACATTTCTGACTCAAACAGAAAACTCACAGTAAGCACCACTGTGCATTTCACCTACAAGTGTACTGCTGATATAAATTACACCATGTGAGTATGTCTAGTACATCAACAACACTGACTACACTGCCAACTCACAGAACACCCACACACCATCACTCCACCTCAACAAAGGGAGCACCAACTACTAAGTAGTGAATGAATGCCAAAGTGTCAGGAAGAGTCCATCTTGACAGCAGGAAACTCTGACCTGACGCTCAGGACAACCCTCCTCCTCACACCTGCCTTCCACTCATGTGAATCAAAGTGAGTCAATTAAGAAATGAAGAGTCAATCTGCAGATTAACAACCATGGAACTGTTCACACTGCATGTCAAGTCACTCAGACAGATCACACACTGAAACTCAGCCACATACACATACCATAAGTCAGCAGCATTGTATGACAATAAATAGACTAGCCTAAAGTGGAGTGCACAGTGCAGGAAAAACATGGAGCAAGCCACATAGCATTTGTACATGACATGCAAGAGGAGGAACATATCACACTACACTTAGGCCATCAAATCAGACATGGGTGGCACAGTGATTGAAATTGAACTAAAGTAACATCTGTGCAATATCTCTGGGATACAGCAATGCAAGCTATGCATTGGCCCAGGAATGATAGAAAGTGTCAGAAGCCATACAGTGACCAGCCACACATCTGTGTCAACTACCTTGACATGTGTATGCCACCAGCATAACACACATGGCTCATTGTCACACTCCCTGACTGTCAAACCCAAGTATGACCTTCACACATACCCTCACCTACCCATCTCACACCTGCACTACTCAACACCTGTGAGAAACACAGATAAAGGTGCAGATAAGGTCCTGTGAGTTTCCTGATAACAAATGACACACCCTGGTGTGTATCTACAAAAGTCAGAATCCCACTCAAGGATGTCTGAACCAATGCTGTTCAAAAACCAATAGCCAAACACAAATCTAACAAACAACATCCAAAGAAGTCCAACAAGCTCAGCCTTGTGCAGGCAAATAGTGGATAGGCAATGTGACCCTAGACAGAACACGAATACACAACATTTTCACTCAGGCCAAATGCACAGACACCATACCCCAACCCAATCAAAAAATGCATTATCAAATGCCAATCCTGAACACTAACTGTGATCAATAGGACAAATTAGCTAACACAGACATAGACACTACAGCAGTTACCAAGTGAGCATGGTGTCAATGTGTAGCACAAGCATACACATGCACACTCCTAACAAGTGACAGGTCAAATATAGGAGGACATAGCACAATTGTGCACTCAAAAGAAGCTCATGAACAAGAATCCACATTGCTGCATGTGACATTCACACAAGAAATGCACACTACAAATTCAACACACATCTGAATGTATTGCAATCCACAAACTACTCACACACAATGTCATGCAAATAGAACATCACACACACATGCACCTGTCAGTAGAAAGAGCCAACACAGTCCAACCACTGCATCCATCAACAACAAATACACAACATATGCACATCCCAATTCATCACATAGCAAACTCAGCTGGACATCAGGGGGATGCACACCAGGCACGTACAAGGCAACATACACTGACAGCAGTGCATGCACAGTAAGCAGTGTGTGAACACCAACAAAACCAGTATCACCCATATCTGAGTGCTCCACCATGAACTTCCACACCACAAATCATCACAGGCCACAGATCACATCACACTCAGGAAGGGTAGCAGTACCTCAGCAAACAGACATACACCTTAGCTATCACCCACAGCTGCACAACTCAGGAAAACCCAGATGCATCCAACATGACTAGAGGACTGTGCTGGTCAAACATATGCACTGCACATGAGCAACCATGACTGCAATCAAGTAGAAGAAAATACCACATAACAAATTGTGAAACTGTCCTGAGTGGCACATTGGTCATGTACACAGATCATCCTCCCACAGTATAGTGTCACACTATGAAGTGGTGGGGAGGGTCACACACTGGCAAGGCATGGGGTGGAATATATTAGACTGAAGTGGTGTGGACATCAGTATTGGAAACAAAAAACACTCCCAACAGCGGCTGACCTAAGGTTCAGCACATCAATCCCTCTCTATAGAAAATAAGAGTCCTGTGCATTCACTTCCGGAGCCTGCCGCAGTTAAGCTCCACTGGGATCCAGGAAATATAAATTCTGTTGTAGAAGGAAGGTGCACCAGGAATGGAATCAAAGTCATCCAAGTTAGTCCATCAGTTTTCATTATTGGTGTAAATATTTTTAAAATGGCCATCAGCCAACGCGTTTTGTTCCTATGAAGGAACTTCATCAGGGCTGAAACAATCACATAAGACATAACATAAGTCATGACATGAGACATCTAGAATTAGTGACATACATATATTTATTTATTTATTTATTATTTAATCTTATAAGGCGCACAGCTACCAAAGGTTTCCGGCGCCGCCAGACAGGGAAAAAGAAGAGAAGGCAGTTTATTGGTTAAACAACCAGGTTATTAAGTGTTTGCGAGCAATTTATTGGTTAAACAACCAGGTTTTTAAGTGTTTGCGAAAATTACTGAAAACAGTTTTGTTCCTAAGAGGAGGTACATAAATATGTTACCTACAGTCCTATGACAATTTAAAAACACACATAGAAAATGACGCACCTAAACTAATCATAATACCATACAATAACATCACAAGACGGCCCACCTAAGGAAAAACATACAAATACAAAACACTTATACACATACACCATTCAAAATAGAAAGACAATCATTTGTAATCCTGATATATACAAGTGTAAATTTCTACATTTCACAATAGGTGCCATTAATACCTATATGTAACGTATTCCCGAACGGAAATACAAGGGTGGGAAAGGCCTCGTATCTATGAAAATATACCCAATCATTGTCAATAAACATGGCTGGACTGCAAGCCAAGAATTCTAAAAATTAGTATTAAGACAGAGCAGAAAAGAAAGAAAAAGAGAAAGAAAAGGGAGAAGCAAAAAGTCATATAATAAGAAAATAATGGACCAAGTCGTCCCAACACAGGGAATCATCAAAAGGCTGTAGGTCAAATCTCACCTTCAATTATCAGGTGAAGAATTATGTCTCTGCAATCATCTGAAGTAACTCTGGAGAAAAACCCCTCAGTGAGGGTCAACAGTATCCCCTCCAATCTCCTAATATAAATAAATACCGCCATAACAGCCATGATAGGTGAATGAGACGATGGAAAAGTACATGTCAAATGTTGCCATCCTATACGGTTCATTAGAGGAACCTTAAAAATAGTGCCAGGTTGGACAAAGGAATCCATCCCAGGAGTAACATAAACGAGCATTAATAGCACAACCATAATATATTAAGAAAAAAACGCGTGGAAAAGTCCCATCATACAGAATTATCATAGGACTATAGGTCAATTCTCACCTTCAAATATCAGGTAAGGGGATATGTCTCTGCACTCACACGTAGCGACTTGGGAGAATACCCCACAATAAGGGTTAACAGTATCCCATCCAATCTCCTAATATGAAGACAAACCGCCATATTAGCCATTATAAACGAAGAGAGAGATGGACTGATACATATCAAATACATCATGCTTATAAGCTCAATATAAAGTCTCATGCCAGGCTTGATAAAAACATCTATCTCATGCATAACACGGCACGTCAGGCTAAGGATATGAGCATACCCCAATAAAGGTAAAAACAAAAGCACCACCAAAACATTGCTTATCAATATTCACCAGAAACGGTGTTTGTGCAGTGTCCCATGTGGAAGCTCAATGGATTGACATGTGTAAAAAGCGCCAGGTGGGGGTTAAATATCATGCCCCATATAAGCGCTTAGTAGCTTAAAACTTAACATCTATACAGTGCACCCTATAACTCATAAATGCCATGCGCCGTATCCGAGTTAAGTATCCCAAAATACCCTGCACGATATATATAAGCCGTGATAGAGGCTCAATCATATAAGGCGTGTTGTAATGACAATACGTCCCATATTGTATATAAAGGACCCGCCATGTTAGAGTGCTCTGAGAGGTAATAGTATACTAACAAATATCGACCAAACACAACGTAACTATATGGCCAATATCCTCACCTTGATAAGATGTATTTGCGCGTATGGCAAATAAGTCCGAATTCAGGATTCAAACCGCGCGCCATGCCGGTATGCATTTAAGGAGTATACGGCGTGATAAGATTTGACGTCATGACATTACTGCTCGTAAGAGCATTCACTAATATCTGAAATACTGACGCGTGGATGGCCGCCATATTTTAAATAGCTAGACCATCCATGCCATATAATATACAGTAAATTCAAGAATGAAATAAAGCCAAATGCCGGTAAGTATTTAAAATGTTTTCTGCAGAATGGAATACCGCGTCTTGAGGCTCAAAAATTCAAACCAACATTCCCTACTATTTTAGATATTAACGCGTGGATGGCCATCATAGTTAGATATAGGAACACACAAGCCCTAAAGTATAGATGCATTAAATGCATAAGGTAACACCCAATGCTGAAATACATATATAACGTTTACGGCGAACTTGAATTCGGCATCATGATATAAGTGATTGTACGCACTCTCCTTTAGTAACTGAGTCACTTGCGCATGAATAGCCGCCATATTTGAATATAGAGACAGCCGTGTTATACAATGTGAACATATATCAGTCATATACCAAGACCAACAGGAATAAGTACCAGCCCCTAACCTGTTGTGTGGACGGTAGCATCTCATTAGTCGGCCAAAATGTCAGAGGAGAATTCAATACAATCACAGTCCCGCAAATAATTTTTAACAAGGGTGTTCGAAGGGTGCTCGAAGTGACAGCTCCAAAACTTACGCAGCGAAATAAGATGCAAGAATGTAAGCATCCCAAAGCATCATGTATGTGTGATAAACCCCCAAAGGACAGTTCTAAATAGATTACGCAGTGAAACCATGCAAGATTGTGAAAATCCTAAAATATTATGTATGTGTGATAAACCCCAAAGGGCATTACATAGATACTAGTGGTCATGTTAGGGCCATATTTCAAAAATATATCATGCTGTGCGTGGCTAGAAATATTAGCACACACTTTCCGAGCCCAAAATGCAAAAAGGGCAACTGGTTAAAAAAAAAGAAAGGCGGAAAGGAATCACCCAAAAAATAGAACCAAACACAATGTGCCAGTCAGTGCCCCATCTGTAAGTCCCTATACAGAGGAGTATCTGTACCAAAGAGTTCAAAGAGTTCATATATTGACATCCAAATTGCATCTATACCAATAAGAGAATTCACAGTACCAGGCTAGAGAGTGTATAGGGAATGAACAGGGCACCCCACTGGCATTTATAGTGCCAATAACCCTTACAAAATCGAATGGCATGAGTGGATCGAATATCAAAGGTTGTGTATAACCTCATCATGGGAATCTTAAAATGAACAGAGAATGAGTGGTGAAAGGATAGAAAGAAATGAGATACAGAAACACCAATTCAACCCATTCATGATTTTAGTACCCATGTACTGTAAGATTGCATATAATAGCATTCCAGATGGTAACCTAATCAACTGACATATTGGTTTTCTTACAGAAAGTAATGCATTTCCCCATCAGTATTATGCCCCAAAAGTGTAGCCTTCAAACGACAGATCCATTTTGACTCTGTTTGCCTGAGTAATAGCTCCCTATTACCTCCTCTTTTATTTATAGGGACATGGTCAATTCCATGGAACCAGAAGGTAACATCATCAGGATGTTTACTGTTATAATGGTCTGTCATGGGGTATCTGTCATCCTTATTCTTTAATGCCTTGCGATGCTCCTGTATACAAGATTTTAGGCAGCGAATTGTGCTGCCTACGTATATAATTCCGCATTTGCATCCGAGTATGTACACTACATAGGTGGTATTACAATTTATGAAGTGTCCAATCGTGTATTGCTTTAGTGAGTAATATGAAAAGGTCTTTGTTTTATTCCTACCCCATGGACAAACATTGCATGTACCACAGGTGAAAAAACCTTTCGGCTTGGGCGGCAACCAGGTTTCCCTGCTCGTGGGTGTAATAACATAGCTCGGGCATAGTGAATTCCTCAGTGATACCCCCCTCCTGTATGTGATCACCGGTTTGTTATTAATACAATTCTTCAGGCCAGGGATTTCTGTAAGGAGGTGCCAATTTTTTCTGAAGATATTAAAAATCTTATTGCTGTACATAATATATTGAGTGACAAACCTAAGTTTACCACTAGTTGTCACATCCCTCTTGGTTCTAGGTTTGTCCCTGAATGTGTCTTCCCTTTTAGTCTGATGTATTCTGGATTCCGCTTTATCCAAGATCTTACGATCATATTCTCTACTTAAGAATCTTCTCTTTGACTCAAGGATGTTAGACTAAAAAGTACCTTCCTCACTACAGTTTCGCCTGATGCGTGTCATCTCTCCAAACGGGATGTTATTAATGACAGAGCTGGAATGGGCACTTGAAGCATGCAAAACTCCATTGCACGCTGTCTCCTTTCTATACAATGTACTATGTATAGTACCATGCTTTATGTAAAATTGGATATCTAGAAAATTGATGTTCTCCCTGTGACAGGACATTGTAAGTTTGACATTAAAGGCATTGTTATTTAAGAAAGAGAAGTATTGATGCAGCTGTTCCTCGGAGCCCGACCATAGACAGATGATGTCGTCTATGTACCTCCCCCAGAACACAATAAATTCCGTCCAGGGGGATGCACCTTTGCTCCAGGCATGCTCCCTCTCATACCACCCCATAAAGAGGCAGGCATAAGAGGGAGCAAACCTGGAGCCCATCGCAGTCCCCTGTATTTGTTGGAACCAACGGTTGTCGTAGAGGAAGTAATCATTTGTCAAGATGATATCCATCATCTCAACAACCATCTCGTTATACTCATATAACTCCGCACTCTCCCTAACCAGGAAGGATTGCACAGCCATGAGCCCATATTTTTTCTCAATGCAAGTGTATAGGCTCTCTACATCGAAAGTGACAAACATGAGTTCTTCTGACCACTGGAAGTCCTTGAACTTGACCAGAATGTCTTTGCTGTCCCTAACATATGATGGTTGTAGGAAGGTGGAATCTGACTATATGGTTGCCCCCACTTTTTTTTATGGTGTTTTGCTGGTTTATGACTTAGTTGGACTGGGATCCTGCTATTCAGGGCCCCAGTCTATCTGCTTTCTCTGTAAAAAGGTTTCCATATGCCTTAGGCACATCTCTGATTGGAATCTGGAGTGCCCTTATAAGTCCCTAGTATATGGTATACTACGTACCAAGGGCATAGGTACCTCAGAGGCCTGCCAGGGGCTGCAGCATGTATTATGCCACCCCTGGAAGGCCATACAAACTGACACCACAGGTCTGCTACTGCAGCCTGGGTAAGGTGGTGCATGCACCTCTTACTGTGATATAGGTTACCTATATCACTAAATACATACACACATATAAACCTATAAGTCACTCCTAAGGCAGGCCTTATCAATCCTAAAGGCAGAGTGCGTGGTTCCTATGTGAGAGGGTGCCCCTGCATGAGCAGGGCCCCTCTGCAGCGTTCGGAGACCATCTCTGATGCTGTTTGTAGTGCAGCCTGACCATATACTCTTAAGCGCATTATATCCTCGCGGTAAAATGCTAACTTTGGAATGGCTGCACCTAGACATGTCGTGTTTGGTGTCAAACATCTTGGAATACTACCCCCCGCCAATCCTGGCGGCGGGGGTAGCATTCCACCCTTCTAGAGGGAAAGACATGTTAACTCTGACGAGTCCGGTAACTTCTTTCCAGAGCCCTGGCATCACAAAATGGATGCTGCTGCCACAGACACGAGTCTGGCCTCCTGCTGCTGGACGAAACTCCGGCAGGGGAGGCCTGGACATAGGTTTCTGTCCCAGGGAGGTGTGACCACCTCCCCAGACAGGATAATGTGTATTGGGGCTGGGCGGGAGCACTTTCGGGTGCTTTGAAGTCCTGCACTGCGGGCACATTTGGTGTCCCTGTGCATACCCCAGTTCAAACCGGATCAGGGGCTTGCAGCCCCTGCTTTGGCGCGAACTGGAGAAAGGGAAAGGGGTGTAGCCACCCCTCTGCCCTGACCCACCCATAGGTGGGGCCACAGAGTAGTCCAACCCCTATCTTTAGAATAAAGGTAGGAACCCAGTCCTTAGGACTTTAGATTATACCTGGACGAAACTCTGAAACTGAATCCTGGACCTTCGACGCTCTACGACAAGATTAGAGGACTGAAGAATCTCCCTTGGGGTCAAGGAGTGACTTCCCTGCTTGGCAGGCACCAAAGAAGCATCTGTCCGGTTCGCATTTCTGAAGCTCCCGTCGGACGCCGAAGTCATCGCATCACCAGAGGTGGATTCTCAGACTTCCCCGAGGCTACCCTGAGTCCCCAGCAAAGCTGAGGCCCGTGGCTATCGTGGGTGACTTGAGACTGTGACCCCTGGACACCAAGCACATTTGCAAGTGCATCCTCTTCTGGGTCTCCCAAGAAGTCGTGCTTTGGGCTCCGAGTAGCCCTAGCCTCCAGCACCAACTCATTGGCCCTCACTCCACGAGTGTCCTGTGAGCCAGATCCACGTGTGGCGTCACGAGGCTCCTTCGCGGTCGCTAGCCTGTTGGCTAGTAGCCCTTAACGAAGGCCAATCCTTTTCTTACTTGGCATCCTGGTTGCTCCAGATCTGCCCTCACTTACCCTCGCTGGGTGAGTTCCACAGACCTTGCTGGTCTGCACCATCGACGATCTACATCTTCACCGAGACTTGCCGTTGCCAAGGCTTGTTGGGTTCAATCCGGTCGCCAACACGTCAGCACTCGACAGACATTGTGTACCAGTCCGAATCCTGCTCCTGGTCGCCGACAACGCCTCCTGGACCTCGTGGCTGAAGAGTCAAGACAACCGTCAACGCACCTGAAGCACTCGACATCGGTGGGCATCTGTCCATCGCCTTCCTGGTCACTGGCTAGTGACCCAGACTCTGTCCCCTCTGCTTTCAGGTTCTTCAGAACTCCGATCCACTCTTGGATCCACCCGGACACTTTTCTCTTGGCCGCCAGCAGCACTTTGCAGCAGATCGCCATTCGAATCGACGACGAAACCCGACCCCGAAAGGCACCTATGCACCCGGCTTCCTGGGTGAGGTAACACGAGTACTCCGGTGCTCCCGTGGGTAGAGACTCTTCAAAGTCCTAGATCTCAAAGGGTTTTGTCCTAGTCCTCTTTTAAGTGTCCCTTTTCTCTATTTTCCCGATCCCGACTTTCTCCATAGAAGTTAACGGCGTATCGCGGTTGTGTATTTACACTGCACGCGTCTCCCGTGGGTCCCCTGTGTCACTACCTTGGGTGGTTCCTTGTGGTCCAAGCACTTCTAGAGGCTCTAGGCCTAGTGTCTAGTTCAGTCGTGGTTCACATACCACTTTATTGGTATATGGTTTGGTACGCCCCTAGGGCCCAAACGTGTATTTGTGCTATTACTGTGAATTAATAACTTATAACTTATGTATTTCGAACTCTAGCCTCATAAAGAGACTAGAGGGGTGTGTTTAGCAATAAATACATATATTTTGAATATATACCTGGTGTGGTGCTCTTTCATTTGATCACTCAAGAGATTATAGACTGGTAAAACAAGCTGCTTTACATTCCTTCAAGACTTAGCCTGAAGGCTGCTCTCCATAGCTACCACTAGGATAGCTTTCAATAAGGTTGTCTTTAACCTATCTCCAATAAGGGGTTGTTTGGACTGGTGCAAGGTGCCCACTATAATTAGTGGACAGCATATACCAGGCCAACTTCTCACATTGGTGTGCAGCGTGTGGGATTCCAGCTTGCTATTGTTTTACCAGATAATCTCAATTGAATTGATCAACTGAAAACCACTAAAGGTACCTAAGGTACATATAATTTAAGCTTAGAATACAGTAAGTTCTACTGAACTTAGAGTTGTGTGTTAAGGGATAGCACAACCCTTTCTACAACTCAAGAGAGTTTAGTAGGCCACACTAGATTAGGTAGTGCATACACCACACCACACTAGTAATGTCTTTAAGGGCAGGATCCAAAGAATCCTTGCAGGAAGCCATTGAGCTTCCACCCTCCAAGTATGATACACTCCCATTCTTGGAATTGAGAGCTTTATGTAACTTGAGAAAAATAAGGACAGGCCAAAGCCCTCACCACCCAACACCTCAAGGAGTTGTTGGTGGCTTATGACCTTAGTAAGCCTGTAGGGACTGAAGGGATAGGAGCTGAGGGTGGGGCAGAAGAAGAGGACGAGGCCAGGGGTACCAATACCCCCAGCCCCCCCTCTGAAACTGGCAAGGAGGGTGACAATGACCCTGACCTGGATAACCCAATCCCTCCTGTGGATGATGATGAGGATGATCAAGATGATGCCCTCTTTGTCCCCCAGGAAGGATTAAGAGTGTGCCCAGGAAATCTAGATCTCCTTCTCAGGAGTCTAACCACTCTGGCACCTCTATAGGGAGCTCTGTCTCATCTCACAGGAGGGAATCCTCTCATGAGAGGAGAACCAGACTGGTCCAGTATGAGGAAACTCAGCTGGAAATCAGAAAAAAGCAATTGGCTTTAGATAGGGAATCCCTAGATCTCCTTAGAGAGAGAAGAAAGTTGGGACTAGAGTCCCATGGTGGCAGCAATATCCCTAGAGATAGGGAGAGGTCTTATGACCATAGAAACCTAAACAAGATTGTCCCTCCCTACCAGAGTGGGGATGACATCCACAAATGGATAACTGCACTGGAGAGGGCCTGTAAAGTTCAGAAGGTCCCCCAGAGGCAGTGGGCAGCAATCTTGTGGCTCTCCTTTGCAGACAAAGGTAGAGACAAGCTCCTCACTGTAAGAGAAGAGGATGCTGACAATTACACAGTCTTGAAGAGTGCTCTGATAGATGGGTTTGGCCTAACCACTGAACAGTATAGGTTGAAGTTCAGAGACACCCAAAAAGCTCAGACTCAAGACTGGGTTGATTTTGTAGATTGTGCTACAAAGGCTCTGGAAGGTTGGATACATGGCAACAAAGTGCATGACTTTTTAGGATTGTACAATTTGATTATGAGGGAGCAGATCCTTAATAATTGTCAAAACCAGCTTTTGCACCAGTATCTGGTGGACTCTGATCTGACCTCTCCCCAAGAATTGGGAAAGAAGGCAGACAAATGGGTCAGAACCAGAGTAAAAACTAGAAATCAGGGTGGTGACCAGAAGAAAGATTCTGCTAAGTCCCAAGAGAAAGGTGGGGATAAATCTAAGGATAAGTCCCCTACAGGGCCCCAAAATTCCTCTTCTGGGGGTGGGTCCCAAACTCCTTCCTCTCCTGAAAAGAAACCATATTGCCATGTCTGTAAAAAGCCTGGGCACTGGAAAACTGATCCCAGTTGCCCCAGGATTGGCAATAAAGAAAATGTTCCTCCCACAACTACTACCACCCCTCCTGGTACTACCAGTAGTAATCCTCCAGTTGGGAGTAGTGCACCCAAAAAGTTAGGTGCTTTTGCAAGAGGAACAGAGGTGGGCCCTAGTTTAGACAGGGACCCCTCAACAGACTCCTCTGACTCTGATGGTGGTATAGGATTTGCCACCTTTACCATGGGTCCCATAGCATTGGGCAGGTACCGATTGGAGCCAATAATTAATGGTCAGAAAGCTGTGGCATTTAGGGACACAGGGGCTAGTGTCACCATGGTGGCAAGGAAACTAGTCCCCCTCACCAGCTTTTACCTGAGTTTAAATACCAGGTGACCAACATTGATGGTGTCAAAACAGATCACCCCATGGCCATAGTCAATCTCAGCTGGGAGGGGGTCACAGGCCCAAAAGAGTGGCAGTGTCCCCAACCCTACCTGTAGATTGCCTGATGGGCAATGATTTGGAAATTTCAGCCTGGGCTGAAGTTGAACACCAAACCCATCTTAGGATGTTGGGCATCCCTGCAAGGTTAGTGGGGCTGTGATGGCCACAGCCCCAGCCCAAGAATTTGGAGAGATGGAGCCTGAAAGAATGGCCCACTCTCCCCCAAAAGAGAGCACAAGGGTTGAAGACAAGTCTTCTTCCCTCCAGACAGTAGGTAAGGGTCAGCCTCCTCAGGGAACTGACCCTACCCCTAGTGAAGGAACTGCCCCAGAGGTAGTCAGGCCTGGCCTGGCCACACCCCTGATGGCAGAGGACCCTTCCAAGGTGGTACCCAGTCTGGAGCAGGTAACCTGCCCCTCTCTACCCTGCCTCAGCCAGCCCAGGGCTGCAGAGGTCAGGGAGGTCAGTGGACCCCCAGGGCCCCCTGTCCAGAGGAACCCCCCATCAGCAGATTAGGGGCACCCAGTCTAGTAGCCCTAGCCAGGTGAAAACTCCTCTACACACTGAGGGATCCCCCATGCCTTTATGTAGGGACCTCCCCAGAAGGACTCTGGTAGGCAAGGGCAAACCTGGGACCTGAAGGTTCCAAACCTGCCCTGTCCCTCCAGTAGTCCATCCAAAGGGACCCAACCCCCAGCTGTAGGCAGCCAAAGGTTGACCCTTAGAGCAAAGTGCAACTCAGTCATGGAAAGACAGGCATACATGGTGACCATTGATCTGAGGAAGCTGAGGCCAACATTCCTAGGGCCTCACTTCCCTACTCAGCCACCTCACCAGCCTTGTACTTTACCTAAGCACACCACAGGTAGTGATTCCCCATGGTGGAGACCCTCTCATACCCTTAGGGTGAGGGATTGCTTAGTGGACCATAAGACGGGGGCAACCATGCTAGTGCAGGTGCTTCCTTATATGACCACTTAGTCAATGAAGGCTCAACTGGCCAAGGTTAGCCTTATCTCCTTTCGTTTGGGGGGTTATGTAGGAAGGTGGAATCTGACTATATGGTTGCCCCCACTTTTTTTATGGTGTTTTGCTGGTTTATGACTTAGTTGGACTGGGATCCTGCTATTCAGGGCCCCAGTCTATCTGCTTTCTCTGTAAAAGGTTTCCATGTGCCTTAGGCACATCTCTGATTGGAATCTGGAGTGCCCTTATAAGTCCCTAGTATATGGTATACTATGTACCAAGGGCATAGGTACCTCAGAGGCCTGCCACTCCTAAGGCAGGCCTTATCAATCCTAAAGGCAGAGTGCGTGGTTCCTATGTGAGAGGGTGCCCCTGCATGAGCAGGGCCCCTCTGCAGCGTTCGGAGACCATCTCTGATGCTGTTTGTAGTGCAGCCTGACCATATACTCTTAAGCGCATTATATCCTCGCGGTAAAATGCTAACTTTGGAATGGCTGCACCTAGACATGTCGTGTTTGGTGTCAAACATCTTGGAATACTACCCCCCCCGCCAATCCTGGTGGCGGGGGTAGCATTCCACCCTTCTAGAGGGAAAGACTTGTTAACTCTGACGAGTCCGGTAACTTCTTTCCAGAGCCCTGGCATCACAAAATGGATGCTGCTGCCACAGACACGAGTCTGGCCTCCTGCTGCTGGACGAAACTCCGGCAGGGGAGGCCTGGACAATAGGTTTCCTGTCCCAGGGAGGTGTGACCACCTCCCCAGACAGGATAATGTGTATTGGGGCTGGGCGGGAGCACTTTCGGGTGCTTTGAAGTCCTGCACTGGGGGCACATTTGGTGTCCCTGTGCATACCCCAGTTCAAACTGGATCAGGGGCTTGCAGCCCCTGCTTTGGGCGAACTGGACAAAGGGAAAGGGGTGTAGCCACCCCTCTGCCCTGACCCACCCATAGGTGGGGCCACAGAGTAGTCCAACCCCTATCTTTAGAATAAAGGTAGGAACCCAGTCCTTAGGACTTTAGATTATACCTGGACGAAACTCTGAAACTGAATCCTGGACCTTCGACGCTCTACGACAAGATTAGAGGACTGAAGAATCTCCCTTGGGGTCAAGGAGTGACTCCCCTGCTTGGCAGGCACCAAAGAAGCATCTGTCTGGTTCGCATTTCTGAAGCTCCCGTCGGACGCCGAAGTCATCGCATCACCAGAGGTAGATTCTCAGACTTCCCCGAGGCTACCCTGAGTCCCCAGCAAAGCTGAGGCCCGTGGCTATCGTGGGTGACTTGAGACCGTGACCCCTGGACACCAAGCACATTTGCAAGTGCATCCTCTTCTGGGTCTCCCAAGAAGTCGTGCTTTGGGCTCCGAGTAGCCCTAGCCTCCAGCACCAACTGCACCGAAGATCATTGGCCCCCACTCCACGAGTGTCCTGTGAGCCAGATCCACGTGCGGCGTCACGAGGCTCCTTCGCGGTCGCTAGCCTGTTGGCTAGTAGCCCTTAACGAAGGCCAATCCTTTTCTTACTTGGCATCCTGGTTGCTCCAGGTCTGCCCTCACTTACCCTTGCTGGGTGAGTTCCACAGACCTTGCTGGTCAGCACCATCGACAATCTACATCTTCACCGAGACTTGCCGTTGCCAAGGCTTGTTGGGTCCAATCCGGTCGTCGACACCTCAGCACTCGACAGACATCATGTACCAGCCCGAATCCTGCTCCTGGTTGCCGACAACGCCTCCTGGACCTCGTGGCTGAAGAGTCAAGATGACCGTCAACGCACCTGAAGCACTCGACATCGGTGGGCATCTGTCCATCGCCTTCCTGGTCACTGGCTAGTGACCCAGACTCTGTCCCCTCTGCTTTCAGGTTCTTCAGAACTCCGATCCACTCTTGGATCCACCCGGACACTTTTCTCTTGGCCGCCAGCAGCACTTTGCAGCAGATCGCCATTCGAATCGACGACGAAACCCGACCCCGAAAGGCACCTATGCACCCGGCTTCCCTGGGTGAGGTAACACGAGTACTCTGGTGCTCCCGTGGGTAGAGACTCTTCAAAGTCCTAGATCTCAAAGGGTTTTGTCCTAGTCCTCTTTTAAGTGTCCCTTTTCTCTATTTTCCCGATCCCGACTTTCTCCATAGAAGTTAACGGCGTATCGCGGTTGTGTATTTACACTGCACGCGTCTCCCGTGGGTCCCCTGTGTCACTACCTTGGGTGGTTCCTTGTGGTCCAAGCACTTCTAGAGGCTCTAGGCCTAGTGTCTAGTTCAGTCGTAGTTCGCATACCACTTTATTGGTATATGGTTTGGTACGCCCCTAGGGCCCAAACGTGTATTTGTGCTATTACTGTGAATTAATAACTTATAACTTATGTACTTTGAACTCTAGCCTCATAAAGAGACTAGAGGGGTGTGTTTAGCAATAAATACATATATTTTGAATATATACCTGGTGTGGTGCTCTTTCATTTGATCACTCAAGAGATTATAGACTGGTAAAACAAGCTGCTTTACATTCCTTCAAGACTTAGCCTGAAGGCTGCTCTCCATAGCTACCACTAGGATAGCTTTCAATAAGGTTGTCTTTAACCTATCTCCAATAAGGGGTTGTTTGGACTGGTGCAAGGTGCCCACTATAATTAGTGGACAGCATATACCAGGCCAACTTCTCACAATGGTAAATTAAGGACATGTTTCTGTAATCTAAGGTCCACAAATTCGGATAGTTTTTCAGTGGGTGAGCCCACCTCTGAGATAATAGGTCTACCTGGGGGGAATTGTCCACCCTTGTGAATTGTTGGTATAATATATATACAAGGGAAAGTGGGGCAGTCCACCCGCAGGTATCTGAATTCATCCTCAGTAAGTAAACATGTATCCTTCCATTCATTCAGCCTCGCATTGATCATATTTGCAAGGTTGGGAATGGGGTTGCCAACAATCTCCCTGTAACAGAGACCATTACTCAGTTGTCGATTAATTTCTTGCATATAATCTTGATGGTTCATGAACAAAACGTTTCCGCCCTTATCGGCCTCTCTGATCACAATACTGGGATCCCCACTGAGTCTGTTAAGGGCCTGTCTCTCAGAGGGTGAGATGTTCTGGCGGATACTGGGTACGAACCTACTAGGTGTTTCCAGTTTATAAAGATCTTCCGATACCTTATTGTAGAAGACATCAATATTATGATGGTAGGCCGTGGTGGGTACAAATTTAGACTTTAGTCGAAGTCCACTGTCAGTATCAGGGTCCTGGGGAATGTTAAAATCTTTCAATAAGGATGGAATGTCGTACACCCCCTCCTCACTTAATGACAATAGGCACTGTACATTACGAACATCGCAATAATATGTGTTACAGTACTCTTGATAACAGGGCCTCCCCCCGGCTCCAAAACCCTATTTGAAAAGTAGTCCTTAAGTTTAAGTGCTCTTGTAAACTTATAAAGATTAACATGTATATTTGCGTCATCCCCACTTTGTGTGGGGCAGAAATTTAAACCCATGCTTAACAGTTTGATTTCTTCATCATCAAGAATTTTATTCGACAAGTTGATAATTTTCAAATCATGATTATCATTTAGCAAAACATTTGGATTGTTAACATCACATATCATGTTATTTAGACCTTCTTGGACCTTGTCCCCACATTTGCCTTGTCGGTTGTCCCTCCTTTTGTACCTCCCCTTTGACCTCCTCCCTCACCTCCTGGTCTTAACTGATCTCTTTTCAGTTGTAGCCTGTTGCTTATACGCAACTTGGCGAGTTCCTTTTGGAAGGAGGCGGCACTTTCCCCTAAAGGGGTCTCTGGTGCAGTAGTATTAGATGCAGTACTACTCTGTGATGACACAGAGATATTGCTAACCAAGCGCGTGTCATCGCTCTCATCCCTCTCTTCTCTATGTCTTTTCTTTTCCTCTACGCCTTGAACACTATCGAATTTTTTCGCGAATGTATAGACCCTACCATCGCGGTAGTCCTTATCATCTCTTTTGATCTTTCTCAACTTCTTTTCTTTGAGGTAAACCTGATGGTTATCCATAACCTGTTTTAAAATTCCATCGTTTTTTTCTATTAGGTCTTTTTGTTCCAACTCATTAATTTCTTTTTCTATTGCTTCTATCTCTCCCTGAAGCTTCTCACCCTTTTCAAAAGCGTGTCTCACTAGGATATGCATCATGGTCTGAGATGCTCCTTCTAAATTACTTTCCCACTCCTTCAACAGGTCTTCACTTAAGTCTTCGAAGGTAGGGAAGATAAGAATTCATAACCCTCTTGGTATTTTACGATTATCCATATATTGCTGAAGGGTCACCCCATCCCACCATCAAATTAACTCTTGTTTGTGAGCCGTTCTAGTCTTAAAAATTATGTTTTGAGGCTGGCATTAGTAGTTGCCCCCTGAGTCATGGTCTGCTTTGCAACACTTGTTCCAAACAAATTTTGCGCCATCTCTTCGCGACCATCATTAAATCTAGGCATATTTTTACAATTATAGCTACGGGATGAGTGCAAAACGGTCCACAATTTAGAAACAAAAAACACTCCTAACAGCGGCTGACCTAAGGTTCAGCACATCAATCCCAGTCTATAGAAAATAAGAGTCCTGTGCATTCACTTCCGGAGCCTGCCGCAGTTAAGCTCCACTGGGATCCAGGAAAGATATATTCTGTTGAAGAAGGAAGGTGCACCAGGAATGGAATCAAAGTCATCCAAGTTAGTCCATCAGTTTTCTTTATTGGTGTAAATATTTAAAAGTGGCAATCAGCCAACGCGTTTCGTTCCTATGAAGGAACTTCATCAGGGCTGAAACAATCACATAAGACATAACATAAGTCATGACATGAGACATCTAAAAATAGTGACATACATATATATACATAAATATGTTACCTATGGTCCTATGACAATTTAAAAACACACATAGAAAATGACGCACATAAACTAATCATAATACCATACAATAACATCGCAAGACGGCCCACCTAAGGAAAAACATACAAATACAAAACACATATACACATACACCATTCAAAATAGAAAGACAATAATTTGTAATCCTGATATATACAAGTGTAAATTTCTACATTTCACAATAGGTGCCATTAATACCTATATATAACGTATTCCCGAACGGAAATACAAGGGTGGGAAAGGCCTCGTATCTATGAAAATATACACAATCATTGTCAATAAACATGGCTGGACTGCAAGCCAAGAATTCTAAAAATGAGTATTAAGACAGAGCAGAAAAGAGAGAAAAAGAGAAAGAAAAGGGAGAAGCAAAAAGTCATATAATAAGAAAATAAGGGACCAAGTCATCCCAACACAGGGAATCATCAAAAGGCTGTAGGTCAAATCTCACCTTTAATTAACAAGTGAAGAATTACGTCTCTGCAATCATATGAAGTAACTCTGGAGAAAAACCCCTCAGTGAGGGTCAACAGTATCTCGTCCAATCTCCTAATATAAATAAATACCGCCGTATCAGCCATGATAGGTGAATGAGACGATGGAAAAGTACATGTCAAATGTTGCCATCCTATACGGTTCATTAGAGGAACCTTAAAAAATGTGCCAGGTTGGACAAAGGAATCCATCCCAGGAGTAACATAAACAAGCATTAATAGCACAACCATAATATATTAAGAAAAAAACGTGTGGAAAAGTCCCATCATACAGAATCATCAAAGGACTATAGGTCAATTCTCACCTTCAAATATCAGGTAAGGGGATATGTCTCTGCACTCACACGTAGCGACTTGGGAGAATACCCCACAATAAGGGTTAACAGTATCCCATCCAATCTCCTAATATGAAGACAAACCGCCATATTAGCCATTATAAACGAAGAGAGAGAAAGACTGGTACATATCAAATACATCATTCTTATACGCTCAATATAAAGTAAGGGTGGGCGTAGTTCGCGAAGTAATGCTTCGCGAAGCTACGCAAAGTGCAGTTCGCGCTACGCAAGCTTCGCGTAGCACTACGCGAACTGCGTAGCGCACTGTTCGCAATGATTGCACAGTGCCGGATGCTTGTCCGCACTGTGCAATCATTGAAAACGGCAACTTGCACAGTGCGAGCTGTCTTTACTGCCGCTCGAGTAGATTTTTACCTCAAGCGGCAGCTTTCTCAACGCGGACTGGTAGTTTCTCATCGCGAGCGGTCGCAAGCATACGCGACCACTCGCAATGAGAAACCTGACCTCCCCGCGTTGAGAATCTCGCCGGGAGGTTTATTTTCCACGCTCGCGATCGGCAACTTGATGTTGCTGATCGCGAACGAGGAAAAAGTCTCGCCGGGATGTCATTTTGCTTGCTCGCGGTCGCCAACTTGACGTTGAGGACCGCGAGCAAGCAAAAAATGACCGCGGCACTACGCTACGCTACGCTACGCGTGTTCGCACTGTGCTACGTGCAATTCGCGTTGTGCGAAGTAGCGCAAACTTCGCAAACTACGCGAGCGTAGCGTAGCACTTCGCCCAGGGTTAATATAAAGTCTTGTGCCAGGCTTGATAAAAACATCTATCTCATGCATAACACAGCATGTCATGCTAAGGATATGAGCATACCACAATACAGGTAAAAACAAAAGCACCACCAAAACATTGCTTATCAATATTCACCAGAAACGGTGTTTGTACAGTGTCCCATGAGGAAGCTCAATGGATTGACATGTGTAAAAAGCGCCAGATGGGGGTTAAATATCATGCCCCATATAAGCACTTAGTAGCTTAAAACTTAACATCTATACAGTGCACCCTGTAACTCATAGATGCCATGCGCCGTATCCAAGTCAAGTATCCCAAAATACCCGACACAATATTTATAAGCCGTGATAGAGGTTCAATCGTATAAGGTGTGACGTAATGACAATACGCCCCATATTGTATATAAAGGACCCGCCATGTTAGAGTGCTCTGAGTGGTAATAGTATTCTAACAAATATCGACCAAACACAACGTAACTGTATGGCCAATATCCTCACCTTGATAAGATGTATCCGCGCGTATGGCAAATAAGTCCGAATTCAGGATTCAAACCGTGCGCCATGCCGGTATGCATTTAAGGAGTAAACGGCGTGATAAGATTCGACGTCATGACATCACTGCTCGTTAGAGCATTCACTAATATCTGAAATACTGACGCGTGGATGGCCGCCATATTTTAAATAGCTAGACCATCCATGCCATATAATATACAGTAAATTCAAGAATGAAATGAAGCCAAATGCCGGTATGCATTTGAAATGTTTTCTGCAGAATGGAATACCGCGTCTTGAGGTTCGAAAAGTCAAACCAACATTCCCTACTATTTTAGATATTAACGCGTGGATGGCCATCATAGTTAGATATAGGAACACACAAGCCCTAAAGTATAGATGCATTAAAGGCATAAGGTAACACCCAATGCTGAAATACATATTTAACGATTAGGGCGAACTTGAATTTGGCATCATTATAGAAGTGATTGTACGCATTCTCCTCTAGTAACTGAGTCACTTGCGCATGAATAGCCGCCATATTTGAATATAGAGACACCCGTGTTATACAATGCGAACATATATCAGTCATATACCAAGACCAACAGGAATTCGTACCAGCCCCTAACCTGTTGTGTGGACGGTAGCATCTCATTAGTCGGCCACAATGTCAGAGGAGAATTCAATACAATCACAGTCCCGCAAATAATTTTTAACAAGGGTGTTCGAAGGGTGTTCGAAGTGACAGCTCCAAAACCTACGCAGCGAAATAAGATGCAAGAATGTAAGCATCCTAAAGCATCATTGGACAGGTGAGGAGTGTACAGTGCAAAAACACATAGAGGAGTAACTCACAATGTGTAGGCATCAAAAGCACCTATAGGGGATGGTATGACTCTTCATACCAGATACTTGTCCCAAGAATGTATCAAGTGACAGCATGGTATGAGAAAAGTCACATATAATGTCAGTTTGCCTGAGCAGGTCAACACAGTGAGCACAAACTTAAACAAGAGCCATGGCTGATCAACAAAAAACAACACAGACATTGCAGTGACACACTCTGCATACTCACAACTGACAGCGACAACAAGTAGGTGCACCCCAGGATTGCAAGGTCACACCGACACCCTGCACAGTGCTCAACCTACAACTCCTGCATGTGCCCACAATCTGAAGCACATGTCTGATAATCTAAACAAAAAGGGCACTCAATACCTTGATTATACATGTGTGTAGGTGTCATGTGCAGGGGCACATACACCTCAACACTTCTGACAATGACAGGCCAATCACACTGTCTGACTACTCAAGTGCACACATTCAAATGTACCCATGTGACTATGAAGACAGGCCTACACAAGATGACTACACATCTACACTGCTGTTCACACATCAAGAAAGATCCCACAGATATGACGGACCCTGTTCACCCCGCAAGTTATCCTGTGGATAGAATTCACTTCTGTCGTGGTACTGCATCCAAATATGACATGTCTACAAAATTGGAGACCTGACAATAGAATGATTAGGATAAGAGTAGATCATCACAGACAACCATCATTGCACCCTCAAGCCTCAGAGTCAAGAAGCACAAAAGTGCCTGTAACCTCTGGCAACCTCTGAAAAAGTAAATCAAGTAATTGCCAATGTGAATGTGGCATACAGAGCATGTGTCACATGAACATATACACATACATTAACATTTTCATTAGCAAGGGCAGCGACATGAGTAACAGTCTTTATTACATAATCTCTGGATAGGCATAAAAAGTGCAAAACATCAAGGCCATTGGCTAGTCCAATTTTCTAGTCCGCACATGTGTGCATGAGAACGTGCACATCAAATGGGTAACACAGTCCACTGCCATGGGAATCACCAGAGCTCAGGGGCTTCAAATGGGCAGTCCAGGCACCGCTGTGGGAGAAATGGTGTGGGGAGGGGGACTTGGCTTCACTTTGGCTTTAAGTTGAACTGGGAGAGGGCTGATTGTCGGGGCCAGTTGGAGGACTGGACCTGGGAGGGAGAGAACTGTCTGAGGTAGAGGGATCCGTGGCTGTGGGAGCCTGAGGGCTGCTTGGACCGGGTGGAGTGGTGGCACGGCGAGGTGGAGACATGCTGTGTGGAGGCACAGTGGCTGAGGGTGAATGTTGAGGGCTGGGTCTCAACTGTTTGGGGATCCGATAGCCCACAAGTGAGGTGGGCACAAAAGCCTCACTCTTCCCCAAAGGTGTAGCAGGTGCAGGTGGCTCTCCCCCTGTGAATTTGCTGGACCTGGTGGTACGCTTGGGGTGGCCTTGCCTCTTCCCCTGCATCCCCTGTTGTCGAGGTAAACCACCCACTTTGCTCTCTTGTCCCTGCTTCACAGGGGTGTGGGTGGGAGTCGATGTTTTGGGTGAATCTGCCTTTGGAATGTGTTTGGGCTTAGTTGTGGCAGGCACCAGGTTCACAGCAGACAGGGCAAGTGTTTGTGGGTCTTTGGGATCAGGTGTGGGGATGGGAGTGCCCTTGGATGGTGATGATTTTGATGAATGTGATGTTGATGCCTGCTTTTTGGCCTGATGCCCCTGAGTGTCATGTGATGGGCTTTTTGTTTTGCACTCATTTGTGCCAGTTTTGTGTTGTTGTGATGGTTTCTATGGTCTGGTACGCTTAGAATGCTGCTGTTGTGTGCTGCGTGTGGATGACTAGGTGCCTGAGTGCTCTGGCATGTGTGCACTCTCGTCAGGTGGTGCCAGTGGCAGGGTGGTTGCTGAAGGGACAGGAGCTGGACTGGGAGCTTGGGACTGCTGAATGGCTGCAGTCACTGTGGAGGACAAAGACTGGACAGTTCGGTGTAGGCCACCCACGTCAGAATGAATGCCCTCCATGAACGCAACAATCTGTGCCAAAATGTTGCCATGATCCTGGAGGGCATTCAGGAGAGCAGTCTGACCCACACACAGCTGGTGCAAAATGTCTACCGCCTCCACACTGAGGGCAGCAGGGGAGACAGGGGCAGCAGTACCTGGGGGGAAGGAGACTCTACCCTTCCTAGGGCTGCATGCACGGACAGCACTTGGGGGAGCATCCGGGAGGGTGGGCACTGGACGAGGTGTGGCGGAAGAAGATGCAGATCTTGAACTTCCTGTGCCCGCCAACACCGAGGAGTCACCACTGGAGTTTGAAGATGTGGAGGTTGGTGTTTCTGGGCGGGAATCATCCAGGGCACTAATGTCCCCCTCCGAGGCGCTGGTCCCCTCAGTGTCATTGAACTCCTGTGTAGCAGTCGTGCTAGTAGCTTCCCCCATGGTGTCGGTCCCCCGTCCTTCCCTGCCCTCGGTAGATGCTGCAAGAGACAGAGACATAGGTTCAGTATAGTGCCATAGCCACAAACATCATATGCAAGCAAGCACCAAACTTTAAAATGATACTCCCATGTTGAACTCCTCCATGTACTTCCAGCATATGCTACATTTATGCAATCATCAGATGATGCATGGAAACATGCATAGTTGATAGTAATGCTCCATGTGGCGTTGACACAGCCAAATAGCTGGGCCTGTGCCTCCCTGTAACCACACATACTATTGTCTGTATGCATACCTACATGCCTTTAGGTGAGATAGCTATACATCAAAAGATGTTGTCTCAGTCACATATGGAGTCTCTTTAAGGGAACACCACAGATACAAACTCCAATATGTCCTTTTGCAAGGGCTACCAGCTCCTGATATCCACCATGTTGGGCTTCAAAGCACAACTACAGTTGTCCATTGGTGTTAGCTGTGTAGATGTTACAATGTATCTGTTGTGCACAGCACACATCTAGGAATGCACACTAACATGATGCTCACTGCTGTTCACTGCCAGTTGATGTCTCTGACACTCACACTGCAGCATATGTCACAAGGCCACATCTTATCTGTCAATGAAGTGCCAATGAGCACCATTGCACAATGTAGTCACAAACACAAAGCACTATAGCATGAGAATGGGAAGTTAATGCAAGGCCTTCATAGCTTGCGGCATCTCACATACCAACAAGTCCCTGACAGTCCCTCATTGATCCAAGGCAGGACTGTGTCTGCTGTTGATGATGAAGTTGGTGGGCTCCATAAGGACAGCTAATGTGTGACAATACCTAGGGTCTGGCATATGACATCCATATGTTGTGCTGACTGATGACATTGAGAACACATCAATGTGCCAATAAGTCACACACTGATTAAAAGCATTAGCCACAACTTAACCATGCACTGATGCACAAGGACACCCCTCCACAATGCACACATACTGAGGACTGACACTCCATAGTGCCTAAACAATTTCGCAATAGCCAGGTTATGCTTCATTGCATTTGAAATACAGAGTCTAACCATCCCAGTCATGTTGCATGTGCACAAATGGCAAAGGGAAACTAGCCAATGCATCACTGCAATCATCACCATCTACCCTTTCAGCACCTGTGTGCACTTGCTGTCACTATGGCAGGTAATTTCATCATGTAATGCCATGCAGCTGATGTTGGGCTAATACACTTATAAATGGTGCTGTCCTCTCTATCATTGTGGAAAAAGGGACCCATGGGACAGGTGTGACCCTTACCAACTCACTGCTCCCTGAGTCCACATCTGTGCATATCTGTAGCCAATAACACATCATCACATGAGCACACTATTGAGCTAGCCACACAGCGCACACAAGCACGACAATTGTCCTGGGCTACCCACTTCACACTATGAATTATCCTGTGTAGGGGGGTCTCAGTGCAGACAACATTCATGCAATGTGAGTTTTAAAAATGTCAAGATGATTAAATGTGACAAGGTTCATGGGCTGTTGACACATGAGAAACAAAATGTCGTACAAATGCAGAACAGCTGCACTCAACACAGAGGCCACTTAGAAGCCATTGCATCACACTAGAGACATCACAGAGCTCCGCACAGGTTCAGGGCTGGGATTCATGCAGTCACTCATACGCCAAGTCACACTTTGCACAATACTCACCCCCAACTTGCTGCTGATGGGCCCTCAAGCGTCCATCCAGCTCTGGCTGTGTCACTGCCAAGATGCGGGCCATTAGTGGTGTCATGCTCCGGCGTGCCAACCTACCACTTCGAGAGAGCACCCCCAGCGTCAACTCAGCGACGTTTTTGCTCAGGCGGCAGATGTCATCCCACCTCTTGTGGCAGTGCGTATGACGTCGGTTGGAGACACCCAGAGACCGCACCTTGCATGCAATGGCCCTCCATATGGCCTTACGCTGATGGCCCTTAAGCTGCAGGCATGGGAGACAAGAAGAGGAAGTTTCTGTGAAACTGTGTTGTGTACCACTGTGTGACAGTGCAGGAGCATGAAAATACATAGCACACTAACACATCAATAGAGAGCAGAGCCCATACATCATGTCACATAGTACACTTGGAGCAAACCATATCATTGCAATGGTTACATATATGATGATGGACACACTACATGCCCATCCCATATACATGCAGAGTGCCAGCAAAGAAACTAATGTAAAAATTGCCCTCAACTGTGATGCACTATGTGAGTGAGTGTGACATACAATACACTGGAAATGATGTGTAGAGGTTAGACTCACTGTGTCCTACACTACACGCTCCTTAATGTCCCTGTCCATTGACTAGCTACATGTGTCATGGTGGTCACATTTAGGGCCCTGATCTTACAATCTCACACTCTTCTCACAAGGTGGAGTCCTGCCTTGTGCAATCCTCAGGCCTATGATGGCTCATTGAGAAATAGGATTGTGGACAACACATATGTTTCACCTAGTCCTTTTGGTGATGGGTTCTTGTAACATTGGGCAGTTTCTGTGCAGGCCAGAGGGCCTCACACTGAGGATAAACGTGGCCCATCACATGCATGTACAATATGAATGGAGATACAGTGCATACACATGCAAGACTCTACACATCATGGAATCCATAGTAGGATGACATGTCCAACTCACATTTAGCTGATGTGTCATAGGTGAATTACCCCCAAGAGTGATAGACTCAGGCATTGTACTCCTGTGCAGAATGGACACATCTCCATAGGGTCATTTTTAAAAAGGTACAAACATTATTCAGTACCCTCTGGCCAAGCTACATTTGTAATGTCTCAAATGAGCATATGAACACTTAATGGACTAGGACATCACATAGCACAGGGAATGTGTGTTCAGACTTCGAGTCTCTCAAACCAGCAGGGTAACTGGGTAACTGCCAGACCACAGTATGTCATTCCCATCCTTAAATGCAGTCAGGGATCTGTGGAAATAAGGCTACACACCCCATTGACATGAAGTCAGCATGCTAGGCAGTATCTCACACATTTACATTACACAGTCTCAGAACAACATATGTTCATTTTGGCTTAAGAAGAGCTGGACAAGTGTCCATGTTGCTATCCTCCCCACGTACTCAAGTGCAATTAGTACTAGATCATGTATGGAGCATGCTGTTGGTAAAATATTGATGCATGCACATTGGCTTGTACTCACAGGCACATACTACTGTACAGTAACATCATGTGAGCATACTGAGCACTCTCAAAAGTTTACTCAGACACTTACCAGTACATCTGGAGCACCATATAGCCTCCAATACTGTGCAAGGACCTCGTCCACCAAGACCTCCAGCTCCTCTGTGGTGAAGGGACGGGCCCTGATGTTCTCTGTTCACGCCATCACTGGGTCCAGAGTACAGGTACAGCAGCAGTTGTTGGTGATGACTAGCAGGCAGCAGTGTCTGAATGCAAGTGACATGTGCGGCTCTCTCACAGACATTTATAGGCCCCTAGGGTTGTTTTAGTGGTACTCTGCTGTTGCAATTGGGCTGCCTGGTTTGCATCTTTCAATTGTATCCAATGACCGGGCCCGCAGTGGCGGAGCACGGCTCCCGCAAGTTTCAAAACTAGGCCTGGTCGGTGAACTTTGCTCCGTTCGGGGAATTTGTGGAGTTTTCTGCACTCCGCGGAGCTCGCGGAGTGCAGAAAACTCCGCTTCGCGATGTGCAGCAGAGTTTTTTCCCCGCTCGCGATCGCGAACGATAAGTTCGCGATCGCGAACGGTAAGTTTGCGAGCGCGAGCTGCCGCTCGGGCAGAATTTCTACCCGAGCTGCAGGAATACCAGCACAAACTGCAGTTCGCACTGCACTCCGCCACTCGCAAACTACACCCAGGCCTATTCAAAACTGCATTGCACTACTGTGATGGCGGTTCCCATTGGCTGCAATGGGATTGGCATATGCAGTGTCACACCACAGGGGCCAGGTGGTCTCTACTGCAATTTGGCATCTTTCAATTGTGGCCAATGACCGTGACCGCGGTGGCGGAGCACGCCTACCGTGAGTTTCAAAACTGCATTGCACTACCGCGATGGCGGTTCCCATTGGCTGCAATGGCATTGGCATATGCGGTGTCACACCGCGGGGGCCAGGTGGTCTCTATCGCAATTTGGCATCTTTTAATTTTGGCCAATGACCGTGACCGCGGTGGCGGTGCACGCCAACCGCACCTGTGGACACATTGTGCTATTGCATTGGCACTAGCCAATTTTCATCATTGAACACTATACATTTACAATGTATACTAGAACCTGGTTGTAAAGTTAAATGCAAGTGTGACATTTAACTCACTGATGCCCACACATGCCATGTCAGTGCACATGATTACATGCATTGGCATGTACTTCCTCACATGTCACATATGATATTTGTGTGCATGTACACAGATTTGGTGTGTAATGGAGTCTCATATTTGTGAACATGTCAATGTGTAAGATGGCTAATCAACCCACAGTAATGATGGACTGACCCCATAATGTGCCTATTTCACTGTGTACATTGCTGTATTCATTTTGATAGTTGATCAGCTTACACACACTGTGCTCATTGTGTAAAAAAGATGTGCTCTGTGCGACTTAAGCAAGAAGGTGTGTAAGGTACAGCAGCTACGTAGCAGTCAGCAGTGTTGCTGTTGGCCACATGTGCTGTGTCACCTACACCCAGGGCTGGTGACACAAGATGTAGGAGTGTACCAATTACCATTCACATAGTCAGATTCTGATTTGGAAGTAGTCAGTATGTACATACTGACCACATGTACGACTACATGAGATCAAGGTGTCTGTGCATGTGACTTGTGCATTAAGCTGTTGTTACCGTCCTGTCAATGTTGCCGCTGAGTTAGTCAATATGTAAGATGTTTGACACATCTCACTGGTGAATTAAATTTACATGTGTCCTCTTTCATATTATGTAGGAGACGACCAAATGTGCATCGGCCTTTCCCAGTGCTGTCGAACATCGAGGATGAGGACATCATAAGGAAATTCCGTCTGGATCGCCTTACCCTTCAAGACCTATGTGGTCAGTTGGAGCCCCATCTGAGGCCTCACAGAACCTATCCGACTGCTTTGACGCCAACAGTTAAGGTGATGGCGGCCCTGCATTTCTTTGCCACTGGTTTGTTTCAGTACACGGTGGCCATCGCCGGTGGGATGTCTCAAGCTATGTTCAGCATGGCACTACATGATGTCCTGTCCGCAATGTTGACCTACAAGGACCGCTACATCCACTTTCCAAGGAGACTTGAATTGGCAGATGTGAAGGGTGATTTCTATGATCTTGGACACATACCTAATGTGGTTGGAGCCATTGACTGCACACATGTTGGCTTAGTTCCACCACATCAAAAACAAGGGGAGAGCAAGGGAAAAGAGGGTGCATCCGGGTCCCCTGTATAATGAGTTTTAATCAACTATGGACGAACCCTGACTATGTGAGGCACCATCACTGGGAGGCAGTGTTAGAACCCACTAGGTTGGTAAAAAGACCCCTCACACACCAACCTGGTTGGTGTCATGCTTCATCATTGGGGTCCCAACCAGGTGGCCGAATGCCCCCTGGTTGTGCTGCGACGCCTGATTACAGCGGAGCTGGTGTAGTGCAAAAGTGTGATGTGAATTAAAAATATCTCTGAGAATCCTTGCCTGATTTGTATTTATTTTATGGCGGCTCAGGATATCATTAAAAATAAGTGATGCAACTAGGAAAGAATTAATTATCTTATAGTTGACTGTGTGTTGGGTCTACATGTTTCAGCCCGCACAGAGAAGTAAGAGGGGCTTTCGTCAGGACCGGGATGCCGAGAGACCAGAATAGGTTATCTGCAGTTTCGCTCCGATACCAAATCCGTAGATAGGAGCGAACTCCTCCCGAGCCCCGATCAGCTAAACACTCTCAATCACAGTGTTTTATACTATATACGTGTCCGTAAGTACGTTGACACACAGTCCACACACCTTAGCGCGTGTGTAGGTACTATTTTCCAAGCACTTTTTCACGTGGCAACTCTTTTTGCCACTCACGTTACCAGCACGGTCCTGACGAAAGCCCCTCTTACTTCTCTGTGCGGGCTGAAACATGTAGACCCAACACACAGTCAACTATAAGATAATTAATTCTTTCCTAGTTGCATCACTTATTTTTAATGATATCCTGAGCCGCCATAAAATAAATACAAATCAGGCAAGGATTCTCAGAGATATTTTTAATTCACATCACACTTTTGCACTACACCAGCTCCGCTGTAATCAGGCGTCGCAGCACAACCAGGGGGCATTCGGCCACCTGGTTGGGACCCCAATGATGAAGCATGACACCAACCAGGTTGGTGTGTGAGGGGTCTTTTACCAACCTAGTGGGTTCTAACACTGCCTCCCAGTGATGGTGCCTCACATAGTCAGGGTTCGTCCATAGTTGATTAAAACTTAGTTCCACCACAGGCACGTGAGCACATCTACCGTAACAGGAAGCATTTCCATTCCATTAATGTGCAAGTGGTATGCCAAGCGGAGATGATTATCTCCCATGTCTGTGCCAAACTTCCCGGTTCAGCACATGACTCCTACATACTGCATAACAGCATCATCCCACAATTGATGGCAAATCTGCATCCGGAGCGTGCGTTAAGTAGTGTGCTGTATGTGTGACATGCTGTTCTCAGCTACTGTTTATATTGCAAAATTGGTCTGTGTATCTCACACCTAGGTGACTCTGCGTATCCCAACCATCCTTGGTTGCTGAGCCCACTGAGGAATCCAAGGACCCCGGGTGAAGTCCGCTACAATGATGCACATGGGATGACACGTTGTGTAGTGGAGCGTGCTTTTGGGCTTCTGAAGTCTAGATTCCGGTGTCTGGACAAGAGTGGAGGTGCACTACTCTACTCTCCCCAGAAGGTGTGTCAGATCATAGTTGCATGCTGTATGCTCCACAACCTGGCCTTGCGCAAAGAGATCCCCCTGCTCCTGGACGATGATGAGCAGCAGATGCCCCCCGCTGCAAATCCACACATGCCCAGTGACGATGATAGTGGAGAGGAGGAAGGTGTTGACCTGCGTCAACAGCTCATCGACAACTATTTCCCTTGAGTGTAAGTGACTTTGTACAACAGTAACATTGTCTGTTGGCTTTGATGGTAGTGGCAAGGCACAGATGAGCTTTTTGACTGCTGGCTGTTGTTGGCTCAGTGCTAATGGCTGATGTGTGTGGCACAGGGTATTGTTTTACACGTACCTCTTGTCTATGTTGCTGTTGTTGCTCATTGTTATGTGTGATGGTTTTTGTACGTTGTTGACTAGTGGTGTGTTTTAGCTGTAATGGCATCACCTGACAAGTAAATGTCATTCTCTTGTGTCTTTCTAGGTTCCTTCACCCTATCAATGCCTCGTCACAATCAGAGCTTGTGGTACATTGGAATCTGAGTTGACATTGTACATACTGTGATAAACATGGAACTGACACAAAGACATAGGTGTGTAAATAAGTTTTTGTGAAAGCGAAGTGATTGTTTTTAAAATTGTGCAAAGTGAATTTATGAGTTGTCAGTGATGGTCAATGAGACAAATAGAGTAGTCACCACATTGATGTAGTCACACAGTCCAACAAAACAAACTCATGCCATCAACATGGCAATGTGGGTTAGGATAGTTAACAAAGTCAATGTCAAGGGCAACACAGGGGCCTTCATGGCTGGCTCAGCGACTTGCCTTTGGTTGATGCTTTGCCACGTGATCCTCCTGTGGTGTTTCTCGGACGACCCCTCCTGCGTTTGGCAGGGGGGGCCTCTGCTGCAGGCTCAGCAGTGTCTGAGGAGTCATTGTCTTGCAGCTCACCCCTCACAGTGGCCACAGCTGAGGTGGTGGGACTATCAGCAGGCTTGCCACTAGAGGGGGGTTGAGCCGTCATTTGAGCCGCATGTCTGTCCCTCAGAACACCCACAAGCTGGCCCATGAGGTCCACAGGTTGGCCCATACGTGTGTCCATGGACCTCAGCAGCAGGCGGAGCTCACGCACTTCTTCCACAACCTGGCCCATCTGTCCCTGGTTCTGTTCATATGCACCAAGGACTCTTGCGAAGGTGGCCAGGGCTTCTGTCTCAGTGTCCTCCTGTGATTGTCCCCCAGTTGCCCTCCCACCTGCCCTGCGGACACGGACCTGTGGCGTTGGGACTCGACGCACCCGCACACTCTCCCTGGAATCCTCGGATTGTGTGGTGGTGTTGGTAACCACTGAGGCAGAGAGAGTGTTGCAGGCAGCAGTGGTGATGGTGGAGGTGGCTGCCACACAGGTCGTTGTAGCAGGGGACAGCGTTGTTGTTGTTGCTGTGGTGGTGGTGGTGGGGACAA
The DNA here is from genome assembly GCA_963921515.1 of Calotriton arnoldi. NCBI lineage: Eukaryota > Metazoa > Chordata > Amphibia > Caudata > Salamandridae > Calotriton > Calotriton arnoldi. Next base: position 1,016,156 of record CAWUFW010006622.1, read on the forward strand.
TGAGGCCCTGAGACGTAGTGCACCCTGGCAGTCCTGAGGGGCCAGGTTGTTGCTCCTCATCCAAAAAACGTAGGGAATCTGCATTAGAGAGTTCACGTTCCGGGGGGGGGGGAGACAGGCTCTGCAGGTTGGTGGTGTTTTCTGCTGCAGTTGCTTGTGGATCTCCTGTTGAACAGAGGTTAAAATGTCAGTTAAGTGCACTCCACAAGCTTGGTGTCGGATTTTTGGATGTTACATTTGATGCACCAAACACTTTACATTGCAATCACTTGGTATGGCTGAAAGAAAATGAGCATCCTGACATGATGTTGAGGTACATCCATTACTTGTCCATAGTGTGACATGTAAATTGAAATCATGTGCCACGTACAGATTGTGTAATTACAAGGACATGTCATAATTTACCAACTTGCGGCACATCAACTTTTGATAATGTGTCTTTTTTGTTTACTCTTCATGGAATCAGTTTCAGCTAAGAAAGAACTAGCCATTGGAATGTTATGCATACCTTTTTCATATCATGTACTTCACTTTGTTTGTCAGATTGACCATGTATGTTTTGTGTTCATATGGGCCTGCATGCTCTGACACCATGGCACTTACACATTGCATTCTGTGCTGTGCATGATTGGGCCCTGAATTTCTTTCACATGTGACTTGGTGAGTCAAAGTTTAAATTCTGTGACAGTTACATGCGCTTAGCTGTCTGCACACTGGTTGTAAATTTGGGATCTATGCCAAGTTTGCTGACATGAGGGCTGGTGTGGTCATATGGTTCCATGCATTTTGAGAAGGATGGCAGGGTGCATGCACTGACTACCTACCTGTTCGGTGACACAGTGAAGGAAAATGGCTGCCACATGGCTCTGGGTGTGGGGAGTGTTCCATCCTGCTCAGCTGTGGAACAAGGGTGCCTGGTGGGAGTTGTAGTGCTGGCGTCCTACCCACAAACCCCCCTCCCTGTTGAGATGGCTACCTACCTGGAAGTTTGAGGAGAGCAATGAAATGGCTGCCACATGGTTCTGGGTGTGGTGAGTGTTCCATCCTGCTCAGGGGTGAGACAAGAGAGCATGAGAAGGCTACCTACCTGTAAGTTTGAGGAGAGCAATGAAATGGCTGCCACGTGGTTCTGGGTGTGGGGAGTGTTCCATCCTGCTCAGCTGTGTGACAAGGGTGCCTTGTGGGAGTTGTAGTGCTGGCTTCCTATTTACAAACCCCCCTCCCTGTTAAGATGGCTACCTACCTGTAAGTTTGAGGAGAGCAATGAAATGGCTGCCACATGGTTCTGGGTGTGGGGAGTGTTCTATCCTGCTCAGCTGTGGGACAAGGGTGCCTGGTGGGAGTTGTAGTGCTGGCTTCCTACCCACAAACCCCCCCTCCCTGTTAAGATGGCTACCTACCTGTAAGTTTGAGGAGAGCAATGAAATGGCTGCCACATGGTTCTGGGTGGGGGGAGTGTTCCATCCTGCTCAGCTGTGGGACAAGGGTGCCTGGTGGGAGTTGTAGTGCTGGCTTCCTACCCACAAACCCCCCTCCCTGTCAAGATGGCTACCTACCTGTAAGTTTGAGGAGAGCAATGACATGGCTGCCACATGGTTCTGGGTGTGGGGAGTGTTCCATCCTGCTCAGCTGTGGGACAAGGGTGCCTGGTGGGAGTTGTAGTGCTGGCTTCCTACCCACAAACCCCCTCCCTGTTAAGATGGCTACCTACCTGTAAGTTTGAGGAGAGCAATGACATGGCTGCCACATGGTTCTGGGTGAGGGGAGTGTTCCATCCTGCTCAGCTGTGGGACAAGGGTGCCTGGTGGGAGTTGTAGTGCTGGCTGCATGTACACATGCCCCCATGGAAATATTGCTAGCTACCTTTGAGTTGATTCAGAGGAAGGAAATGTTAGATATGTGAGACATGTGTTGGGAAGAGTGTGTTGTACATAAGTGCATTTGTGTTTAGGAAGTGTAGCTTTCTAGTTGTGTAAGACAGTACATAGCAGTGTAATGGGAGACATTTGTTGGTACTTACCAGCCTCCACTCCCCCGGGTATTCCTGTGAGACTCTCTGGATGCAGTATGGCAAGCACCTTCTCCTCCCATTCGGTGAATGTTAGTGGTGGAATGGGAGGGCCACCGCCAGTCCTCTGAGCGAGCTCATGGTCCTTGTTGGCACGCTCTTTCACCCTGGTCTTGAGGTCATGCCACCTCCTCTTGATGTCACGCAGGGTGCGCAGGGTGGTCCCTACTGCATTGACTTTGTTGACTATCCTTTCCCTCATTTGATTTTTTCTGGCTACTAGTGTCTGTTGGACCATGCTTCTAAACAAATGTGGTTCTACTCTGATTATCTCATCTACCATGACTGACAACTCATTGTCAGTGAATTTTGGCATTTTTTTCTGTGCCATGGTGTGTGATGTGCAAATGGGTGAAAAGTGCAGGTGTGAAGGTGGTGGTGGTGATGTGTGTGGTGTGTGTTGTGTGGGTGGTTGTGATGCTGTGATGTGTGCTGATTTGCCTCTCCTTTGTGCTGTGGTATTTGGCCCTTCAGTTCTGGAGTTGTGCAAAGGATGCTGGGCAGGGAAGGGGTTGGTTTTATACTCAGTTATGTGGGTGGGTCAAAATGGAGTATTCATGTCAGGTGTGTTATCTGGGTTGACCTGGGATTTGTATTTTTTTCTTGCCGTGGGGATGTGTCATTGGGGTCTGTCAGATGTTTTTGGAGGCTGCACCAGAAAAACATCCACACTTGGTAGCCTCAAAATCATCGACAGTGGAACCCTACGAAGAACTAGCACCTAACCTGCTATCCCCTATTTGTTATAAATAATGGGAAATACCCAAATGATGTGTGCACACAGTTAACGCACCCACTGTCACGGTGCAGTCCACCACTGGACTTAACAATGTTTAACAAAACAAGAGCAAATGGTGCACCACTTAATGAACAATAACACAAGAATTATGAAATCTGTGTCCAAGGTTCTTCTTCAAATCTTCCTTTATTTATTCTTAATTAGTTTTAAACATATCAAGTTGAGTTGAACAGCCAACGCATTTCGTCCAAAGAATTGGACTTCTTCAGGGCATGTGCAAGGCACTCCTAACATGTAACGTGACGTCAGGGTATCCACAATGGATGAATATAACCAGCAAGTGGGAATGGATGACTCTGTATCCACTCTATTTAGTATGAATGAAACAGTGCTGCACGTTAATGGTAAAAACCAGACTCCAAATGTGTCCAAGTAAAAGAATTCGTTCGGTCACACACATATGAGGCGGACCAAAGCAAGAGCAATCTAATGTGCCACACCATGATATGTGTGGGGAGCCGCAACACAGTCTCGCCTCCTTCCGTGGTGTCGTCGGGACACTTGGTAGCCTTGTTGTGTGGTTGCTTTCGACCGCCATTCCTCTTTCCGCACGACCGCATCAGTCTGAATGCAATGGTCCTTCCGCCGGCTCTACCATTCATCATTTCGCGCGACCGCGGCGGTCGGGAACAACTGATCGTTCTGCTGGCTCCGCCATCGTATCATAATTTCACTTGCGGTCATTCTGCTGGTCGATCAGCGTTTTGTGGCTTTCCTCAGCATTTCTGTCCGCCGCGGACGGATTATCAGCTTTTACGGACGTTCCCGGCGGAGTTTTGTGGAATCCGTCCGCTGCGGTCGGAATTTTCTAGCAGTGCATCCTAATCTGACCGCCGGTTTTGCCGCGGTACATGCAGACGTTTTTTTCCCAGAACCACGGCGGTCGGAGTGCTTTTCCGTCCGCCATCGTAATCAGCCTCTAAGAGTAGTATTGTTTTTGACATAGTGCCATGTTGAAGTGATGTCCTTATATAGAGTAACAGTTAGCAAACTTTGGCCCAGATTCTGAATGGTTACACGGAACGCAGCGCAGCAGCCAAAAATGCTGCGCCGCGTTGCTTGACAAGTAGAGAGCAGGAGAGTGCCATATTCAGAGAGATATGGCTCTCTCCTCCTCTCTTCCTAGTCCCAGTGCTGATTTCAACAGCCATGTACCAGGCACACACCTTAGTGCCATAGTGCTAGGGTGTGTACCTCAGTCTACCATCGGTTTTGTACAGTATGGGTACCTTTCCTGTACAAAATACTATGCCTAGACACACCTTAAAGTTTTTCCTACTTTGTATGTGTACTGCACAGTGCAGCACGCATGCAAAGTAGGGAAAAAAAAGCAGAAAACTTTCCAGACTTGTTAATGTTTGGTGCTAAACCCTCTCTCCTCAAGCTAACAGATGGGTTTAGCATCAGAAAGCATGGGTGGTTGCCTGGGAACGCCCATGTATCACCCACGTAGCGCCCCCTAGATGCAAAGTAATGCAAAGCAGCGTTTCGGGCTGCTTTAAGTTACATTCTCATACAAACCAATGCTAATACCAATTAGTGTTGATTTGTTACTCCCCAAAAAGGTTTAGCGTTGATTTAGTGTCACAAAAGTAACACTAACCCGAAGCTAAACCTTTGTGAAAATGGGCCATAATCTCAGTCTAAATGCATCAGCACAGCAGCAACATAGGAGCTTAGCACAGGTACATTTTCTAGTTTTCTCAACTGTGGTACTCTAAGGACAAAGCTAGCAAGATGACTAAGGGAACTGTTTACATCTGTGACGTACAGGCCACAAGACCTACGACCTAAAGAACATGTGATCTATAGGTCACGACGTATGATCCTGGCTATACCAACCCAACCTTTCATCGTCAACGCACTGAGTACCATTAAACTGAATAATAATTTCACCTGTTATTCAAAGGGCCTAGCTACTGCGAAAATGTTATCAAGCGCTACATACAACCAGCTTTTATAAAGTGATGCAATTACACTTTTAGTGAGTGCAGGAAAACATACTCGTGCCCCAAGGAAGAATTAATTATACTTGAAACCTGACCCTCCATGTGTTTCCTAGGCCAGGGAAAGTGCAACCCTGTGCATTTATTTAATCAGATCTGCTACCCAAAGCGAGAAACGTCACAGTATAAATAGACAAAGGCACACATTGTGCTTTTTAAAATGCCATGATTGTCACTATTCGACAAACTGTTTCCATCTCAATTTGGCTTTAAAAAAACATAAGTACTTTATGGACTTTCCTGTCCATGTTGCGAAAAACTATCTCGTTTCGGAAGATCAACAGAGTTTTATAGTCGCTGATATGGATTCCAGGAATGTTGCAGTCACATGCTTCTTTTCTTAAAAGCCTTACAAGCGCGCGCTGCTGGCTCTCTTGTTATTGATATCTGGGAAAAAATAAACTGTTCCGATGATTCTCATGCGGTTGGTTTCTGGAGTAATTGAAACCACTGTGAATGTGCTGCTGATCCTCGCGGTGAGCCACAGTCCGCCATGAACCAAGGGCAGGCCAAAGGGATCCACTCTCCCATGAAAAACAACTCAAACTCGGGAGACCTTCGACCCAACACAATATTCTGGAAAGAAAGGAGTGTTAAAGGGAGGCTGCATTTTCCCAGTAAGACTTGATTGATTTGTAAGAAAAGGAAAAATAAATGTACAAAACAGCAGGGTCGGACTGGGACAGAAAATAGGCCCGGAAACCAAAATAACAAGCATTTGCAATGCAATAGGTCTCGCATTACTGATAGCTTGAGGTATTGGCGTTGCAAATAATAATGCAACACCAATAGCTCATACTTTCAGTAATGCGAGACCTAGTCCATTGCAAATGATTGCACAGTGAGCCAGGAACCAGCATTGTATGTCTCAGTGCAGTACCGTAAGCTGCTCCTAGAGCTCCCTAGTGAGCAAGGCACCAGCACTGCATGTCTAGGTGCAGTACCGCAAGCTGTTCCTAGAGGTCCGTAGTGAACAAGGCACCAGCACTGCTCGTCTATGTGCAGCACCGCAAGATGCTCCTTGAGGTCCCTAGTGAGCATCATAAACTTTGAAGATATGGTAAATCCACCCTACCCATAATGCATTGCATGCAAGACAGTACCACAAGTACATTCAAATAGCTATGTCCATATATACAATTAGTAGCTTTGAAATGTGACAAAAGAATTATATTAATTCCGGATTAGGTTAGGTTGTACTCTATGTGGAACTGATGAAGGGAAATTTATAGAAGATCTAATATAAATATGAGATGTGGTAGGTGCTGTACCACAAGCTGCTTCTAGAGGTCCCTAGTGAGCAAGGCACCACCACTGCCAGTAACACAAGCTGCTCCTAGAGGTCCCTAGTAAGCAAGACACCAGCACTGCGAGTACTGCAAGCTGCTCCTAGAGGTCCCTAGTGAGCATCATAAACTTTCGGTCACATATGGTCTCCCATATGCATTGCATGCAAGACGGTACCATGAATACATTCAAATAGCTATGTTCATATATACAATTAGTAGCTTTAAAATGTGACAAAACAATTATTATATTAATTCTGATTAGGTTGTACTCTATGTGGAGCTGATGAAGGGAAATTTATAGAAGGTCTAATGTAAATGTGAGATGTGTAGGTGCAGAATCGCAAGCTGCACCTAGAGGTCCCTAGTGAGCATCAAACGTTTGGTCATATATGGTACTCCCATAATGCATTGCATGCAAGACAGTACCACGAGTACATTCAAATAGCTATGTCCATATATACAATTAATAGCTTTGAAATGTGACAAAAAAATTATTATATTAATCCCGATTAGGTCGTACTCTATGTGGAGCTGATGAAGGGAAATATATAGAAGGTCTAATATAAATGTGAGATGTATAGGTGCAGTACCCCAAGCTGCACCTAGAGGTCCCTAGTGAGCATCATCATCTTTGAAGATATGATAAATCCACCCTACCCATAATGCTTGCATGCAAGACAGTACCACAGTACATTCAATATATACAATTAGTATCTTTGAAATGTGACAAAAGAATTATTACATTAATTATGGATTAGGTTGTACTCTATGTGGAGCTGATGAAGGGAAATTTATAGAAGGTCTAATATAAATGTGAGATGTGCTAGTGAGTAAAGTAATCACTGCCAACCTTGTTTAGGACCTAGTGAGTGTATTGTCTGAAGGCCTTTGAGAAAATAGTGCCTTGAGGCTGTAATTAAAACCTAGGGTGTAACAACACATGTAATAGTGGGTGTTCTCATGGGAGGTTACAAAAAGAGACAGGGCGGTACTAAGGAAGGACTACAATGAAAAGCCACCATTTACAAATGACAGGGACAGGAGCCAATTAAAAAGATGGGCGGGAAGTAGGCGGAGCTTTATGCACATATCCTGAATACAGCATGTCTCGAAGAGACAGCGCAAGCGCTGCCTAGGCGAGACCTAAAAAGTGGCCCACAATAGTGAATTAGATAGCTCAAACAGTGGTCCATTTTTGTACATAAGGGAAGTTTTAAGCTTGTAAAGACATGCAGTATAAATATTTTGCAAGGTGAGGAAAAGCAAATGGATTTCAGCTTTCTGCAGGCAATGTTTATTATAAAATCAAGGAAATTAACAGTAAAAACCAGCCCAGTAGACCATAAAACAGGCCCACAAATAGCCAAAAAAACGACCCACACACTGACCTTTCAGGCCAGCCCATTGGTCACTGCCTGATTGCTCTATTGGCCACGCTGACCTTGCAAAACAGTGACAAATTTCATAATGCTTCAAGAAATATCTGAAAAGGGAAACTCAATAAGCAAGTACTAAATAGAGACAAAGTAAAATACAAGAAATGCGCTAACTGATCTAGAAATGAAAGGTCCAAATAAACACAATTAGAATTACTATACTAAGGTAGTAATTTCAAGCAGAATAAATGATAGAAACACCCAAAGTGTATACCAAGATTAAAATGTGATCCTACTCACTCAATACATGGAAGAAGGTACTATACTACTACATTACATTACAAACCAGCCACGATTGGAGAGAACGTTTTTATTGGTAAGAATAATAAAGTTGCAAACGTTGACAAGAGAAAGAGGACAGCCTGTGGAGAAGTGAAAACAAGGCATGTATTAATAGTAGAGTCAAAAAGGAAAGGATGCTCAGAAGGAGCGAGCATTAAAAGAGACTCCAGCTCTGGTATTAGTGGAAGACTCGTAAAGTGTAAATGTAGGGAAGGGGCGCAAGGCATTTAGCTTGCGTATATGTATTCGGTTTTGAAAATATCAAAATATATCTGAAGTAGTGAAACAAAAGTAATAATTGTGAAAAGATGGGAAAACTTTGAAAACTATTAACACTGTACATCCTAGAGACAAGTACACATCCAGGAAAGTCAGCTGCTGACCAATTGAGAGATAAATGCTTCTTGGCAGTGGAGACACAAAAGCGGCAAATGCGAGTTGGCCATTTTGAAGCTCTGTATTTGGTGTCCACTACGTCTCTTATTCATGAGAAATCATTGTGATTGTGATTTATCTGCCTCAGTCAAACACATAGAAAAGAGATACATGTTTTAAGTCTATAATTGAGTGAGGAACAGTGTTTACGCTTGGCCTTGTAGGGTACCCTTTTGGGATTTTGGTTCATTATTTTCTTGTTTGCATCAGTCTGGACTAGAACAATAATTGCAGGTTTACAAGTATGATGCTCTCCTTAATCCTTCAGCAGTTACCTTTTCCATTGATACCATCTTACAAACATGTATTCTGTGATTAAACCGTCACCGCCTTTCAACCAACCTCAGACGAACCTCTTGTTACTTGGAACGAATGGTTTAAAGCATTCAACTTTTATCTGGGAGCAATTGTTGGTTTCAGGTTTTGCCCTGAAAGGAAAAAATCATAGAAGCATTGTTTGAGGATGGAGGGACAAAGAATTTTCAAACATTTGCCAAATCCCCTTGAAGAGCTGAATCTGATAGTTATGAGGAAGCTGCCAAATGCTGGAGAAGCTCTTCACTGTTTGAAAAGGAATTGTTGTAAAAAGGCACATATATTCTCAATGGCACAGCAAGCTGCAGGAACGGTGGACAGCCTTGAGAGAACCCGCTGTGACTTCCGATTTTGAGGCTTTCATGTAACACCTAATTGGAGGTGAACTCATTTGTTAGATGGTTCAATAAAAAGGTTTAGGATGCTCTCGATGTTCAAAACAATTACACATTGATGGAAGGTAATAGCAAGCAGCATTAAAAACTCTCAAGAGGAAGCAAACGTTTTTGCTGACTTGATGAAGGAGACGTGGTCAGCAACACCAAACTAGGTCCTAAAAGTGATGGCAGGAGAATTTATGGAAAACCGGTCTAAGCATTAGTGAAGATTAAGTGTTTTATTATTGAGGGTTAATTATGGCAAATTGTAATTTCTGTTGTGCACTTCAGAAAGAATGCAGTTGTTGTGGTATATAAGGGCATTTTGCCAGGGTGTGTGTTACAGTGTTAAATATTAAATATGTATGCTGTAGTTTATGAATACAATCTGCAAGAGAGCAAGGAAAGCATGGTTCTAACAGTGACCTTGGGTCCACACAGTTACTAGAAGAAAAGCAGAGAAATGCATAGATCCTGTAGCTGGCATAATCATGGGTGGCATAGTTCTGGATCTCACAATCAATTCAGGTTAAAAATAATATCTGACTAAACATCTCATTGTGTGTGGAGTAGATGACATTTGACAGAATCGGATATCAGGTCCAGAGCATATGGGGAGTCGCTATTTATGTCCGATTTTCTGACAATTAGAATGAATTTATTTAGAGAGGTATTGTTGGGAAGCTGTATTAAAAGTTTTATATATACTATAGTGGTAGTATCAATAGATGTTAGGTGTCACGGTAATACCAAGTCAAGAAATTCAGGCTATCTCGGTGATTGAGAATGCTGTGAAAAAAATTGGCATTCAATCTATTCTGGATGAATATTAAAGACAAGACAGGGAACTGCAAAAGGTTGAACATGGAATTAAGGGGCATATTAGCAAGGGCACTATCGCCGCTTTAGCGGCACTTTTTGCCGCTAAAGCGGCGATATTTATATCGCCCTATCAGCAAACTGTCTCTAACAGCAGTTAGCGACAGTTTGCGGGCATTAGCGCCCGTTTTTACCGCTTTGCATGTCAGCGATATTTATCGCTAATGACATGCAAAGTGGGCGTTCCCGACGAACAAACCTGGGAAACACTCGCTAACAGGCCTATCGCCTATTAGCAAGGTGGCCATGGCCCCAGTTAGCGACGTGAAAAGTCGCGCTAACCGAGGTCATCGCCATTTATTTAACACCTGCAATTAGCAGGTGTTAGCCATACCTAACATGGGGGGGTGGATTATGCTGATACGACCACAGGGTCGTATCAGCAAGGTGTTCTCCCTTCTGTTGGTTTTTCAGCGATGTTGGCCCATTTCCCCCGCTATCGCTGGAATATTCATCGCCATAACGCTAATTGTTGCTAATACAGCGTTAGCGTGGCGATATATTCCAGCGATAGCCGGCGATAAAAAAAATCATGCTAAGCAGGGTTAGCGATGATTATCGCCTCTTCTTGCTAATATGCCCCTAAGTTAATAAAATTAGCACTATTAAACAAAAACAAAGTGAGAGGTGGGCCTTCTACGTCCAAAAAAAGAGTTAACAAATGTTTTTGATAAATTCAGAGTAAAGGGTGTCTTGAAACCTATGGAATTTTCAGTATGGGTGTCTCCAATTGTAATTGTGTACATAAAGAATGGAGAGTTGCTCCTATGAATCGATCTCTAGATTTTAAATAAGTTGATGTGGGTGGATGTTCACCCCTTCCCCAAGAAATCAATTTTTGGAGGCGTGCACGATTGGTATTTTTCTAAACTCAACCTTAGATACATCTATGATCAAGTGTTGTGAGCCTAAGAGATGCAACATCTTACAGCATCTCTGTCAAGTACTAAATGCTGAGAAGGGCTTTTGAGTCTTTTTTCAAATGTCTGAGGAAAAGGCAACTCCTCCCAGTTGCCACAGTGCCACCCTGCACAGAATAGTGTGAAAGATGTCAGGTGTCATCTTAGGAGGGTCCCAGTTGGGAAATAAAAAATACAAAGGTAAAATACCTCATTGACTGTCTTGTAGCTCTTGATTGAAGATGAAAATAAACAGTAAAGTCATCAGCAACACATCAAATGTACCTTAACATCAGAGAGACGAAAACAGCCAGGCATTAATCCAGTGGTAGATTTCAGTGGAAGGTCCAACTACTTGAAGCCAAAAATCTAGAAAATAAATGGTAGCAAGGGGTGAAGAATGTGGCACAAAATCAGGGAACACATGCATTGTGAAGCATTTTCCTCTGATTGCCACTTCTTTAACATATGTTTCAAACAGGTACTGACATCAAAGGAAATAAAAACAGATAACATCCAATGGACATACCACCATCTGGCAAATAGTGGTTTATAACATTTGTCCATTTTCCCCTCCTGGAATTCATAGCATTTATTCGGAAAGTAAGAAGAAGCCCAAGTTTGTCATCCTTCGCTCTGAGCTGAATTCTTAAGTCCCACCATAGCCCTTTATAGTCTGTGCCCCAAGTGACTTGTGGAATGCCACTCTAGGTCAAAGCAAGCGTGGAGACACCAGAGCAGTCCAGGCGGTCAGGTTGCCCAGCCATGAGCAGCACGTGGTGTGCAAAAATGCACTTTCAAGCAGCAATTGGTGTGCTCCTTCCTCCTCTGCTATTTACAAGGGAATGGCGGGCATAGCGTTAAGCACAAAATGCTAATGCCATGATCTGCAACTACGAAAAAACACAGGGATGCGCCGTATTTACAAAGATGCGGCACATCCCTGCGTTTTCCCTAGCACTGGTGCTAATTAAGCTGCCTAGCGCCAACACAGGCACCCTTGCACCATAATGTAAGGGTGCCTGCATTGAGGGAATGATTGTTTATGTGCAGGAAGGTGTCCTCCCAGGTAGTTCACCTTATCAAGGATCCCATTCCAGATCGTGCTTTTCTGGGCCTCAGGGACTGTGAGTGAGGCCTTGCCAAAAAGTTGGTCCATGTTGGCAGCACAATCCTCTGTCAGGACCTCCAGCTCTCTCCGAAAACTTCACCTTGAGCTTCTTCCTGCTCCCAGCATCCTTCCCCTCTTCAGCAGCCACGGTGTGGTTTGTTTGGTGTGGCTGATACAGCCAGCAGTGAGGCAGGGGCACTACCTGCTTCCCGAAGGTGTGTTAGGTGTCTGGCTGGTGGCCAGACCCTGCAATTAGCCTGCACCTGGGCTCTGACATCATCATCCTACTTCCAGCTGCATTTGAGCCTCTGTAAATTGCTATTTCCTGTTAGGAAATTGTAATTTAACGAATTCCTAAATTGCGATTTCCTAATAGCGATCGTGAATCCATAGGAATAGCAATTAGGAAATCGCAGGGTATGTACATTACGATTTGCGATTCCCAAAAAGCGTTTTCTACAGATTCGCTATTTAAGAGTCGTAAATCAAGAATTTCATACATATGGCCCACTGTCTCCTTTCCTTGCATGTACTCTCAAATCTATAGTTGCGATTTATGTTTGCTTTTCATTTGTGTTGTTCAGTTGTTTACAAACATCTAGGTTTGTGAACCCTAACTCAGTACTGAAGAGCTACAAAAAACCTTTTTGGTGGGAAAATTCGATCAACCATTTGACTACAGTATCTATGCAGCTTTGCGAACATTAGCTGTTTGTAAACTTTGTTCTTACATGTACTGCATTAAATAGCTACTTTGTGTTTTCAGTTCCAGGTGTTTTCCAAGCTTCACAATCACTCGAACTTTGCATGCATTAACTGCCCATGAACCTGGTATAGTGGTAAGCCATGGCCCTGGTATAGCGGTAAGCCATGGCCCTAGCATGCAGGCCTTTGGTCACTTATGTTATTCCTGATCAAACAGAGGTCCATCCTCAGAAACAGCCTAACTAATGTTCCCTAAGCACTAAAAAGTTTTCTCCCAGCAAATGTGGAACAGTTATGAACTTTGGGGCACATTTATCAAGCTTTCACGCAGCACAACGCAGCAAGCAACCTTGCTGTGCTGCTCTGCGTGAAAGGGCAGGAATGCGCCGTATTTAACATTACACAGAGCATTCCTGTTGTGTCCTTGCACTGGCGCACAATGTGCTGCCTAGCGCCAATGCAGGCACCCTTTCGCCGTGGTGCAAGGGTGCCTGCATTGCAGGCAGGATTGGTTTTAGATTGCTGCAAAATGCAGCACTCATAAAAAGAGGAAAAATAGGAGGAGAAATAAAGATATTTCTCCTCGTTATGCCTCTCCTGGGAGTCATAGCATTTTGACGCATTCCAAGGTCGACCCGTAATGGTAATTCTGGGAATATGCCAAAATCCATGGTCGGATGCATGGAAACATCCACGCTCCACCCATGGAATGCCTCCCGGGGGAACAGTAACGCAATGCAGCGATTTGCGCTGCGTAACTCTAGATGTATTAAGCCGACGCCGGGCCACACAAGGTGGCATTGCCTAGCTTGATAAGTCTGACTTAGTTGTTGCGTCGCCTTTGAGCCCCATTGCGTGGCACAAGGGTGATGCAACTTAATGATAAATATGCCCCTTTGTCTTTTGAGACTGCAGTGAGTTTCATTAGAAACCGCAAAATTAGCATCACTGACGAGAATGGCTTTCGAGGGACCAAGCCAAATCAGGCAATACCTTCCTACCAATTTCTCAAGCATCAAGTCCACAGGAAGAAAGTTCTCAATTGAAGAGCCATCAGCAGATCCCCCATCAGGATCTCTACCTTCGTCCGCACTCTAAATGAGGTGGGAGAATTGAGTCAATGTTCCTTTACTACCCTTCCCCTCCATGGGGCCTTTGGTATTTTCGAGCTGTTTGAAAGAAACCATGGGTAGTCGAGCAAATGCTACAGGGGCTTTAGCCATATGTCTTGAGCTATCTCTATCTCAAACTCATGTGAGTTAGTTGAAGAACATGGTGTTCCACACCAGTTCTGAAGTTCAACCTGCTGAGAGTGATAGTCACCATCAGTTAGGTCCTAAACATATTTTGTACTTCACTATTGTACAAGTTATCAATGAGCTCTGGCCAGCCTCGCTTGGGTATCCTGACGAGGTAATATCGCAATCTTCAGTCGTACTAATGTGGTATAAAATGCACTAGTGTGGTTGTGTTTTTAATTGTTTTCCAACTCCTTTTTAGATTAGTGATGCTGCTTCCTAATACGTTTTACACGTTTCTTGCTAGTTTGTCCTTTTACTGCTGCTAATAGGTTTTAGATGCTTTTTGGCTTTTTAATTTTTTAGGTGTTTTGTACCTTACATGTTGTAATCCCTGTGCTGACTTGGTTGCTTGAAAGTGTGCAAGACTGCAAAGAATAAATTAAAGGCTACTTTAGAAAAGTGTTTCCACAGTTTCAGAACATAGGTCTCTAACACATGACTGAAGGGCCCCTGGGGAGGCATGCACAACATTTCAGGGCCTGTGGTATGATTCGATATATTTTGCGGTTTAACCTGGTCTTGCTTGAAGACTCATACCTTTTCAGGACTGTGCAGTAAATGCTGCCTATTAACCCGTGGGCTTCGAACAGACATTGCTCCCGTCAGGGAAGTGTTAAAAGTGAGGTATTTCATCATGTTTGAATACGTGAAGACGTTTGGCAGGGCACACGTCTCTATCGGTTTAACGTGAAGTAACATGGGTTATATAAATTCAAATTACAAACATTTTACAGCTGTGTAACTTCAACATTTGGAAGCATAAAAAGGCTCGGGAATTAATGAGCGAATGAACAGGAGAACTGTTGTGGGTCAGTGACAAGCTGAAAACAATACTGCAGGAGGCAGGTTTGGGAAATGAGGGCAGAGCTATTGGCATCTGCAGTCTGTAAGACTATTATCCCATTAGTTTAACTGGCAAGGCGCATTCCAGTAGGAATTAGACATGTTCCAAACACATCAGTGTTTCCCGGAGCAGTAAGTGTAGCCGGGTAAGCTAAGCTTTCAACAATTATATCGGCCATTAAAATGTCTTCGAGGCACACAAATATGTCATATTTTGAACATTGTATTCTGGTGTTAATTAAAAAAGGTGGGTTTCTGGAAACACTTGCCGGAGAGAAAACAACGTTTAACAGAATAACCATCGGCTCTGATTGCCTAATCAACAGGACTGTTTAGCTCTGTTTCTTTTGGATTTCATCTCTTTGCATTGAAACATGTAGAAGCGCAAAAGAATAATTGATAAACCCGGTTTTATAGAAAGGACAATTCGTTGTGTCTGCTTAGGGAAATACAGATGTATATTCATTCAACATGAAGTGGGTCGTATCTTCTCTTTCTTCAAATGACCTCACAGCCTTCTACAATTCCACTTTGCTTGAAATCATGGACTCTACAGCGCCCCTCCAAGAAAAAAACGTCTCCTCCAAAAATTTCCAAATCTTGGTTCAATGAGACCCTGAACTTGGAGAGACGCAAGCTAAGAGTTGCTGAGCGACTATGGAAATCAGCACCCACCACTGATCACCTAGATCACCTTAGAAGGTTAAGGAACTCATACAACAGGAAGATTCTTAAGGCAGAGGCAGACGTTTTCAGAACCCAGCTGAACCAAGCAATCAACCGTCCCAAAAAACTCTTTGAAATCGTCAAGCATGCAACACGACTAACTCTAGGGAACTAAATGACCTGGCTACACCTACCTGCGATGTGCTTGCCAATTTCTTCCGCGAAAAGACTAAGGCCACCGAGCTCGACATCCAATCTAAGAAGGCCCTCCCACAACCTGTGGCCCAAGATACTAAATGTTGCGCACAACTCAAAGTCCATTTTAATACTCCAGGGGAAGTCACAAAAAACAATGCCTCATGGCACACCTGCTCGCCAATCTCTCAACAATTAATCTATAACACTGTTCAAGCAATCAACCCCTCCAATCACTTCTCCGACCCCCTTCCTCCTGCCATATTCAAAATGTTAAAAACAACTATCCTACCACTATGGGCAAAAATTGTAAATGCCTCTCTGAGACAAGGCTCCATACCGGACTGTCTTAAAATAGGGCAGGTCACACCTATACTAAAGAAAGCTGACACCACCCCATCTGATCTCAACAACTACCACCCTATATCCAACATCCCCACCTTGGCGAAACTGCTGGAGAAATGTGTACAAATTCAATTATGCAACCATATTGAGAATTACAACCTCCTAGACAGTCACCAATCTGGCTTCCGTCAAGGTCACAGCACAGAATCTGCACTCACACACATAATGGATGACATACTAAAAATGCTTGACCGCAACGAATCATGCCTAATGATACTTCTTGACTTATCCTCCGCCTTCGATACGGTCAAGCATGACAACCTATTGTCCCTATTGGAACGAAGGATGGGCCTCTCGGGCACAGTGTTACAATGGCTCTCCTCCTTCCTAAATAACAGAACAGAAAGAATCAAGATGAAGAATTCTCTCTCTCAACCCTCCGTGGTCACCCTGGGCGTTCCACAGGAATCAGCCTTATCACCCATTCTTTTCAACCTATTAATGGAACCCCTGGTGAACGCATTGAAATCAGCGAATATTCTACATCACCTGTATGCGGACGACGCCCAACTGTATTTGAAAATCTCCACTCCAGAAGACTTCATCTCCCTCAACGCTATTCTACAGAACACGCAAAGCTGGCTCACTAACAACCACCTCATGCTAAATACCAAAAAAACGGAATTCATTCTCATCTCTCCACCGAATCACACACCTAAGATAGACCTATGGTTGAAACACCTAACCTCATTTGACTGTGCTCCCCTCATCATTGACTCCGCAAAATCCCTAGGAGTCACCATAGACAAACACCTGAATATGCAGACGCACATCACTAATGCCACTAAGGGAGCTAATCACAAGTTGAGTTTACTAAGGAAACTCAAACCCTTCCTCCCTCAGGCCGACCTAAAAATGGCAGTGCAAGCCCTAGTGCTACCAAGATTAGACTATGGAAGCACCACTCTTTGCGGTCTCCCCAAATACAAGCTGGCTCCGCTGAGGGCATCACTTAATGCTGCGGCAAGACTGGTATCAGGAACTAAAAGAAATAGCCACATCTCTCCGACCCTGAAAGCTCTGAACTGGCTGCCCTACGAGGCAAGAATACACCTAAAGGTTGCCTGCATGACCCATAAAGCACTACATAACAATACACCGAGTTACTTAGCTCTAAAGCTAGAAAGGTCGGGAGGTTGCAGACAACTACGAAGTGCGAGTACTTTACTTCTGAAACCGCAATCCTTCCAAAAGAAGAGAACTGGCTGCAGAGCTTTCTCAGGGATTGCACCAAAGATTTGGAACTCCTTACCTCTAGTGGTACGTGGAATCTCTTCCTTTACCGCATTCAAAAACGAAGTAAAAATACTACCAATGTACAAATTCACGTCCTAAGACTTAATTCTATGCTGACACCGAGTCATCTATACGATCCGCATATCATTGCCTACCTCCGATGGAATGAAGGAGATTATTATATGTACGTTTATTACCACAGCCACTTAATGCTCAATAACTGTATTTAGTGTAAAGCTCAGTTGGCCACGGGTCTCCTATATTATCCATATACCTCATACCATGGTGGATCGAAGGAGAATATTATATGTATGTTTATTATCACAACCACCTAATGCTCAATAACTGTACATAGTGCAATGTCCTGCTGGATACGGGTCACCTATGTTATCCATATACTTTATACCTCTTTTGTACATAATGACAAATATCAAATGCTTGTATACTACCTCATCCTTTTATGTTTTATACTGTATACTGTAAAGCGCTCTGATACCCTCGTGGGTCACGTTCGCGCTATATAAAACTTTATAAATAAATAAACATTCTTCATGCTCCAAGGTTCATTTACGTGATTCTTGTTACATTCTTTCGGATTTATGCTGAAAGTCATGCTATTTGCATTGAGGAAGAGACTATGTTCTCTTTTGTAGCTTTGTCAAATACTATTTCCTGAAGCCCATTCGGCTGAATGCTTTTTATGGTCTGGCTTGGCAGAGCAGCTGTCTGTCCCCAAACAATTGTGTGAGCAACACTGGGAAAGAGGGGCTTTGGCTCCGCCCACATGTTGGGAGCCAAGAGTACATGTTTTGATTGGGCAGAGGTTGTGTGCTTCTGCAAAAAAGTGCTTGCCCTCCATACAGCTGTGATTGTTTTGTTCATTTAGCCTGCTGCTTGAGCTTGAACTTTCAGGGGCACATGCATGACACTGTAATGCTATTATATTGTGTGAGCTAACTAGAACATAGAACATTTATGGCGTTTTTCTCTGGCAGCAGGAGAGAAGTCATTAACCGATATGGATTTTTAGGTCTGGCTCAAGTGTGCAACTGTCACCTGATCTTGTAACCTACACCATTATTATTCTACAGTTCTTTGCTTCCACACAAATATATATCCATTCTCATGCTATCTACTTGTAATTCTTCACATTACCAAACAACATTCCTTTAAAGCCAGACCTATTGACATTAACAATGCTTGTTTAGATTTATTTTTCAGTTTTCTTCCTCTCCACTTTGAATATGTTTGCATGCAAGTTGCTCTCAACATGAGGGGGTTATTTTGTTGTGTTAAATTTTGAATCCCATAATTTAAATTTTCTATTCTGCAACCGACAAAAATGACTTGTTATTTTTTATTATTTCATGTTTTCTCAGCTGTTAAATCTTGGACTGTACTGGCCTGCACCGTGTCTGTCTCTTGTGGGTACTCCAGGTCAGATTTCAGGACAGTGATAGGGACAGAGTTAGTGGCAGAGAGCATTTTATCAAGATTGTCCTTTCCACAGTGCTAATGGGTCCCAATTTCCCTGCTACTTCATGTAAAATCTTATTTTCCTTCTAACTCTTATGATTATCATGCCACAAATTCTGCCTTCAGTGTTACTTGACAAACATTGAGTTTTCAATTGTGGATATAATTTATTATCAGTCTTAGATATAATCAGCAACCCTATTCGGTGGCTTCTTTCCATGTAGATTAATTTGATTCTTTTCTTTGTTTTTATGGAAATTTCAAAACCCTTCGTTTGAAATTTTGTTTTACTAATTGTCAATTTGTACACACTGTACAATTGTATTGAATTTTTTTCAGATGTTCTTAGGTGGTATTTCCTACTAACTATTATAATCATGTATGCTGCATTTAAGAGAATGGGTTTCTGTTACATCATATGATGACCTCTGGCAAGACAGCTCAGTGAGCTCACAGTAGCTTGTGATTGGTAAGTCATACGTTTGCACCAAGGAAAAGGCCATTTCAGTTTTCCACTCTTCTGAGATTGAAAAAATCAATACCATAACACTGTGTAATAGTAGCACATGTTATTTACATTATTTAGAAACGGAACGAGTGTGATACGCAGTGTGAATTGAGAAAACACTTTGTTATTACTATCTTTAGAGGCTTCAAAAGCATTATTGTCTCATTTATTGACTTCCTAATGTTTGAATCAATAATGCACCCTTCTAATGGTGAAGCCTGGAGGTGAAGGAGAGGGCAGCAAATTAGAACTACTTTGCCTTGTTTTCCATGGACACTGATGATTAGACTGGGTTTATTTACACTGAGCAAGTGCACATTTTCATTAGCTATTGAATTTCTATTAAATGGAATTCGTGATGCTGTAATAACTCAAGGTTCCATTTAAACCTGGTACACACAAGGCTACAGCTTCCAGGGGTGGCATGTTCGTCTTTGCAGTTGGCACCCGTAATGCTATCCCTTTCTTCCTGGATGCCATTATTCGCGACTCAGCCATCACGTGTTATACCTTAAATATGGAGAAAATGCAGGTCCTCTACCTAAACCAACTGTTCCATCCACAGATTACAGACAACATGGGTCCCCAATGCCCATTATCTTGCATCAAATACCTGGGTACCTGGTTTCAGAATGATTTATAAAGTACGGCTAGACTTAATGAGAAAACATGATCATTAACTGAGCTCAAGAAACTGATTTCACATTACATGGTCAAGCAGAATAAAAATAATGTGGATGATTCTAACTCCCGTCATCAATGTTTTGCTGCATATAATCCCAATAAGGCTTTCCCAGGGGTTCTTTAGGAAAGTGGACAAGATCAGATCTTAGCTTAGATGATGTTGCAAGAGTCAGGATCTCTCTAAAAGAGGTATGAATAATAAGGAAACTGGACGCCCTCGGCATAGCAAATTTGTATTTGTGTCCTTTCTTGTGAGGCCTGGAGGGAATGATTTCTGCAGTATTGTCTGACTGATAAAGAGCTAATGAACCCACAGCACATCTTGTCCATCAGCAATCAATCAATCAATCAATCATGTCACTTATAAAGCGCACTACATACCCGCGAGGGTCTCAAGGCGCTGGGGGAAGAGGGGGGTGGTGCTGCTACTGATCGAAGAGCCAGGTCTTGAGGAGTCTTCTGAAGGCCAGTAGGTCTTGGGTCTGTCGGAGGTTGGTGGGGAGGGTGTTCCAGGTCTTGGCGGCGAGGTGGGAGAAGGATCTGCCGCCGCCGGTCGTTTTCCGGATGCGGGGGACTGTGGCGAGGGCGAGGCTGGTCGAGCGGAGCTGGCGGGTGGGGTGTAGAAGCTGAGTCGTCTGTTGAGGTAGGCTGGTCCGGAGTTGTGGAGTGCTTTGTGTGCGTGGGTGAGGAGCTTGAAGGTTATCCTCTTGTTGACAGGGAGCCAGTGCAGGTCTCTCAGGTGGGGTGTGATGTGGCTGCGTCGGGGGATGTCGAGGATAAGACGTGCAGAGGCGTTCTGGATGCGTTGCAGCCGTCTCAGGAGCTTAGCCGTCGTTCCTGCGTAGAGGGCGTTTCCGTAGTCCAGCCTGCTGGTGACGAGGGCCTGGGTGACTGTTTTTCTTGTTTCGGTGGGGATCCACTTGAAGATCTGCAGGAGCATTCGGAGGATGTTGAAGCAGGATGAGGAAACGGCGTTGACCTGCTTAGTCATGGAGAGGGTGGGGTCGAGGATGACCCCTAGGTTGCGTACGTGGTCGGTGGGTGGCGGGGCTGTTCCCAGTGATGTTGGCCACCAGGAGTCGCCCCAGGCTGAAGGGGTTGGAACCAAGGATGAGGACCTCCGTCTTGTCCGGAGTTCAGCTTCAGGCGGCTGGTCCTCATCCATTCGGCGACGGCCTTCATTCCTTCGTGGAGGTGGGCTTTGGCGGTGCGAGGGTCTTTGGTGAGGGAGAGGATCAGCTGGGTGTCGTCGGCGTAGGAGATGATGTTGAGGTTGTGCTGTCGGGCGACGTGGGCGAGGGGTGCCATGTAGATGTTGAACAGCGTTGGGCTGAGGGAGGAGCCTTGGGGTACGCCGCAGATGATCTTGGTGGCCTTGGATCGGAAGGGGGCGAGGCGGACGCTTTGTGTTCTGCCGGAAAGGAAGGATGTGGTCCAGTCCAGGGCCTTCTCTTGGATCCCGGCGTCGTGAAGGCGTGTTCGTAGTGTGTGGTGGCAGACCGTGTCAGCACGATGGAGCATAATATATTGGGGTTAGTCACTCTAGAACCATTGTAATTGATACCAAAGTACTCTATGGAAGATTAGGATGGCGGGTCCTATCATAAAAGGGACTGCCCGACAGGCTGTCGGCGGTCCCGACAGCAGCATTACGATGCGACTGCCACCTCGGTGGTCGCAATTCCTATCTTTTGTATTGTGGCGGGTGCTGCTGGCTGCAGCAAACACCGCAATGCAAAAAGAGGATACATTACATATCCCTGCACTATGTGGCAGGCCCCATAGGTGCTCCCCACAACCCACAGCTTAGGGCAAGGGGGGAAGAGGGACTGCTACGGGCCCCCAAAGTCCCTTTCCGCCTGCCTTTTCATGGGGGGTTCCTGCCATGAAAAGGTGGGCAGAAAGGGACATCATAATTCCAACGGCGGTGCCTGGCAGGCACCACCACCATTGTAGGGATTAGATGTCCATCCGACGCACCAGCAGGCTCAAGGAGCCCGTCGGATGCGTGGCGGTCTGTCTTTCCAACTGCCAACCATCCGCCCGCCATGGTAATATGACGGGGGGATTACATGGTTCCGATGGCGGAGGGACTGTCACCGACGGGCATCAAAAACGAGAGATACTAATTCCATGTCATCATGACATAACAGGAGGATCAAAATGGAAAGTCATCTTATAATGTGTGAAGACAAGGCTATTAAGGGCAGTATTAGGATGTGCAATCCCGAATATTCAAGTGTGCTATTCAGTTTTACTGCTTTACAATGCAAATATAATCTACCGAAATTAGGGGCCCGATGTACAATATCATTTTGCAGTTGCCAACCCTTCGATGCCCAATAGTGTACCTTGAAATGTACAAAACCCCATTTACAATTCAGAAAAGTCTTTCTGCCTAATAAAAGGGGGTTTTGCGACCATTATGGGTCACAAATAGGAGGGAACATGAAACAGAAACAACCCTCCTATTTGGGAGCACAACTGAATGTGTAAAGGCTTGGTGACTGCAACGTCAGTCCCAAACTATTGCTACGACACCTACAAGCAGGGTGTATTATCAAAGGTGGTGGTATCTGAATCATGCGGGCCGCCCTGGGTAAAGGTAGTGGTCCAAGAGCCACTGCTCACTTCCTCAAATCTGTTCCTGAAGGGGAAACATCTTTTTAAAACTCAGCACCTTTCCTTTAATGGACAAAGCTGCCTTTAAATTTTTTTCGTAGTTTGGGAAAACAAATGCAAGGATGGTGGTCTGCTGCTCATCCGTGTAACGCACGTTCCCTTTTCTACATGGGTTGACCTTAGACAAGGGGGCTTGCTGGCCTAAATAGTCATTTGTCAAGATAACAATGTTGCCCCTTATTATTTAAACCACTGAATTAATCAAACAGACCAAGAGCTTCACAAAAGTTCATTATATCATTCATTACATAATGTTTAACCAAATCTTCACTGTTATATTTCCAATGCACATAGAGTGGATGGTGAATTAAAGTATACAAAAGAGTGATAGTTGGAATGCTTGAATTAATCTCAGCCACTGGTAATTACTTGGGCCGTTACATCATTATTTTCCACACCATGCCACCTCAGTTTGGACCGAGCCATATGGAAATCAGTCTTGACCCTGCTCCAATAGGAGGAGTCCAGCCCAAACTACCAGGCAACATCCTCTCTGAACCAGAACACAAGCAGCCCAAGACCGGGTTTGTCCTGATTGGGGCTCTTCAAAGGGGTGTAGCTTGGTTCCAGAGGCACAGTAAGCACAGGACCCATGTCTGGGCATGCCTATCACACTGAGGGCATCACACTAAAGTATGGATTGAAGTGGTAACATTTATTTTACCCCCTCCAAAGTGCAACAATTGCCCTACTTTTGCTTATGTTGGAGTGGGAATAGTAAATTTGACCCCTTTAAAGTCCAACACTTTCCCTGCTAGTGCTTTTGTTTGTTAGGATCGTTAATATATATTTTTTTAATTCATTTTAAATTATCTATAAAATTAAGACATGTGTACGTTTGTGTACGTTTTCTTTTAGATTAAAAAATTTTTATATCCTTTTTCTTTTCTTTTTTAATATAATTTGCTATATGTTTTTGTTGATATCTGTTTAGTAAATATTTCTTTTTATTAATATTATTAATATTGTTATGCAAAGTTGTATTCATTGCTAAATATTGTTTTATATTTTAAATTTTTATTTCATAATCTTATTTTAATAATACATTTTACATATTATTTTTATTAATTTTAATTATAGTATTTTAATTTTGACCTTTAATTTCTAAACTATATGCAATATAATGCTATATATAGTAAATACAATATTTATATATAAATACAATATTTATATAGTAAATACAATATGTACCTGTTTTTGATGATACTCAGTTCCACAATATTTTTGTTTTAATATTTTTGTAGTTTACATGCAAAGTATGCAAACACTTTATTTTGGTTCCTAATATTTTTTGTGATATTTATGTATCGCAATATTTTGGTTCTTGATATTTTGTTGCTAAACCACGCACATGAGCAATGAGGTACAGAAACTCTGCCCCAGCTAGGAAGTGGCATATAGTTAGTGAACTTTCAATGCTCCCCTTTGGGAGGGCACAGGGTCCAAAACTGCACCCCTCTGTGCCTGTAGGTGTCACTGTGCCCCTTTAAGGAAATTAATGTTTGCTTGCAGTGACAAATGGCATGACAGTCTGAAGTGGTGCACTGCTGTTTACTGCTAAACTCACAAGCAGAGCACATTCTAGTCCATAAAAATTCTCTGGCACCCTCAATAAGGATTCTGCACGGGCTGAAACTGGTAAAGTGATGAATAGTCTGGCACCTGATAGTAATTGCAATCATATGATTTAATATTTATTTCCTATTCCATAGTAAGTTGTGAGTCAAAAGCTACTTCTGAGATCTTTACTTTCATAGGAGTTGGAATTTTACAGTCTCCAATTTTAAAGTAGTTAGAACTTGCTGAGATTGATTTGAGTCCCATTTTTGCCCAAGTAATCATCAAGTATCATACTGGTGCTTAAAAAGAGCCAATTTTCATATATTATGGTTGTTTGTGACTTGCTGTGATCTATGAGAGTCTGTCAAGTACTGTGGTCTGAGATAGCAGTTGTCAGCTGTAGGAACGATGCTTCTTGATTTCAACACTTAAGCCCTCATTACGATGGCGCTCAGACGAGCATCCGACCACCGTCACAGAGGGCAGGTGTCTGTCCGACAATGAGTCGGCAGTCTCACCTGCTCTATTTTGATTGGACCGCCAAGCAGATAGTTGGAAAGTGCCCTTTCCTAGTGTGGCTTGCCCTGTGGCCCAGGAAAAGGGCTGCAGCACAAGCAGCAGTAGGAAAAGGCTCTTTGTGCACATCCATGCACCGTGAGCCTGGCACACAGTGTATGGATGTGTGGGGGGCACTACATGTGCCCCCCAGGCCACATAGCAGTGGCCCACTGGGACTGGAGCCTTGGCTGGTGCCCCCAAAGTCCCTTTCTGGCTGCCTATTCATGGCAGTTGTACCGCCATGAAGAGGCAGCTGGAAATGGACATCCCAATCCCTACGGGGGACCTGCACAGGCACCGCCTCCATTGTAGGGGTAGGAGTCTGACTGTCACCCCAACGGGACCCTATATCCTGTCGAAAGTGGCAGTATTCCCCCCACAGCAAATGGTTCAACCGCCTGTATCATAATCCGGCAGTCAGACCAAAGGGCTGTCAGTCAGTCGGACCGCCCCCAACAGGTTGTCAGTGACGGTCCGACCGGCATCCAAATGAGGCCCTTAATTTTTCCAGGTGGCTATACACATTGCAAATTTGTAGGGATAGTGGGAGCCACTGAGGCACACCACTGAACATTATAGCATAATGTGCCTCACCAGACTGAGCAGTTACTCTTGTTGATCACACTTGCAGGGAGAAACTAACCCATTTAAATGCCAAGTAAGACTGGTTGTCCACTCTTCATAGACTTTGTAAAAGGATAGCATAGTAGACTTGATCTAAAGTTGCAGATAAGTCCAACATCACCAAAAGTGTGGGTTGACTTATACCTGCCCCTTCCACTAAGTACTATTTCACATTCAGTAATCATTTTTCAATATCTCCCATTTGGTGGAAATCTGGTTGCGGATCCCCTAGGCAGAGTCATTATTCAAGATGTTCTTAGTCACAATCTTCTCCATCATTTTCACCATACAAGGCACCTCATCAATAGGCCTAATATTGGATGCTTATGAGGGACAGGAAGAAACGGTCGTCTCCGGGCTTTCAGTAAAGATATGGACATGGTTATGTTATGTTTTTGTTATATTTTTATGGTATGTGCATATACGCATTAGCCACTTGGAGATATAGAATTATACTTCATAATGTGATTTCTCACAGTTTTTTATAGTTTTCAAAAAGAGACTTGGCTGCATTCTGAGTGAAGTTATAAAGGCATAGGATTCCAGTTTCTTGGTGCAGCGATGGAAAGTGCCCCGTCCCCAGAAACAGAGAGTCTAGATTTAGGTATCTGCAAGAGGAGCTGGTGTGCAGATCACACACTTCTAGCTGGTATGTGTCATGAGCGCAATGAGAATTTAGCTGTAAGCATGACTGGGGGCTTCTGATACATGGCTTCATAGAGAACCGTCATAGATTTCACAATGACTCTATTGTGAATATGAAGCCAGTGTTGTGATCTCAAAGCAGGTGTAATATGAGCACACACTCTTGGTGTACCCTTTAACTAGGTGAGCTGTTGCTTTCTGTATTGGTTGCAGGCAGTGCAAAAACCTAATGGGGAGGTGAGATAAGGTGCATTTCCATGATATAACTGTGACTGAATAAAGGTGCTAACAACTGGAACATGCAGTTGGGGATCTAATAATGGAGGGCTTTTTTCCAGAATCTTCAGATAAAAGAAGCAGATGCTGGCAGTCATGGTGACTTGATACTCAAAAGAGACAGATGATTCAAAGAAAAGGCCACTTTTTTCTTTTCACTAGGGTTTTGGAGTGCAGCCTTCCAAAGTAATTTGACAGTTCCTCTTTTTGAAAACAAAGGGGCAAATAAATCCCATACCTTATAATAATCTTTGATGGCGATGAATCTCCTGGGCTCATGGGTAGCCGAAAGCTATGGATGACCATCTCCTGCTCAGTAGATTCCACAAGAAATAGGTTTAAAAGAGCCTCTATTGTACTCTCACTAATTTCATTGAGGGGCTCAAAGTATGAGCTAGCAGATATTCCCAGTAAAGTTTCATTATTAATCTTTTTTTTCATGTGATGCACATTCTATCCTGGTTGAATTATTTTCTCTGGCATAAAGTCCTCTATATTCTGGAACGGGGAATTTCTGCATGGTATTACATCCCCATCAACTACATTGCCACCATCACATCACAACACCTGCCACTCCATCACCAATTTAAGATTTACATGTATTTTTCTACCACATTCATCCCCACCACACTGTCCCTAGCCCTACACTGGAAGAAGTTTCTTCAGTTCTTAATCTCTTTTGTTAATTATAACTGTAGCCTCTTTGTATTTAAAATTCTTTGTTTAAAATGTATTTTACTTCACTTAACATGTCTGCTGAGATTGTTGCACCTGGACAATGTCCAAGTGGCGGTATTGCCATGGTAATGCTCCATTCTTTCAGCGGCCCTCAGGGTCCTTAGGGTCCTAGTTGAGATTTCCCCTGCTTAGAAGTAGTAATGCCCAATAACACTGTGTGGTGGTGAATAAAAGCCATTTTCTGCCCAACTACATTCTTAATTAATATCCAGTTCATTTAAAATACTGCCCTAACCCTAACTTTTTAATATTCTTATATTTATAGTTATTGTTTAAATAGTTTTAATTCATTTGCAATTATTGAAATTAAATAATGTAAACTAAACATTTTACAAAATATTTTACTCAATTCAGGATAAAATCTTATATTTTCCTAGATTTAATCCGTAAATATACACACTCTGATATCTTGATATTGTTATTGCTTCTGTTGCTGTGGAACTCTACGTAAACATTGTGTTATGTTGTCATTGTACCTCAACTGACATCGATCAACTTAAAAATGCACAGACACTTCAGTCACACACCACCACAACCACCTTAAACCACTTTTATATTATGGTGGTAAAAGTGTTTTCCTACGGATGCTTCACCACTAAAGATATGTAATAGTACTAACCAAAAAATGTTTTGTGGCATGGCCTTATTTTCTAAGAGTGCAGATAATTCACATTGTAGGCCAATAATACACTAGGCCTTGCTCCAAAAGCGTGTGTTGCAGCTGCACTGTAGTAAACCAGCATTTATAACTCTCCTGTAGGTAACGTTTGCTTTAAAAGTCCTTCCTCTTTTTTTAATCCTGATAAACCATACGTTGAATGTTTCGCAGTCCTTTATACTAGACCTGCCTACGTTGCCACAAAATGAACTTATTTGTGTGCTCACTATTGTTGCAATAGCAACTGAACAATTACATTTTTAAAAAGAACAAAAGAGAACGGATGTAAATCAGAATGGCTTTAGCCTTCGGTGTTCGATAAAAGTGATTTTGTGACCTTTTGTGACCTTGCTGGCTAGGTCGGATTGGCATATAGGGCAATCCGACAGTGCTAGAAGGACTGGTCTGACAGGTCAGTGTGTAGTCATTTTTTTGCCGTTTGTGGGCCTAGTCTATAGTCTACGGGTCCTGTGCTTACTGTTGATTCATGGGACATACTTCAAGCCTCAGTAGCTCTACCCGGTGGGACAATGTTTTATCTGCTCCTGAGCTTGAAAACTGAAAAGTGCAAAGGCCAGTGCTACAGGAGAGTCCAGAGCATAGGGTGAGGAAATCCAGCACCTGTCACCCTTCCTCCGACTCCTGGCCAGCATCTGGAACTCCTCATGCAGCTACAATTTATACCAAATATACATACCCTTATAATATTTAGCTACAATCTGCGAGCAACTAACCCAACCCTCTAGAGAGCAGCACATCTCTTGAGGTCTACCCAATACTGAGCAACTCTCACATAGAGAAGAGCAGGAGAGCACAGTGTCTTGTTTACTGGTCCACATGAGAGAGATTCCTGAGAGTGGATCAGCTCTCATAATACCCCAACCAACAAAAACTGGTGTTTGCTACTTAGTTAGATATTACAAATTAATTTTGTAGGTATGTTTTTGCAAAATGTAGGACCGACATTCATCTGACACCATTAACAATACAAGAATATTTACACAATTGAGGGAAACAATTTTTTTTAAATTTAGTGCACATACATTAAATTGTAATATTTCGTCCATAAACAGTTTGTGAGTACCCAATAAACAATAGTTTTCATATTTGTATTATTTGCATATAACTCTTGGCAATACATTTATTTCATTTCTCATTCTAGGAATCCAAGACCAGTCCAGTCAGGGCTTGTAGTGAGTTCTGTGAACCAATAAGCTGCTACAGTGCCTCATGGCACGTGTGACACAGCCAACCCTGGCTTTTTACATCATGGGGCTTGAGGTTTCATTTTCACAATGCAAGAATGACCTCAATCGTATCAGCTTGCGAGGATGGCTAAAAACCCAGACTAAAGTGTCACCTATGACATGGGGCCCATTAGAAATCTAAACTTATGCCATCTGGGAATCTTCAGTTGCAGACAAGCTCTGGAAATCTCACCTTCCTGTAGCTTATTCCTGTGTCTTGAATGGTCAGGTACCAGCTATGCAAAGGTCCAGTTATAGGACTCCACACTGGAGCGCGAGCAGTAGAAAACTGACCAAACAGAACGACTTGAAATCCTGAGAAACACATTGGGAATTCAACAAGAGTTTTTTAAGATCTCAGGAGAATTATTCTTCTCATGATATGTATGGCAGAAATGTATAAGGACCTTACTCAAAAAAGGAACCCAGCTGTGCCCTTTGGTGGTATACTTCATCATCGGGTCCATCCTATTCCGCTATGGAGCGGGGCATGCTGCGACCTACGGACTACGCTCGAGCACTTAAGTGACTATACAATGATAAAGGAGATGGTGTTGAAAAATAGGAGTGGGAGGTTGGTCCTGGAGTGTATCTTAAAAAAACCTGGCTAGTAGGTGTATCCTATTTATTCTGGCCTCTATTCTGTATGATTAAAAAGGGGGGATTAGGAAAGGAAGATGTCATGTACCTGATTTTCTAAAAGGTCAAACTTTTTCAAGCATTACCCCTATAGGCTTTTCATCAAGACCGAGGGAAAATTAACTCCCTGATACCACTCCTGCTGTTTCACAGTGGATGCACACTTATTGTATGCTAATGAAAAGGTGTGTATACATTTACCACCTATCTGGTGATCACTGTCTGTGTGTTTCTGTGGAGATATAAATGGAGAGTTACACTTTACAGCCATGTGGCTGTATGCATGCTCCTTTGCATTCAGTAATACCATTTTTATCGTCATGAGCACCTCCAAGTGAGGAAAAACGTGACTTAAAATCATATTGTGAGTGGGCACATCTAGTGTAGTCCAAATAAAATGATCTGAAAGCAAACAGTGGTCTTAGAGTATACTGTCAAAGACACACACTTATAATACAATGAAACACACATCCCATACATGTAAAATGCTTAGATATTGCATCATGGTTCTTCCAGGGGAGAGGGTAGCCTGTAGTCACACTCCACAAAACGTTGGATAACCCACCCCGGTGACTAATAGTATCAGGGATAGGATCAATCCTGGAACCTCTGTCAAGGTTTGCGGATGCTTTACTAAGTCCCATTGCCTAAAAGACTGATACATACTTGAAGGACACAAAGGCATTACTCTGTCTCCTGAGGGACATACAATACAAACCAGACATACATATCCTTGTGGGTTTAGATATTGAAAGCCTATACACAAGTCTCCCACATACAGAAACCTATAACATAATCGAAGAAGTACTCTTCGAAGAAGAATGGGTTTTCCAGACACCCAGAAATGTGATAATGGAATGTTGTAAGTGGGCTCTAACCCAGAATTTCTTCAGATTTGAGGACATACTCTATCTACAACAGCACACGACCAGTATGGGAAGCACCTTCGCTCTAAGTATAGCCGGTCTCTATGTGCACCATTTAGAAACAGAAACAAACACGAAGTTCCCGTCTCCTTCTACTCTAAGAACATGAGGATTCCATCCTGTAATTGGATTAGTTAATTTGGTTATAGCAAGGCCATACACTGAAATATAATAAGACTAATTTTACCAGGTTGCTAAATTTACAGACAATAATATAGAATCATGCATAAAATAATAAATTTCCAATTAAACATATGAATTCAAAGGAATGTATTATCAATATTTTATTCAAAAAAATCATGTTTTGTACAATTGATATTGACAAAGTTAAAAACACATTAAAATCATATACTCATCATATTTTTAAATAAAAGGAAAACAATATGTGCAGTGAGTACATGAAGAACAACTGTCGACGCGGCGTTTCGGTGCTAAGGTGGATTGTCACCTTCTTCAGGACAATAGTTCAATATTTAAAAATCTGAATAGAATGTAAAAGCTTTGTTAAAAAAGAATATCTTAAAACATTCCTTTGTTACATTATTCATGATTTATATTTAGCAACCTAGGAATAAGTCTACATGGAAGAAAAGTGTAGGCCAAAAATCCAATAGGATTAAACTCATTAATTTAAAACACAGAAAGATTACTCAGACATTATAGTTTAATACACCGGGTCTCTCTCATATTTATAGTAAACCCGTTACATACCTATTGATTTATGTAGAAACTCTTGTGTTTGCCTCCAATGAAGTTTTGGACGGGTTTCTCATCTGGTTTTTACAGTCTCAAAGGAGACGGATAATACTATGAGGGAAGAGTATTCCATTAAGATCAGACCCTCCTTATATATATTGTTTCATTTCAAATATAGAACGGACTGAGTAAACTTACCCCTATGATTTTCTTTGGAAGGCCTTAGTTTTATTTTCTCATCCTTCTATTTCTATGAGTACCTTTCAAAGGTTAATGTGATACCTATGGGGGTATGCAAAAATATACTATTTAAAATTATTTAAGAAAATATTTCATCAAAGGTTTTCGCATTCTACATACAAAGCCAACTTCACTTTAAATTACTAGAAGATAAAACCACTTTTTAATCGTGTAGCTTACCTTTATTAGTCACACTTCGATAGGATCATTCACAAATAACTTTTATATTGTCAGGTCCATCTTAACTCAAAATAAAGATCTGAAATTTTTTTTATTATAAAAAGTCACTTTTTATAGACTATCCAGTATAAAAATATTTTTATACTAGTCAGTATAGGCAAATCAAATTTTACTTATCTCACCTCTAATTAAAATCTTGTTTATTAAATCCACCCACTTTTTCTTCTTTAGGGGTGCTGGTTCCAATTAATTTTGGTTCTGGTCCAGAGTTTGTTCTACAGAAGCAACATAAGCATGTATATTCAACTATGGATCAGACTTTCCTATAACTGGCAATGTTATTTTATAGTCAAAATTAAGTACTTTGTTCTATTCATGGAACAGTATAAAAATTTAAATTTATTCTTCAAGGTTTGCATATCTGAAAAATCATATAAGTCTACCTTCATTCTACCTAAAAAGATATGACGATCAGGGTTAGCATTCCCACAATGGTCCCACTTACCAGGTGTGAAGTTAAAAAGAGCAAGCGTCCATCTTGCTGACCTGTCAATCCGAGTCTGAAAGCAGTGTTATTTTCAGGCTCCTTATATACTCCTTTTTATTGGGTCATAATTACCTAATTAGGCCCACCTGTCCGGTGAATGACATCGCGTTGGATCAAGTGCACTGAATTGCGACTCAACCAGGGCGGCCATTTTGTAATGTGTTCTAGCCTCATACTGATGAATTAAAACTGCCCGTTTGGTTAATATTTTACTAAAGTGCTCAGCTCATGGTATCTGACATTATCAACAGCTTGTTATTCTCTCTTGTTGCTATCGTCTCGCTATATTTACGGGGTCGAGATATCGGACCTGATACCCCGTTTTAATCGTAACCTAACGCTATCATAATTAAGAGCGTGACGCGGGAATAGCGTTAGCAGCAATCCCCTATATATAGTTTCTTTAATAATGAAATTATCGCTATTTAGCTAAGCGAACCGTGCATGGAACGGACTATATTCAATAATATGCCCTATTTTAAGGCTCGACCACGGCGGCCATATTGTAATGTACTGTGGCCTAATATCATTCAATTATACCTGCCTGTTGATCTAATTTATTTATGAAGCACCTATTTTCTGGTTTATAATAATGATAATATTAGTAACTCGTTACTATGCCTTGAAATTGTCATATCTCTAAATCATTCAGATTATACTTATCGTGGTGATGAATTTAATTATAGTTATACCGCCGTATTGTGTTGATCAATCGTGCGGCACGGTAATGTTACCTACAATATACTATTTCTTTTTCTATCTTCAAGACTTATAGGTTCATACCAAGTGAACTGGAAATCGAAACAGGGACCTGTCCACTATGGTGCACCATGTATTCTGTGTAAACTTGTGCCATAATGGTGTTCCACTCGTCCTCCACTATGGCGGCCATCTTGGTGCAATGTCATATTATCTTAGACACAGCTATAGAAATGTTACTTACAATTACAATTACAATTACACACCAATGCATTTTAACTATAAAACATATTGACGTTTTATCAGTTCCTATCGCTACTCTAGGTATACCCATTTCATTATTCTTTTGGCATTAAGAATGGTGGCACATCAAAGCAGGTAATCAGTTCTACAATATCTTCTGGATAGAAATCCTACAGATATGTAGATCTCAATTTTTGTTATATAAAAAACCCTATACTATCTCCCCGAATATTATTTATTCTATCCATAAATACCAGGGCATACTTTTTGTCAATGCGCTTCCTGTGTATCAGGGACAGTGGTCATTTTATAATAAATGTATAATCATATTTCCAAAGGCTTTCTTTCTATTAGTTTACTGCTATTTAGTATAATGGCCTCATAGAACGTACTACTGTTCGTGTTTCTATATCTTATTCTCATTTTTATTGCCAAAGATTCAGACCGTGATCTCTCTGGAGGTAGTTGTTTCTAGGGGTGTCATAATTCGATAATGGAATGGCTCTTAATATCGAAAACACGGTCACTATAAAAAAAAATCCAGGCGATATTATACAGGATTTTAACTGGGGGACATGGGAATATACTCTATATGATCTTAAATAATTCTTTCCCATTCTTCCCTACTATTCAATCAACATCTATACGTATTAAATTTAGACATATAGTATTGTTCCCTCTTCTTCCTTTTCGCTGTTAAGTCTCCTCCTCTTATATTCATTTGTACTACCTCAATAATACACCAACTAAGGTGTCCATTACGATACCGGGAGGTAAAAAATCCGCCATCTACCATAGCGGTAGAAATCCGCCCGCCCACACCGTCTGAACACCGACCGAGCAATCATGATGGCGCGAGCCGCAAACCGCCCGCGGCGGAAAATACACAAAAAATACCTCCCGCCCATGTCCGAATCCAAGTCCATCCGCCCGCCACGGACGGAAATACGCACAACAACCCAAAACCGCCCGCCCTGACGAACGAGATACCGGCCGTGAAATTAGGAACGCACCGACATGAGCGCGGTAAATCCACAAATACACCGCCCGCCAGCGCAAACAACAGTGACGGAAATGGACACGGCGGAAGCTCAGGCGGCCACGTCCCTGCACAGAAATCATCCGCGGACAAAAACAAACACACACAACATGGCCAACAAGTCCACACAGCAACCCACGCCCAAATACCCAAACACAGTACACATCCCGAAAACACATCCCCCTGGACAAACAAATAAACTACAAATCCCAGAACACCAGCCACAACACACCTGAAAACAACAGACCATCATGACACACCCACATAGGTAAGTACAAAAGCAGCTCCTTCACAGACCACAATCCCTTGCAACACTACAAACTGAGGACGAAAGCACAGAACACAGCGAGACAGAAAGGACAGCAGCACACCACAGACACGCACCCATCACCACCACCACCAAACACCTGACCCACAAACCCCCTGCACATCACACACCACACACCGCACCAGCACCACAAGCACCAAAACACACACCATGGCATCACACAGAATGCCCAAGTTCACTTCCACTGAGCTGACGGTCATGGTCGACGAGATCGTCAAGGTGCACCCACAAATCTATGGCAACCAGGTCCAACAGACACCACTATCCACCAGAAACCGGTTGTGGAGCAGGATCGTAGACCAGGTCAATGCAGTCGGGAACGTGCCACGCAACAGAGGCGAAATCAACAAAAGGTGAACGACCTGAAAAGCGTGGTCAAGAAGAAGGAGGCCAAAAATCAGCAGCTGGCTGCCAGGACTGGCGGAGGTAATCCCGCGCTATTCAAGACCTTCAAGGCGTGGGAGGAGAAGGTGCGAGTCATAATGCATCCGGAGATCCTCACCGGATTACCAGGGGGAGTCGAGGCTGGTAAGTACAAACAAACGTATACCAGCACACCGCTATGTACTCACATGCACTACCACTATGCCATAGCTCCGAGGGACAAACACCCCCATGTCCAGTACACAATACACAAGACATCACTCACTCATGCAACAGACACTCACACACACAGCCCAAACCTACCAACTGACATAACCATGGGGGCATGTGTACAGTCAGCCAGCACCGCAACTCCCACCAGGTCCCCTCGTACTCCAGAAGCGCCAGAAGGAGCACTCCCCACACCCATGTGTCAGCCATAGCTGCACTAACCGACAAGTAACAGGTAAGGAGCCGCAACACAAAGGCAGTGGGTCGGAGGGGGACAGCTGAAGTACAACAGCCACCAGGCCCCCAGTCCCACAGCGCAGCAAGGTGGAGCACCCCCCACACCCATGCGTCAGCCACTGCAGTGCACACCTGCATCCGACAGGTAGCCATCTCACCCCACATGCAGGGGTTCCTGTGGGTGTCAGGCCATCACCACAACTCACAACACCGCCCCCACTCCCACAGACCAGCAACATGGAGCACCCCTCCCGCCCATAACCATGTGGCACTAATGCATTGCGCACTCAAAAACAACCTGTAGGTGGGAGACAGTACAGGGCGGGGTGTCTGTAGGCATGAGGACAGTATTACGACTGACACATGTGACATGTCACGTAGCAGAGGAACACGCAGCACTGCTCCCTGTCACAATCATGTGACCAATGTGCACACGGACATGTATCACAGAGTCATACCCCACATGACCCATCACAGATACAGCAACACCTAAGGAGCCACGTCTGCATGCACAAGTCCCACTGGAGTACAGACCCACACGGCAGGCACTGTGCCACCCATCACACACATCAGCAACACCATCCAAGTCTTGTCCATGTAGTCCTCACTGCCTGTCACCCACACATCTTACAACAACGCCCATGTAAGACAAACCTTACTAGAAGTAACAGCGTGGAACCACAATATTGCACACAAACACCACTGGACCCATGAAACACACAGGCACACAATGCACATTCAACATATCATCCATCTCATCTGTCAGCCCCAGTGTCATGGAAGGTATGTCATCCGAACAGCTGGCCCTCATACAGCAGTCATGCAGAGATACCTGCCCATGACAAATCATGTGCCTGCAGTGACTGAAGCGCACGTCACACTGTGAGTAACAACACACATAATATAGTCAACACCCCAAGAGCACTGCATTGATGCACATGTCCGAGGGCAGCACGCACACCAAGGGTTTTGCCCATCTGCAATACGTCGTGTGGCACACAACAAGCACGAACTCACAACAATGCCACCAATGTAATGTCCACAAATGATGACAGTCAGCAGATATGCCGGGTATGTTAGACAGACACACACCTTCGTCTATGCACTGTCATGTTGCCAGAACACATGTCACATTCTGCACCCATGACTCACAGTATGTACCCCAAAACCATATTTCAACCCAAAAGCGTTGAGGGGCTGTACCCCCTTTAGCCATCTGCGTTTCTAAGCGTTCCATTTGAACCCCTAAACCATAGTTCAACCCACCATCGTCGATGGGTCTGGAGCCCGCATACACCCGAGCCACAAAATGTAGGAGCATAGCAACACACACCCATCGGCATTGCTAATCTGTCCCATGCCACATGTCCACATCACACAGTACCATTGCCTAGCCCACGCATACACACATCGTACATCCACACACACGCCCCTGGGAAACCTGTGCACGACAGTGCACGAACTGTGAATGTCAGACAACCAATACATACTTTGCTAGGTGCAACACAATGACCTATCACATTCTCCCCACAGGTGCCGAACAGCTGGATGCTGGAGAGGGAGACAGCAGCCAGCACAGCCAGCCCGCAAGCCCCCGACCCACGGATGTAGAAGACCTGGACACCTCTTCGGATGAGGGCCACCCACCAGGCCCGTCTGGAGTGGCAGGGCCCAACCGCTCCCCAGGGCCCCTCCTACCGACCAACACATCACCCAGGGCTGCTGACCAGTCACAGACCCCTGCTGCCACGGTCGTTACGGCCACCACCACCGCCGCAACAACCACCACCACCACCACCACGCCATCCCTGGCCACAGCACCTGCGCAAGGGGTGGCACGCCCGTCGTGCTCAACCCTGGGAGCCAGACAGAGGACCGTGCTGACCAATGTGGCGAGTGGGCCGTTCGGTGGCAGCAGTACCGGTGGGAGGAGCAGGGTCAGGCCAACGCCATCTGAGCCTGGGAGCCAAGCCCTGCCGCAAATCTCAAGAGTCCTTGGGGCCTATGAAGAGGCCCAAGGACAATGGGCCAGGTCGGCTGCCGACACGCGGGAGGTCCTTGGGGTGTTGAAGTCCATGGACGCCCATATGGGCCAATTCGTGACCCGTATGGACCGACTTGTGGACCTCATGGGCCAGCTGGTGGTGGGGGAGGGCCCAAGCAAGGCCAGCCACACCACCGCCGCCACCACATGCTGTGGCGCAGGCTCGTGCAACATCTAGTTCCCCTGCGTCCACAGCGAGTGAGCAGTCCTCAGCCACCACCAGCAGCCCACCAACACAACCCCCTACCAAACGTGGAAGGGGCCGTCCGAAGAGGAAACAGGTGTCCAGAGAGGACTTCGCACGCACCAAACGCCAGTGAGTCAGCCAGCCACCCTGACCACCTACTGCACTGACTTGGACTACGATCCTACCCCACACTGCCATGTGAATGGCATGTGTCTGTTGGACTGTGGACATAGAACTACATGGGTACACCTTGACCATCACGCAGCCATGGCCGTCAAATCATTGTCACAGCATGCACCACTTTTGTCATCACCTTGCACACAATCACATGTCACCGCTGTAAATAAATACACCTTGATCACAATCTGCATTATGTGTCCTGGGTTTATTCAACGATGTGCAATCGCCACCATGAGCAGAAATGCATCTGCTGTGTGGTATGTCGATGGGACAGGAGAGGCTGTAGGGACCTAGTGGTGAAAAACAGAACAAGAGTACAGTCAATGAGTGTGTCACACACTCATCACACAGTACTTGTCACAAACTACAAGCAATGTACACACATCTCACACAGCAACAGGGCACAATGCAACAGCCACTGTCAGTGGCATACTAACCTGGACATGGACCATTGACACACAGCACTCAGTGAACAAAAGGCCTCCGTGACAGAGCACACATACACCTGCACAACTACAGCTACATCAGCCGTCGTACATGGACACTCACCGTCAAGCGAAGTAGCGGGCGATGAGCTGCTGACGCACATTCACAGCTTCCTCCTCCCCACTGTCCTCTTCACTCGACCCGTCCTGGTCTGCAGGCTGGGGCCCTGGTTGATCTCCGTCATCCACAATTAGGGGGATCTGCTTGCGAATAGCCAGATTGTGCAGCATGCAGCAAGCCACTACTATCTGGCACACCTTCTGTGGGGAGTACGCCAGTGCGCCCCTGTGCGGTCCAGGCATCTGAACCTGGACTTGAGGAGGCCAAAGGTCCGCTCAACCACACGTCTGGTCCTCCCATGTGCCTCATTGTAGCGGACATCAGCTGGGGTACGAGGATGTCGTAATGGGCTGAGCAGCCAGGGCCCATTCGGGTAAGCAGAGTCACCTGGGTGTGAGGGACACAGAGAATCGTTGCAATTCCAACTGGACACAATACAGCATCGCACAGCCAGCACGCTACACTACTCCACATACTCACCAACAATCCAAGCACGGTCCCGTTGCAGATTGGTCATCAGATGTGGTAGGATGCTTTTGCGCATGATGTGCGCGTCATGTGCCGATCCTGGAAACTTCGCACACACGTGTGAAATGACCATGTCCGCAAGGCACACCACTTGCACATTCAGGGAGTGGGTGTGCTTCCTATTGCGGTAGAGGTGCTCAGTGGCCTGTGGTGCAACAAGGCCAACATGGGTGCAATCTATTGCTCCAACAACGTGGGGGATCCGTCCAAGGGCATAGAAATCACCCTTCACTGCCGCCAATTCACGAGCCCTGGGGAATCTGAAGTACCTGTTCCTGTACAGCATCATAGCTGACAGTACATCCCTCAGCACCATGCAGAACATGGGCTGGGACATCCCACCTCCACTGCCCACTGTGTGTTGGAATGACCCACTGGCGAAGAAATGCAGTGCAGCCATCACCTTAGCCGTGGTGGTAAATGCAGTAGGATACACCCTGCGAGGACGGAGGTGGGGTTCCAACAAGGCACATAGGCGATGCAGGGTGGGTCGGTCCAGACGGTACTTCCGGATCACCTCTACATCCTCCATGGCCGACAGCAATTGGTAGGGGCGATGTATGTTTGGCCTCCTCCTTGGAAAGATGGAATTGGACACATGTCAAGGCAACACGCCACAGGGCATTTTCACATACACAAATCAGAACTGACTGACCAAGCAATTGAATCACAGAACAGCTGACAAGTAGGGACAGCACAGCCACATTACACATACACAGGTCCCCTACCAATAGCAATGGGCAGTGACACACACCATTGCCATGAGCATGCACATGGGGAGTTAGGCCTTAACAACTTGTAAGGCATGCTGATGGAAACAGACTGCATATTCGGAAAGCTGCAACACCACGGCAACATGACTAGCTGCTGTGCATCACACTGCTTCCGAGGCTGGGTGTGTAGGGCACACACCAACAGCGCTATGGACACAGGCTGAGCGGCCAAAACAAGTGGGACCTGTGGCACGAGGGGATATGAGACAGTCAGTGATGTCCCTACTGCACCCTATGTACAGCACTGTACGGATCACACCTCCACAAACATTGACAGGTGTACACATTGACAGCTCCATGCCAACACGGCTGTGTGATTGCAAATACACATCACAAGTGACACGTAACGTCGCACGTGCCAAGTGGCAGATGTACATAGTGTAAGATGGCATGTGTGTGCATATGCATAGCCCATGCTCCCATGCCAATGTGTACATGATGATATGCCAACAGACATGTGGAGGCTGGCCACTGGCCGTCCCTGCCTATGCACACAGCATGTTGTGGCCCCGTCCATTGTGGACCTGCACCCACACACAAATCATGGCCACACCTGCAGATGCATTGCGCACATTAAACTGTGTGGTGCACATGGCATCAGCGGACTGTACCCACCATGGGCCAGGCCCTTGCGGCCAACTCCAATGACCCTCGAGGTTGCACCCTGCGTGTTCCACCATGGAGGTAAGCGTCCCGGGCCAGCTGGGAGCAGGCCATCGTCTCCAATAGTAGCTGGCAGACATGGTACACAAATTGCAGCAGCTTGGACCCACTGAAACTGCCCCAGGGGGCTATGTGAGTGTGTGAGTGAGACCAGCATTACCACAGCTACCTGGGACTGCAGCCTGGCACCCCTCAACAACACCTGCTGCTGCCACCTCTCCACCTACACGTGGATGACGCTGAGGATATGTCCAGGTCCACTCACCAGCGAGGAGCTGGAGATCCTGGATTCCGAGCTCCACGCACACTGCACATGGCTATTCCTTGCGAAAGTTGTGTGTGAGAGACAACTGCAGTGTGTGTGGGAGTGCATGTGGGGGTCACACATGTCGTTGATCCGCAGCACTATGAGTCAGAGCCTGTGGTGTTCAAACATGCACTGCTCACCATGCTGACTGCAGGTGGCAGTGGTATGTGAGCTCTCGGGTGCTTTGACATGTCTGTCCCTCCCGAGTGGTGGTACATGGCAACTTCATGTCAGACATCCAGTGACACAAACAATTGGCAATGCAGGTCTCAGTGCACTTGTTGCTCGTGTGCATGTCAGGCTGGGGCCATGCTGCCCTTCTCAGTCCCAGCAGGCCTGGCCTGCACATTGACTGCACAATGCCAGTAGGTGACAACACAGAATGACTAGTGAGTTACATGTGTCACCTGTTCAGCACTCTCCGGATGAGCGCAAACTCAGCCCTGTACATTGGTCACACCATGCCTCGTGGAAGGGATGTGTGTGTGAGATAGTGCCACTGAATGTGACCACCGTTGCGGGGTGGGCCATGCGCAGAGCGAGTACGTTGGTTGTTGCGCAGTGTTGGTCACAGTGGGTACACCAACACAGATGTGTTGCCTTGTGAACATTTGCTAGGTCCGCCTGACAATGGACAGTAGATGTGGGCAGACTACACATTGGTCGATGTGCTGTCTATATGCATGTGCCTTCACACCAGGCACAGCTGCCCCTGCACATGTGACCCCTGCTGCCCTCAGTGCTGGGTCTGTTGAGGTGATGCGCCATCTGTGCGTGGGGCAGACAGCTCTCCTCACTTCCGTCATTGCCCATGACATCACTTTGCCGCAGGTGACATGGATCATGGAGGGCCCACATGTACGCGTGGGTGGACTACACAAGACTGTCCAATGGTTATCACCCCCAGTCAGTGCTTCGAATGGGAAGGATGTGGTGCTGGTACTCATTTCAATGTGTAGAGTGGGCGGGGCTAGGTGCGGGGCTACATGCAAGACATGGGAAGTTCATCGGCTTATCTACTAGTTGCAATACACACGAGACACGTCTTTTCATGACCACATCAGGGTCATTCCTTGAACTGACTGGAAGTCTAACAGTCATATTTTACCCTGTCCTCATGGCCTCCCCTCGCTCACCAATATATGCGTTAGCACCTGGGAAGCCAGCGCATGCACAAGCAGCTCCAAACTCGCCCCAGAGAGGCCACGGAGTGTATGTGTGGGTCCAGTTGAACAAGTGGTCTGTCTCGCGGCATTATGAGTGGCGGGACGCCGTCCACCTGCGTGGTGCCCCGACTCGACACCCGGGCAACATTGACAATGCATGCAAGGCTCCGCAGTCCGGATACACCACCTGCAACACACAGAGGCTGTAGCTGCCCTAGCGGCCCAGGCCGCGTCCAACTGGAGCTCATGGACCCACACATTCACTCTTTGGCCTCTCGGGGGCGAGCTTGGAGCTGCTTCTGCACGCGCTGGCTTCTCTGTTGCAATGACATGTAACATGTGTGGGGATATAGGCAATGAGTGAGATGGTGCAAGCCACCTTCCGTGACGTCACTCCTGCTCATGATGTGTGCGTCCCCCACTACTTCCATTAGACTTGTGCCATACTACTAATTGAGGATGTGTTGCCTGCGTGTTGTGTCCAGGAGGAGCGCGCCATGACATCTCACCCACCATGCTCCACTGCCATCCCGTGCCCTGGATTGCCTGTGCAGGTGGACAATGTTGGGGATACACCTGGTAGACAGGGGATGTGAGTGCCTTGGCAAGGGCCTGGCGGACGCACAGCAGTATCCAGCATGTCCACGGAGGGTGGGCTGACGTCTACACCTGATGCAGCATTGATCGTGTGCCCGCCTGTTGTGCACACACGAGTTCACATTCATCCCCAGACAGGTGGTCTTTACAAATTCCCAGGAGAGCAGCAATGTACTGTTCCGGAATCCTCCCAACACAGCGTGTTTCAACATTGCATGTGTGCACCTACCCGTCACACCCACCCACCTGAGCCAAGCGTAACTCCCGCTTCACATGACTCATGTGTGTCTTCCACAGTTGTGCTACTCATTTGCATTGACATCCAATGACAGTGGACTACATGGTCATCTCACGACTGCCGTGTACTTCACACACTCTCATCCTCTCTCATTTGTACTTGTGGAATGAATAAGCAGAGACACATATTTACTTCAAGCCATGTATTAGGACTTATGTCCTCTGTGATGCAGTATAGTGGACACTACTGGCAGCGAAATGCATGTGGAGGATATACTCAGCATGATTACACATAGCATAGGGTGTAGGGGTACATGTCATCAGTTGTTGACTGTGGGATGTGTGCTTCAGAGTTACAACTGCTTAGCCGTTGCTGTGCTAATGTACATTTGCTAATTACTGTGGAGCTGCTAACTTTGACACAGACAGTATACATTTCGCCTACCAGACCGCTTGACATCATGGGCACAGTACATCTCAGTTCCATGTTACAGGTTTGCTGCTATGGTTACTCATACACACGTGCGTGGAGGTGACATCAG
The DNA here is from genome assembly GCA_963921515.1 of Calotriton arnoldi. NCBI lineage: Eukaryota > Metazoa > Chordata > Amphibia > Caudata > Salamandridae > Calotriton > Calotriton arnoldi. The sequence continues at coordinate 1,059,197 of CAWUFW010006622.1, forward strand.
GGCATGGGCTTACGTGCATGCAACGGCGTCCCACTTGTTGTTGCAATGTGGTGGCTACTGGACATGACACAGTCACTGGGGTCATGTTGTTGGGGGATGCACTTGTTGTCCATGCAAAAGACCTGGCACGGAAGTTCAGAGGGAGGTGAGGTGACAGCTCTCACATACTACAGCCGAACGATTACTGTCCACTGACCGGTGCATATGTTCATGGGCGCAGGATACATATTATGGCATAGATGTACGTGCAGTTATGTCCATGTGGTTGCCATACACGAATCCCATGCCTCTGCCTCCCCCTGATCATGCAGAGTTACTGGATGTGATGAGGTACAGAGTGCATGTCACGAAAATATCCGATGACATGGCAGTGTAGTTGATGGTGTGGTGTTAGTTGCAGGTTGTGTGGTATAGTTGTTGTACTGGTAACTGCTCAGTCCGTGCGGATGCCAGGCATGGGTACGGTGTGGGACATCATTGTTCAATTGGGGGTGTTGTGTCGGGGCCCGACGAATTGACAGGTTGTCAGGAATGCGATACCTTCCAGCAGGGCTTCCATGGCATTGGTGGTAAACATGGATGCCATCCAATGTAGCGGATGGTGGCTGTCAAGGTGTTGGTCGTAAGTTGTCCCTTGTAGGAGCATGATGGGACATGTTGGATGACATTCAATGAAACTGTGATCCAGAATCCGTCGTGTGGAGGCACAGTGGTCCCATTGCAGTGTGGGTCCGATTGCAGCCACATACGCCATGCCCCCATAGGCTGAACAGACCCTGTCGTGGACGTCCAGGGGTTGAACAGTTGTACCAGGTCCGCCATTGGACATGCAGGGTTGGAGAGACATAAATCCACAGGATAGTGGAAAGGACACCTCCGACAGTAGAAGACGGGGATGACGCAGCTGAACAATGCGATGCGGTAAGTTAGTCGGTAACTTACGTTCAGCAAGGCCAGATTTTCACATCCCAATATCTGTATCAGGTAATGTTTGTACAGCTTCCTCTGTCCGGCGTAGTTGGGTAGGTGTGGTGCAAGTGCCATTTTGCTGAAGGGCGATGTGATGGCATGCTCCGGCTGTCTGTACAGTCTGCAGAGTGCAAACTCCGACGTTGCTGGGAATTCTGTTATGGTCGTAGGGTGGCAGGGCTTGGGTTATCGTGGCTTGTGCGAAGGACACGGGCCCTCATCCCACATGCTTCTATGAATGGTCAAGGTCAGTGGTGTCTGACTCCTTCCCGATAACTTGCATGTGAACCACATGGGGGAGTGGTATCAATTCTTTTTTCCCTTCGGAATGTTCTTTCGTGTTATGCGCTATCTGCCCAGTGGACGGTTCCCTCTGCATGCCTGTGTTGGGCTTTTTTGGAATAATGACTGTGTTGTCCTGCTTGAATAGTTGAGCTGTGGTTTCGGTGTGGGTATGGAAGGCCATTCAGTGCTATCTCCTCTCCCGTGTGTGGGCGGCACGCTGCATTTCCGCTATGCGTTGGGCCTTGTGTGTGGGTGTTGTAATTGGAGCCACCTGTTGTCGGTCCCCCGGGATCTTTGATGTTACGTATTGCATGTCTTGGTATTGGGTGCAGGGTGGTATCGGTCTTTCTGTGTGGTACTGGCGTAGCTTTTTCCGGAGGGGTCCATATTCTGCTGGGTGATGTTGCCGCCGCTGTGTGCTTCGCCATGTTTTGCACACAGGGGTGTGCCCTAACTTGGCGTGACACCACTGACATGTTCGGGTCAGTTGTGTGACGTCAGGTTGGCAACAGTGAATTGCCGGTTGGCACCATGACTGTGGCAGGACTGTCACGTGACATGTGCATTCTGGGTGGGGCTGGTGTGTGTGGTGTTTGGTTGTGACCCTGTGTTGTTTGTGTGCGGCGCATACATGGCGCTGCCGTTGGCCTATGCGTTGTGCGCATGTGTGGCTGCGTCGTCGGCGCTGCGCTGCGGGGCCGTGACGGGGACGTTAGTTCCTGGTCCCAGGTGGTGTGTCCCCGGTTGTTGCGAGTTGTTACAATTTGCCCGATGTGACATTTGTGGGTGCAGTGGTGGATGTGTCGCGTCCACGCAGGTGTGTCGGGGGGGGGCCATGTACAGTTTTACCGCACTTGCACTGTGTGTGGTGTTTGCGTGCCCTTGTTGTGTGTCTGCCTACCTGCGTCTCCGCGGTGCGTTGACTCCTAGGTTCTGCATCAGGTAGAGCATGGGGAGTGCCTGCAGTGCTGGATTCATGCTCGGGGGTCCGCCTCTTTGGTATCCGTACTGTGCGGTCGGGTTTCCGCCTTGCTTTCACGTGCGGTGTCTCTTAGCCGGGGAGCTGTTTGGTTGTGGCATCGTAATTTGTACACCGGGCGGTACGTGATTCCGTCGGGCGGTGTGTCTCCATTGGGCCGCGCCGCTACGTGAATGGGCGCACTTTGATGGCGGGCGGCGTCGCTGGCTTACGGGCGGTGTTTGGCTGACTTTTCACATCCTAATTGGGCGGGCGTGTGGGCTGCGGCGGCCGGACGGTAACTGGTGGTTTTTCCATCCGCCAGCACGGCGGTGGTGCTTCTGCCCGCCATCCTAATGGGCCCCTAAGTTCTTCAATTTTATGTGCCATTTCAGTCCAGTGCTCTACTAAAGGGGCATTCTGCGGTCTAGTTCGGATCGCTGATTTATGTTCATTTAGCCTCAATCTTATTTCCCTAGAGGTCTCTCCGATGTAGCCTTTGTTGCATGGACATACAATTAAATAAATGACATTTTAGGGCATGAACCATCTATTGTGCAGATTTGGTGTCTATTACTTGAGGAGGGATATGTATGTACAAGGCAATTCCTGATCGTTTTGTTTCTTCTGAATGCAAACAGTGGTTTTGGTAGACCAAAACCACTGTTTGCATTCAGAAGAAACAAAACAATAGATGGTTCATGCCCTAAAGGCAATATCCCTTGTGGATCATGTAAGAACTGTGCCACCATCATGAAGGGTACCTCAATAACATATAATGAAATAACTCACCACCATAGAAATTTAGTGAACTGCAGACCCAAAAATGTCATTTATTTAATTGTATGTCCATGCAGCAAAGGCTACATCGGAGAGACCTCTAGGGAAATAAGATTGAGGCTAAATGAACATAAATCAGCAATCCAAACTGGACGGCAGAATGCCCCTTTAGTAGAACACTGGACTGAAATGGCACATAAAATTGAAGAACTTAGGTGGTGTATTATTGAGGTAGTACAAATGAATATAAGAGGAGGAGACTTAACAGCGAACAGGAAGAAGAGGGAACAATACTATATGTCTAAATTTAATACGTATAGATGTGGATTGAATAGTAGGGAAGAATGGGAAAGAATTTTTTAAGATCATATAGAGTATATTCCCATGTCCCCCAGTTAAAATCCCGTATAATATCGCCTGGATTTTAAAGAGCCATTCCATTATCGAATTATAACACCCCTAGAAACAACTACCTCCAGAGAGATCACGGTCTGAATCTTTGGCAATAAAAATGAGAATAAGATATAGAAACACAAACAGTAGTACGTTCTATGAGGCCATTATACTAAATAGCAGTGAACTAATAGAAAGAAAGCCTTTGGAAATATGATTATAAATTTATTATAAAATGACCACTGTCCCTGATACACAGGAAGCGCATTGACAAAAAGTATGTCCTGGTATTTATGGATAGAATAAATAATATTCGGGGAGATAGTATAGGGTTTTTTATATAACAAAAATTGAGATCTACATATCTGTAGGATTTCTATCCAGAAGATATTGTAGAACTGATTACCTGCTTTGATGTGCCACCATTCTTAATGCCAAAAGAATAATGAAATGGGTATACCCAGAGTAGCAATAGGAACTGATAAAACGTCAATATGTTTTATAGTTAAAATGCATTGGTGTGTCTAAGATAATATGACATTGCACCAAGATGGCCGCCATAGTGGAGGATGAGTGGAACACCATTATGGCACAAGTTTACACAGAATACATGGTGCACCATAGTGGACAGGTCCCTGTTTCGATTTCCAGTTCGCTTGGGATGAACCTATAAGTCTTGAAGATAGAAAAAGAAATAGTATATTGTAGGTAACATTACCATGCCGTACGATTGATCAACACAATACAGCGGTATAACTATAATTAAATTCATCACCACGATAAGTATAATCTGAATGATTTAGAGATATGACAATTTTAAGGCATAGTAACGAGTTACTAATATTATCATTATTATAAACCATAAAATAGGTGCTTCATAAATAAATTAGATCAACAGGCAGGTATAATTGAATGATATTAGGCCACAGTACATTACAATATGGCCGCAGTGGTCGAGCCTTAAAATAGGGCATATTATTGAATATAGTCCGTTCCATACACGGTTCGCTTAGCGAAATAGCGATAATTTCATTATTAAAGAAATGATATATAGGGGATTGCTGCTAACGCTATTCCCGCGTCACGCTCTTAATTATGATAGCGTTAGGTTACGATTAAAATGGGGTATCAGGTCCGATATCTCGACCCCGTAAATTTAGCGAGACAATAGCAACAAGAGAGAATAACAAGCTGTTGATAATGTCACATACCATGAGATGAGCACTTTAGTAAAATATTAACCAAATGGGCAGTTTTAATTCATCAGTATGAGGCTAGAACACATTACAAAATGGCCGCCCTGGTTGAGTCGTAATTCAGTGCACTTAATCCAACGCGATGTCATTCACCGGACAGGTGGGCCTAATTAGGTAATTATGACCCAATAAAAAGGAGTATATAAGGAGCCTGAAAATAACACTGCTTTCAGACTCGGATTGACAGGTCAGCAAGACGGACGCTTGCTCTTTTTAACTTCACACCTGGTAAGTGGGACCATTGTGGGAATGCTAACCCTGATCGTCATATCTTTTTAGATAGAATGAAGGTAGACTTATATGATTTTTCAGATATGCAAACCTTGAAGAATAAATTTACATTTTTATACTGTTCCATGAATAGAACAGAGTACTTAATTTTGACTATAAAATAACATTGTTAGTTATAGGAAAGTCTGATCCATAGTTGAATATACATCCTTATGTTGTTTCTGTAGAACAAACTCTGGACCAGAACCAAAATTAATTGGAACCAGCACCCCTAAAGAAGAAAAAGTGGGTGGATTTAATAAACAAGATTTTAATTAGAGGTGAGATGAGTAAAATTTGATTTGCTTATACTGACTAGTATAAAAATATTTTTATACTGGATACAGTCTATAAAAAGTGACTTTAAAAAAAAAATTCAGATCTATATTTTGAGTTAAGATGGACCTGACAATATAAAAGTTATTTGTGAATGATCCTATCGAAGTGTGACTAATAAAGGTAAGCCACACGATTAAAAAGTGGTTTTATCTTCTAGTAATTCAAAGTGAAGTTGGCTTTGTATGTAGAATGCGAAAACCTTTGAAATATTTTCTTAAATAAATTTAAATAGTATATTTTTGCATACCCCCATAGGTATCACATTAACCTTTGAAAGGTACTCATAGAAATAGAAGGATGAGAAAATAAAACTAAGGCCTTCCAAAGAAAATCATAGGGGTAAGTTTACTCAGGCCGTTCTATATTTGAAATGAAACAATATATATATAGAGGGTCTGATCTTAATGGAATACTCTTCCCTCATAGTATTTTCCGTCTCCTTTGAGACTGTAAAAACCAGATGAGAAACCCGTCCAAAACTTCATTGGAGGCAAACACAAGAGTTTCTACATAAATCAATAGGTATGTAACGGGTTTACTATTAATATGAGAGAGACCCGGTGTATTAAACTATAATGTCTGAGTAATCTTTCTGTGTTTAAATTAATGAGTTTAATCCTATTGGATTTTTGGCCTACACTTTTCTTCCATGTAGACTTATTCTTAGGTTGCTAAATATAAATCATGAATAATGAAACAAAGGAATGTTTTAAGATATTCTTTTTTTAACAAAGCTTTTTACATTCTATTCAGATTTTTAAATATTGAACTATTGTCCTGAAGAAGGTGACGATCCACCTTAGCACCGAAACGCCGCGTCGACAGTTGTTCTTCATGTATTCACTGCACATATTGTTTTCCTTTTATTTAAAAAGTATATGATTTTAATGTGTTTTTAACTTTGTCAATATCAATTGTACAAAACATGATTTTTTGAATAAAATATTGATAATACATTCCTTTGAATTCATATGTTTAATTGGAAATTTATTATTTTATGCATGATTCTATATTGTTGTCTGTAAATTTAGCAACCTGGTAAAATTAGTCTTATTAAATTTCAGTGTATGCCCTTGCTATAACCAAATTAACTAATCCAATTAGAGGATCGAATCCTCATGCTCTTAGAGTAGAAGGAGAAGGGAACTTCGTGTTTGTTTCAGTATCTATACCCATCCCTTGTCCAAGTACTAGGGTACCTCCCAAACCTTTTTTGAGTTCACCATTTAGAAATACACAGAATCCTTGGCCCTTAGAACCCTTTTTTGAAACATATAAAATTATGGAAAAGATACATCAATGACGTCTTGGTGATTTGGGAGGGCAATAAAGTCACACCAATGAATTTCTTGACTTGGTTGAATACATAGAATGAATTTCTGAAATTCACCAACACCATGAGTAAAAAGGAACTGATGTTCCTAGACCATAGTAGTGGACCAGGGGTGTCTGAAAACCACCACTCATGAGAAACCCACTGCAAAAAACTGCCTTCTACTGTACAACAGTTTTCATCCTAGACACCTAAGAGAGAACTTAACTTTTGGACAGTTCTTACGACTAAGGAAGAATTGCTCTGAGCTAAGGGACTATAAAATTCAAGCAGACCACCTCGCTTGCAAACTGAAGGCTAGGAAGTACCCAAAAAAGATGGTATCCTGGGCCAAACAAAAGGGCACAAAATAACAACAGGGAAGCCCTTTTGGAGCCTCCGGTACAGAAAGACAAGGAGGAAAGACCAATATGTATCACCACTTTCAATATGGCATCAAATTTAGTGAAAAAAATCATCCACAAGCACTGGTGAATATTTAATATAGTGGGTCCTTACCAATTTCACGCCCTATGTTTTCCCACAAGAGGGGAAAAAGTCTTAAAGATATGCTGGTCCACAAACGCCCCCACAACAAGCAGAACACTACAGTGGGTTTACAGAGCACAATAACACCAACCATGGGCCGTTATTCATGCGTTAACTGTAGAGTCAGCTATCTAACAAAATCCACAAAAACAATTGTCTTTAACAATCAAATGACCTGGCAACTAAGGACTTTCATGAATTGTAACATACAAAGAGTGGTGTGTGTACCTGATAATGCGTACTTGTAACCTACACTGTTGGGGGATGACAACCAGAAATATTACAACCAGAATCTGCGAACATCGCAGCAATTTGAGATGTGGCTGCGCAACAAAAAAGATGTGAACACACTATATGGAAAAAAGCATACAGCAAATGATTACCAATTGGTCATTCTTGAGCACATAAATGACACAATGAACTCAGAACCAAGATTATTTGAAATGGAACAATGCTGGGTTTTTAACCTCAAAACACATGTAGAGGGCCTGAACGATAATATCCTCTGGAACCAATTCATCAGATAAAACCAATTTGGCAATATACACCCATTCCCCTCACTTAGGAGGAGTACTCACTTTACCTCCATCAATATTTTGTCATATACCGGCACAATATTCATACTGAGCCGTACCAGGGTGCTTTGAATCTGAACCGGCAATCATACCCACTCCGTTTTGTCCTGTATCACCTGTAAACACAATTATGTACATACTACATCAATGATATTCCGTCAAACATCCTTATCCAAGAATAATATGCATCTCTGTGGCTAAAAACATGGCTAAGGATTCAAGATTGGGCCCCTCCCAACAGAATCTAATACCTCAATGGAACCGAGTAGATGTTCCATTCAGGACTGCCATCGTGTTTATCCATGCAATGTCTAGTACTCCCACGAGCGTGAGGACGCTACGTCCAGATTTTCTCAATAGGATTCAACATACTGGCCTGCACCGCATCAGTAATATGCGGTTTTCGGCGGTTGCACTTAATAGGTAACAGAGCAGAGATGAAGCCTTGATGTGGTAAGTGCTGCACATGCCGCTCACCTTTTTTTCTCTATATATCAGTAGCACAGCACTTGCCATAAGCCTTTTAGGCAATACTTGCTAAATATGGCTTCATGCATAATTGACAAAGATATCGCCCGCATTGATAAAATAATGTTCTTTCCTGCACCGCATTTTCTCCCTACAGCTTGTGACTACAGGCTACCCTCTCCCCTGGAGGAACCATGATGTGATATCTAAGCATTTTATTTTACATGTATGTGATGTGTATTTCATTGTATTATAAGTGTGTGTCTTTGAGAGTATACTCTAAGACCACAGTTTGCTTTCAAATCATTTTATTTGGACTACACTACATGTGCCCACTTACAATATGATTTTAAGTCACGTTTTTCCTCCCTTCGAGGTGCTCACGATGATAGAATTGGTATTACTGAACGCAAAGGAGCATGCATACAGCCACATGGCTGTAAAGTCTAACTCTCCATTTATATCTCCACAGAAACTCAGACAGTGATCGCCAGATAGGTGGTAAATGTATATATACACCTTTTCATTAGCATGCAATGTGTGCGTCCAGTGTGAAACAGCAGGAGTGCTACCAGGGAGTTAATTCTCCCTAGGTCCTGATGAAAAGCCTATAAAACATGTTGACCTTTTAGGAAATCAGGTACATGACATCCTCTTTTCCTAATCCCCCCCACTTTTTAATCATACAGAATAATAGCCAGAATAAATAGGATACACCTACTAGCCAGGTATTTTAAGATACACTCCAGCACCAACCCCCACTCCTATTTTTTAACACCATCTCCTTTATCATTGTATAGTTACCTAACTGCTCCCGCGTAGTCCGTAGGTCGTAGCACGCCCCGCTCCGTAACGGAACGGGATGGACCCGATGAGGAAGCATGCCACCAAGGGGTAAACCTGGTGGGTGAGGGTTTTACAAGAAAACTCTGTTTTCTCAAATGGAGGGTAAGTCTCCTTGGCATAGATGGGTTCTTTTTTTGGTGTTATACATTTGATTTGGAGGACGACCCCAGTATATCCTCTCACTCCCCCTCCCTTTTTTTAGGTACATAAGGACCTTACCCTACATCATGTGCTGGCTTTTTAACAATAGTAGCAAAATCACTATATACAGAAACCTAACGGCCATACAGAGAAAATGAAGAGGCAGCTATAAAACGCATGGTTGTCTTCAATGGCAGGAGGAGGCTGTTCCTACTTCCAATGTAGCACCTGAAAATTACAGGAAAAGGGGAATCAAAGCAACAAGTATGTTTTGCATTTATCAAGAGAAGTGGCTGTGACAACTTTGAACTAGACTTTAACATGTTAAATGCTATCAAGAATATTGTACTGTAAAAGTTATCATGGCCTGTACTGTGAAGCGCTCTGATACCCTACGGGGTCAAGTTCGCACTATACAAAACACTGAATAAATAAATAAAATAAATAAATTGCAGTTCAGACACAAAGCAAGTCAAGCAACAACCTCAGCAGTAATTTCAAGCATTAACTGTCACAACAGTGTGCAAAAATCCAGACTCCGAGCAAGCAGGTTGAAAATGTGAACAAATAAGTATGGGCATCAGGGGACATTATCCCAGACATGATACTCTCCAAGACATTTCAATACCGTTTGAAAATGGCAGAAGCTATTGCCCTCTGCCAGTCCTTAGCCAGAAATCACAGGGTACACAGATGTGCCTTTCAGCAGGTGATGTATTGATGTGTGCTCTATAACCAGTTTTCAGAATAATTATCTGCCATGGTCTATCTAATCTGGCATCACATGCCCCTGGGATGCTCACATACTAACTGAACTAAATATAACATTTTCACAAATGAATATGAAAAAACCCTCCTGTGTAATTCTTTAAAATCAGGTGCAACCTTGATGTATGCTCTGCTGACAGGGTGGTGGTAATGGAAAGAACGCCAAACGAGGCATTTTGTGGTGTTTTTATGTGAACTCTCACAGGGAACCCTTATGCTGTATGTAGTGTACTGCACCTCCCCTTCTGGGTACTATAAATTACAGGCCGAGGGGCTGCCCTTCCAAAAGTCACAGGCTCCTGAACAAATTGGTTAACAAGGGAGTAGTTAAATGAACTGCCTCTTTGGGGTGACCACGTGAAAGGATAGCGGTTCCTCATTGTCACTAATTACTTGGAAACCCCTTGGTTTACTCCAGCAAAAACATGACTGAAGCATGTATTTTGTCTTTAAGAGTTACTATACTGCGCAAACATATTAGTCTTTGCTTTGCATTTTTTTAAATAAGAAATAACATTTTGTTTGGCAAGAGTGAAGTACCTTAACAAAATACAGGGCATCCGAGACACTGCCGTGTTGTAGAATTGAAGGACAGTCCCACAGGGGCTGCGTTTAATTACAGAATGTTTTTATTTCATTTAGTTACCTTGGTTGGTGAACTTGAATAATCACATTTTGCTTCGCTTGGCAAAAACAAGCGAGTATTTGTGATAAATAATTGAACTCTGATTGTCCTTTGGTGGCTGTTCCATTTGGGCAGTTTCACAGGTTCACACCGCCAACGCTATAAGCACAGAATTTCATGCAGCAGTCGCAAAAGCACTCACGTGCAGAGGAGAGCAGAGGTTGTAGAAAGGTCTTTAGCTAGAAGCGTATGACGTGAGTCTGGTGGCGTAACGCAAAATGGCCGGCCCTCAACCTCCCTGCAGAACATTTGAGAAGCCCCCCAGGCTTCCATATGACATAGGTATTCATAAATAAGAGGCTGATCGGGGTCACCTTTGAGGGTGAGGGTGCCCCCCAAGCACCGCATGGCAGAAGGGCTTTCCCCTCTGAGTCTTTGGGAAAAAGACTTCGCCTTTTTGATATTACTGCTTCAGGCCTCATTACTTTTATCATGCAGCAACAGAATTTCTTCGAGCAGTTTTAGTTGTCAAGTTAGCAAGAACTAAATATTGGAATAATGCCTTTTGAGAGGTTGGGTTCTGACTAAAGGGAACATACCAATCCCTATTCTGACCTTGATAAGGCGAGTAGATTCGCTTTGGCATATGTGTTTGCCATTGTGATTGGTCAACTGTATGGGTCCTTCCTTTAGTGCAAGATTAAAGCAGTATCCATTTTTCCTTGCAGAGCCTCTATTGGTGGGCTTTTGACTGCAGGTGGTATCAGTGAAGCTTGCTGTTTGTTGCACATCTGCAGCAATAGTTAGACCCCTAGAGCGCATTACACCTAATGTTCGTGTGCTCCAAGGCAAGTTTAACATCCAGATGTTACCATGGTACTGAACACTTAACGCAATCTCTGGTCAACACACTGGAGAAAATGCGGAGTGCATTGTGGCACCTGCAAACTCCACAACTGGCAGGGATCAGGTTCTGACAGGGGTCCTGTAGGATGGTAGCTAGTTCTAAGTTCCTTAAAATTCTCAGACGGCTGGTTTACCCCACCTGGGGGGACATAGACGAAGAAAACATTCACTAAATAATTTTCAATTGCATGCAATCACCTGAGGCCCAATTCTTTAAAAAGTTAGAAATGTACTCTTTTAGCCTATTCCAACATCTTTGAACAATTTTCTGACATTTCTGGAGACACTCTCATATGTGTAAATGGCTGCATATAGTAAACTCTACATTTACACATGGGTACTTGTAATGCAAATCTGCATTTACATTTAAAAACGTCTTTTTTTTTGCTCAGTAGGTATTTAACCTAAACCTCCTCCAGTTTTGGGAGTGTATTCTCCCTATTTCCATCCTGGACAAAGACTTAGAGGATCATTTTCAATTTTGCAAATGCGTTCCCTCCGCCTATTTAGAGTGCATACCCTGTACCAATTCATCCTCGTCCACTGAACTCTAAATGGCTACCTTACTTTTGCACTTGACAGGAGTAAATCTTTGGCTGTATCCTGGGTGAGAATGCACCTCAAAACTATTTGTGAATACCCACTTGAAAGTGTATAATTGCTCACTTTCTTAGGTTGGAACCTCTGGCCTGGAATGCCACAACCCACCTCTCTTATTTGATTTATATAGTAGTATGTGCGAGCAAAGCCATTTTATGAGTATAAACTAATATTTTGGGAATACCAAACTTAAGTTTAAATTCAAATTACTTGTATGAATCTGGCCTCATGTGGTCAATAATGTTAGTCGAATCTAGTTATATTCATTGCTTTATGTTCACTATGTCTTTACTGCATGCTATTGTTTATAGACAACAGCTTAATAGAACTAAAGGTAGCAAGTCCCATCAGAAGTCCATTCTCCAAGGCTATAATTTCAATACTGGATAATCGTCTTTTCTTATACAGCTTTTTATTTCACACGACACCCTAAAGAAAAACCTCCAGAACATGGAGTGTTTGTTTCATAAGCTTTCGCTGGTCTAATGCCTTCTCTTCTAAGCCATGGGACTACAAGTGTATAGTATACACTTCATAAAGCATTTTGCAAACTAAGGGGCCCCCCTCATATGCTCCGCAAATTTCGACCTCAAAAACAACACATCTTGGTCTTCCTTCAACACTTACAGTGAAGAAACTATACTAAAAACGCTAACGGTCTTGAATCCCTCCAGCCACTTCACAGACCCTCTTCCCGCAAACTACTTAAAAGACTTCATTCCACTGTTACTGCCCCTATGGACCAAGATTAGAAACACCTCTCTCCTTCAAGGAACCTTACCAGAAATCCTTAAAGCAGGGCAGGTATCCCCTATCCTAAAGAAGCCATCAGCGGAACCATCGGATTTAAATAACTATCGCCCAATATCCAACATCCCCAATCTGGCCAAACTCTTAGAAAAATGTGTTCCCACGCAGCTTGGCAACCACATAGATCAATTGAACCTGCTCAACTAATACCAATCCGGCTTCATTGCATGTCACAGTACGGAATCAGCCATGACCCACATAATAGATGACGCACTAAAAATCCTTGACCAAAACGAAGCCAGTTTACTAATCTTGCTTGACCTATCTTCGGCCTTTGACACCGTCAAACACGACAACTTGCTAGATCTACTGAAATACAGAATGGGATTATCTGGATCTGTTCTTACTTGGTTCACCTCTTTCCTCCAAAATAGATCACAAAGATTCAAGGTTAATCAATCCTTATCCAAACCCATCCCAGTCACTTTAGGAGTACCGCAGGGATCATCCCTCCCCCACACTTTTCAACCTTTTCATGGAACCACTCATCGAACTTCTCAGCTCCTCTAATGTCCATTTTCACATGTACGCAGATGACACACAACTCTACATAAAGATCCACTCACTTGAGGACATCAAATCTCTCAACTCAGCGCTTCAAAAAACGCAGACCTGGTTGGCCGAAAACCATTTGAAACTAAACACCCTCAAAACTGAATTCCTCTTAATCGCTCCCCCCAACCAATCAACCATCATCCTCGATTGGCTGAACCACCTAACAGCACTCAAAGGTCAACCTCTCATTATCGACTCAGCGAAATCGCTGGGAGTAACGCTGGACAGAAATCTAAACATGCAGAAACACATCAGCGCCTCTACAAAAGGAGCAAATTTTCAGATGAACACCTTGAGAAGACTGAAACCCTTCCTGCCCGCAAATGACTTCAAACAGGCAGTTCAAGCTCTAGTAATCCCAAGAGTGGAATATGGGAGTGTCGCTCTTTGCAGCCTTCCCAGATCGACGACGGCCCCTCTAAGAGCTTCAATCAACACAGCTGCTCATCACAGGCTCCAAAGGAAACTGTCACATCTCCCCAGACCTTAGAGCCCTCAACTGGCTACATTTCGAGGCTAGAATTCATTTGAAAATCGCATGTATAACGCACAAGGCCTTACATCACAAAACTCCGAGTTATCTAGCTCAGAAACTGGTGCTCTCTTGTGGTAACAGATCCACCAGGAGCTCCAGTAATCTTCTACTGAAAGCACAACGATTTGCCAAGAAGAAAACTTACAACCGAACCTTCTCAGGAATGGCTCCCAGGATTTGGAATGCTTTGCCCCCAGAAACGAGACAGAGCACTTCTACTGCATCCTTCAAAAAAGAAGTGTAATCTATTCTCATGGCTAAATTCACTTGAACTATTTATATATCCTTGTAATGTATTTGCTAGCTTGTATTAGTTACTACTTTGTATTAGACTCACCTATATTTTTCTATGCTTGTTTCTGTTTCTTATATCTGCCCTGTAAAGCGCTCTGATACCCGCAAGGGTCTTGTTCGCGCTATACAAAACCTTCAAAATAAATAAATAAATACTTCTTACAAACTCACAGCAAGGGTTAGTGCTCCAAACACCAGTCACCAGCATCAGCCATCTTGCCAGCACTGTTTCACTCACTCTCAGGAAAGCTGAGTCACAAGTAGGCTGTTTGGGATGGCTGGGAAGGGTGTGGGCACAGGCCTGATTGGAGTTGTAGCCATTGTAAATACTCATCCTCACATCCAGCCCTGCTAACTCCTCTTTGCCTATGCTTACCTCAGAGTGAGGGGAAGTGTACTTGCAAGGTGGCTGACACTGGTGCATGGTGTCGAACTTTAAGCCAACTCCCATCAAGGCTCTGTGCACCAAACATCATCCTTCTGCCATCATCATCGTCAGCCATCTTGTTAGTGCATTTCCATTCACTGTCAGGTAGCCATTGGCCCAGATGAGCTTTTTGTGCTGGTTGGGAGGAGGAATGTTTGCCCTGATTACATCTCCCAGCAGGCTCTGGCCTCCACACACCTTCCTACCCATCCCATATAGCTTACCTGGTACTCTGCTTTCCTGACAGTGAGCAGCAATGTGCTGCCAAGATGGCTGACACTGCTGCATGGTGTCTGGAGCAGAAGGCCTTGATGGGAGTTGCAGTCAAGTCAAACAACAGGCACCAGTGTCAGCCATGTTGTCAGTACATTTCCACTCACTGTCAGGTAAGCATGGTTCATGATGGGCTGTTTGGGCTGGGTGGGAGGAGGAGTGTTAGCCCTCACTACATCTTCCAGCCTGCCCTGTTATATACACACTCTTCACAACCAGCACAAACAGCCCTCCAGGAACTCTGCTTACCTGACAATGAGTGTAATTGCACTGACAAAATGTCTGACACTGGGGACTGGTGTTTGGAGCACAAGGCCATGATGGGATTTGTGGTGAACTCTGACAACAGGCCCTGGTATCAGATATATTGATAGTACATTGCCACTCACTGTGAGGTATGCATAGTTCCAGGTGTTCTGTTTGGGCTGGCTGGGAAGGTGTATAGAGGACAGGGCCTGATGGGAGAAGTAGTCAGTGCAAACACTACTCATTCCAACAGCACAAGCCCACATGGAACTATGCTTACCTGACAGTGAGTGGATATGTACTGGCAAGATAGATGACACTTGGGACTGGTGTGTGGACCACAAGGCCCTGATGGGATTTGTGGCCAACTCAGACTCCAGGCACAAGTGTCAGACATCTTGATAATCCATTTCCAATCACTGTCAGGAAAACAGTCAGCCATGTGGTCAGTTTTCTCTGTGCGGGAAGAGTGTGTGTAGGACAGTGCCTGATGGGAGCTGGAGTAATGGAAAACACTCCTACCTCCACCCAGCCCAGCCCCTTTATCTTGGCCTATGGCTACCTGACAGTGAATGAAAGTGCACTAGCAAGATGGCTGACTCTGTTGCATGGTGTTTGGGGCTCAAGGCCTTGTTGGGATTTGGATTCAAGTTTAACACCATGCAGCAGTGTCAGCATTCTTGCTAGTACACTTCCCCTCACTGCCAGTCAGCCATAGTCTCAGACGAGTTAGCCGGGCTGGGTGGGAGGAAGTGTGTTTGGAAAGGCTACAACTCACATCAGACACTGTCCAACATATACCTTCCCACCCACCACAAACAGCCCAACAGGAACTAAGCTTACCCACAGTGTTTCTAAATTTACTAGCAGGATGCATGACACTGGGCACTGATGTATGACTTTTCCACAAATATCAACAGGGACTTGTGCTCCAAACACCAGGCACCAGTGTCAGCCATCTTTGTCAGTACATATCCACTCACTCTCAGGAAAGCATACTTCCATGGGTGATGTTTGTGCACGGTGGAATGAGTGTGTGTAGTACAGGGCCTGATGGGAAATTTGGCCATTGAAAACACTCCTTCTCCCACACAGCCCTGCAGGCCCACTATGAAGCTTACTTACCTGACAGTGAGTGGAAATGTAACGACAAAATGCCTGAGACTAGGGACTGGTGTTTGGAGCACAATGCCATGAGTGGACTTGTTGTAAAGTCAGACACCAGTGCCCAATGTCAGGCATCCTGCAGGTACATTCTGACACACTGTGAGGTAAGCCTAAGTCCTGTTGGGCAGTTTGCGCTGGGCTGGAAGGTGTATGTAGGACAGGGCCTGATGGGAGATGGAGTCAGTGAAAACACTACTCCCACGCAAACCAAACAGCTCATCTGGGCCTATGGCTACCTGACAGTGAGGGGATGTGTACTAGCAAGATGGCTCACAGTGATCCCTGGTATCTGAATTGAGCACAACTACTATCATGGCTTTGTGCTCCAAAGACCACTCCCCAGTCTCAGCCACTTTGCTAGTCCATTCTCCACTCACCGTCAGTTAGCCATAGGCACAGATGAAGTGGATGTGCCATGTGGGGGGAGAAGTGGTTGCCATTTTTCAAAATCCCATCAGACAATGCTATACACACACTTGTACGACCAATCCCAAACAGCAGCCCTGGGATCCTGTTTGAATGAGAGTGAGGGGAAATATACCAGCAAGATGTCTGACACTGGTGCATGGTGTTTGGAGCACAAGGCCATGATGAAAGTTGCTTTCAACTCCAACACCATGCAGCAGTGTCTGCTAACGTGACTTTGAATCCCAAATGTGCAAATTGAAATGACGCACAAAATCACAAAGAAGAAAGTGTCAACAACATTGGATAAGAAATCACTTCAGAAATGTTAACCACTGGCTTGTGAGCAAATGTACCCTGTCACAGCATGATAGATAGACACAACCAGGTTATCACACAACCCATAGTACATGGTACTAATTCAATTTAAGTCTACTGTCGACAAAGATATCACTATTTGCAAGCACAAACAACAATCATTGTCAGCAAGCCAGATCATCATGAAATATGTTTTGTTTCAGAATAATCTTTGGATGTGCGAAAACAGACAAGGTACACCTCAATGTGGAGCACAGGTTTATTCTCCTGATACAACCTTGCGCCTTAACCCAAAGTCAAATCACATCACACAGTAACAAAATGCTCACAATTAAAAAGAAATGTCCATCAGTTCAGAAGGAAGTGCGTGCCAGGGATTTCCACAACTGTTCAATGTTGGAGTATGTCACAGCATCATGGGTCTGGTGAGGTTACAACTCTGCAGTTGAGATGGCAAAGTACCCTGGTACGGTGAAACATAGAACAGAGTAATGAACACAGGACTAAGGTAGTTCAATTTTGCAAACTGTGTCATCTGAACCACAAGCTTTACAGTGTGGAAACTAGCTAGGATTCACGGTAACTCTGTACATGTTAACATGTCCATTTAAAAACTCCATCTCACAAAAAACCTCAGGAGAATTTTCAGACACTCACAAGCATGCATACACATTGTCCACCAGCAACACAACAACAAACAATTGGGGGTAGTCACCTCCTCTCATTGCATACTTACACTCATGTGAAAAAGATGTGGATAAGCTGTTGTCTCAAATCCATGCCATCCTCATCATTACCACTGTCATCATGTCCCAGTCCAGGATCCTCCCTCGCTGGCAGCTGCTGTTCTCCGTCATCCTGTATGAGAGGTATTTCCTTCCGTATAGCTAGGTTGTGGAGCATGCAGCAGGCTGTGATGATCTTGCACACCTTCAATGGGGCATATTGGATGGCTCCTACCGTCCGACCCAGACAGCAGAATCTTGTCTTCGGGAGGCCAAAGTCCACTCCACGACTCGCCGGTTCCTACCATGGGCCTCATTAAACCGCACTTCTGCAGGGGTGACTGGGTTACGGAGTGGTGTCAGTAACCAAGGCTAGTTTGGGCACCCAGAGTCTCCTACATTTAACACAGAAAAAAGATTCAGTTGTCAGATAACAGAGCACTCTCTGACATACAATCAACACACACCACAACATACACATGCCACATCACCTACCAACAAGCCAGGCACGGTCAGGTTGCAGCTGAGACATCAAATGGGGGATGACGCTGTTCCTCATGATATATGCATCATGTGCCGATCCAGGGAAACGTGCTCAGATGTGTGAGATGGACATGTCAGCCAAACATACCACCTGGACATTGATGGAGTGGTAATGTTTTCTGTTGCGATACACCACCTCATTTGCCTGTGGTGGGATGAATGCAACGTGGGTGCCATCAATAGAGCCAATGACATGGGGTATCCGTCCAAGGCATAGAATTCACCCTTGATGTCTGACAACTCTCCAGGTATCGGGAACTTTATGTACTGGTCCAGGTAACGGAACAATGCCTCCAAAACATCACGAAGGACATGGCTGAACATGGTTTGTGACATTCCACCAGATGTTGCCACTGTATATTGGAATGAACCAGTGGCAAAGAAATGTAATGGTGCCATAACCTTCACTTTGGGCGTCAGTGCAGTTGGATACGTGCGAGCAGGCTGCAGATGAGGTGACAACTGCTCAGAAAACTGCTCAATTAATGGCCTGGTGAATTGGTATTTCTTGATTATGTCACCTTCTTCCATGGTCTGTAGGTCTGGAAAGGGCCTGTAGACTGGAGGTCGTCTGCGAGACCTATGTGTAGAGTGTAAACACAGTTGGTGTCAGGTCACAATGTACAAAGCAACATGCATTGAGACAAACAGAACATGAAATGTGAACCCAACTGAAGCTACTGAACATTGGAAATACAAATTTCAATTAAAAAGTCTGACCTTAGATACATATCACAGCATCAGTACCCTTCCCAGACAGGTTACCAAGGTATGGTGACACAGCAATTAGAGTGCTGTAGTGTAAAAATCTCTAGTGTCTGTCACCATTAATGTGATCAAGCATCACATACTCCACAGCTCCCCACAAAATAAGTCAACACTTAGGTTTGTGAGAACAATTACATGGTTAAAAGGTACACATAATAGGATCATGTAATGCCAGAGATGTGTGACACCTGATACACACAGCGTCTCACAATGTTAATCATGCCTACTACTGTCACAGGGTGGACACTGTCATGTTTACATTACACATACAATCACATACACAAATCATGTGCAATGTTGGAGTTGCAAATATATGTAACAATATCATCCACTTAAATCTAGGACACACAGATAGACTAGTAATTCACATTACAAACACAAGCTGATGTGGCTGAATAATGTCACTGTCTACTCATCCAAAGGTAAAAGCTTTATCCATTACTTACACACCAAACATTTACAGTCTGAAATCACACCACTTGCACAATGGGTCACACAGTCCCAAAATGCAGTGAATATGTCAAGAATGCACTTGTACATCCCCAAAAAGTCATTGGCACTGTGACCATGGCTAGGCGGGTGAATGGATTTCTTTTGCATCATGCTGGTAGTAGCCTCTAAATCAGTATGTCATGTGCCCCTCAAGGTTAGCTCCTCATGGGAGTGTGTCCTATTCATTTAAAGGTCCATTTAATTTTTAAAAAACTGCATCCACACATGTAATGCACATAAATACAACAATCACAGAAGTGTCTGCCCTGCCGACCGATTATTCAAGAGACGCAGTAGCTACATCCGAACCGATTCGGACACAGCCATTGGCTGCAAGTTGTTATGGTGACAGACTCAGGTGAGTATTCAAGAGACACGGTTGCCGCATCCAAACCGATTCAGACACATCCATTGGCTGCAAGTTGTTATGGTGACAGATGTGGGTGAGTATTCAAAGGACGCGGTTGCCGCATTCGAACCAATTCAGACACAGCCATTGGCTGCAAGTTGTTATAGTGACAGACGCGCATTTTGGTTCGTATCCTCATTGCGTGGAAACCAACTTGGTAACCTCCCATCCCCAATGTATCAAAGTCACTCGTGGTCCGATGATGAGTTTTTGAACGTCGCGGTAGGCGTGTCGTCTTCAAGCAATGTAATGCATTGGACAGATTTGGAAAATGCGACCGACGCAAACCTATCACTTTGGCTGCGTGGATTTAGGACCACCTCTGCTGTTTAGCAATAAGTCTGTCTGTTCCCTAGAGACATCACTGGCCTGCACTACCTACATAATTCCTGCACCTCCCCATCTCTCTGCTCCTGTTACCACATCCTTTGGGAGCTACTATGGCACGTACAGTGTTCAGGGCCCCAGCTTTCACTGAGGAGGGGAACCAGGCCCTGCTGGACACACTCCTTCCACTGTACAGCCAGCTTTATGGCAAACCATAGGAGCAGGTGAGTGATGATTACACCTCATTTTCTTCGGATATGTGCAATTACAATGCACTACTAGCATTAAGAATCTCATAGGCAAGCATCTAAATTGTGTTTTTGTAAATTTAACAGTGTGGAGGGAACTGTTCTGGGCAGGTACACTGATGTAGAAGTGTGTGTACTGGGGTAAACATCTTATCACTGTTCTCATGGGACGGAGTCATCATTGAACACAGGACAACTGCACATAATGCCATATGCCTCCCCTTAGACATTGTTGCCAATCTGACCATGACCTATCTGTATAAGTGTCTGACTCAGAAACATGTTACATGTGAACTAAGGGTCTATCACCATGTCATCCTTGCAGGTCAACTCCCATGAGAAGGCCAAGATGTGGAGGACCATCGCCCGGAAGGTACACGACATGGGTTTGACACTCGGAGCATCCGTCATTACTGCAAGAGGTGGCAGGACCTTCGTGGCTGGACCAAGAAGATCGCTGAAGTCCAGCTGGGCCTGTCACTTCCAGGCAAGAGGGGTGGGTGCTGAACCCTGTCCCCCACATGCTCTGCATCCTAGCGGTGGTTTTCCCTGACCTGGATGGGCAGTTGAAAGCCAAACAGCAGCAAGGAGGGGGTGAGTATGTGCCTTGTCACAAATGTTTCTTTAACCTTGCATGTTGTAGCATCTTAGCCTGCTGGCCCTTTTACAGGTCGTAATTCAGCCCTACCCACTGTTAATTTTTAAAAGATGCATATGCAGAAGGATCATTAGATGCACAGTTATGCCCCTTTCATCAGGGACATGTGAGGAAGTTATGTTCAGGGTAGTGACAGTAGAGCCATGCTCATGTGATCAGCACAAATTACAAAAACATGTGCATGAGAATAACCTTCAGCAGTAATGCGATAGCTCAACATGTGTCTGCACATTGACTAATGTGTGAGCCTGTTCTCAGTGTGGATTCAACAAATCTGTGAAGTATGTTGTTATTGGAGCACTCAATTATAGAAAGCCCATGCTATACATCCCGGCAGCATGTGCCGTCTATGTTGAGGCCTTGGCGAGTTTTGCTTGTTCAGTGGGCCAATGTTTGGTCCCAGCCGTGCTGCTCAGTGTAATCAAATGTCACCCATGGGACAATCACAGCTATGCTAACTCTGGTCACATGTCACACTGACCTTACACATGATTGTGTGGAATAGTCCATTCTCTCCATTCAAAAGAGTGAGTCCATGTGTCTGGCTCTGTAGCAGTCACAACACATGCCATTCAGTGTCAAACACAGGTGGTCACTGGTGGAAACATGGCTGAAATTGTAAGGTATGATGTTAGACACATTCACAACAGTTGACATGTGTGTAGATGCTCTTGACCATACTTGAGGGTTTTGTAAACCATGTGTATGATGCATCACTGTCAGATTGAGAGGTGTCAAATGTGCATCATTTTGGAATACGTTAACAAATTGAGATGGAAAATAAGAGCAATGTAAGCTGTAGAAAGTGTGCAATATGTCTAATCGAAGTGAGGGACAATCAGACTTGGGCCATACAAATGGGGACTTCAGCAGTCTAGACAGGATTGGTACACAGTGTTGACGGGACTCATGAAGAATATAGGTTCAGTACTAATAGTCTGTACAGACAATGCACCCAGACGTACCAGTGGCATGGTGTTCCACCTGAAGCATTGTGAAGATGCAGTCATCAGACTTGGAAATGTGTTGACCATTTTTCACATCTGAAAATGGTGACCTGTTTACAATGTGCACAATATCCTGATTCATCTTCATCATGACACTGTGCATAGATCACACAAGACAGTGTGCCATGTGCCTCTCACCCTAGCTATGCCTACTACCTTGGTGTCTCCACAATAAGAGTCAGATGTGTGACTTGACAGCAGAGAACTCAAGTTACAGGACAAATGAGCACAATCACTATTATCTGTGTGACATGACTCATGCAATGACTATGCAATATTAATGTTTGACAAGGAAGACATTTGACCTGTAACATTTAAGCCAATGGTTCTCAATTTGATGACTAGGGATTGCAGAATGGCTACCATGTCTCAATTCAATTGTGTGAATCCTATTCTCAGTGTGAGGTCTAAACTCCCTTGTATGAGATGAGACAGTTTTGTCAGGACACAAGACCATCAGGAGCAAAAGACGATACATCACCTGCTACATAGTGAAGTAGCTGACATTGTGGTTGTGCCATTTGATGTTGATATACCCAATGTTGCAGATAACATCATGTGTGAGGGAGCAATGGTTAACGGGCAGACTAACAAGTACCATGTATGTTAATGTAGCAAGAGGTAATAGCAGTATTCAATATGATATATTTGTTTGATCTGTGAAGATTTGTGATGTTACCTATCTGTCAAGTACATACGGATGACTTATGTGATTCTTTTTCATTCTTGTTCACAGCATCATCAGCGGCAGTTCGTCAGTCTGGGTCCAGTGATGAGTTGGAGGAGGAGGGACCTAGTGGCACAGAGGGTGAGGGGAGCGTCACTGAGGGCAGCTCTGAGACATCAGCAGGCTCTGAAGCAGAGTACAACTCCAGTGAAGACTCCCTTGTGGTGGTGGAGGAGACAGGGACTGGATCCTCTACATCAGAGTCCACCACCACCACCACTACCATCTCCACCCTCCCAGCTGCTCCCCATCCCACTGTCCATGGCCGCTTCCTAGAAGGGGACCTGTCTCCTTCACGCCAAGCACCTCATCCCCTGCCTCGGTCTCCCACGCTGCCCTGAGTGTGAAGGCCATTGACATCCTGAGGCAGATCTCTGTGGGGCAGATAGCAGTGCTGAATGTCCTCCAGGTGCATACCAATCATTTGACACAAATGGTATCATTCCTGTAGGGCATTCACTCGGACATGTCTGCCCTACACAGATCCAATCAGGCTCTGGCCTCTCCACACTGATGGCAGCAGTGTCCCAGCTCCAGCAGTCCCTCCCTCCTCCTACTCTCTTCCCCATCCACGGTCCCAACTACCCTATCTGACCCAAGCACATGCAAAAACACAGATGCACACACCTCAACAGCCAAACACAAACACACAGACACAAGGAGAAACCCACACACACTCACACTCAGGAGACAGAGAGCACACTCACCACCAGGGACATACCAGCAGACGACACACATGCATCCACACACAATCCGCAGATGTCAGAACCCTCTGCCTCCACACCCCCTACCCTTGCCTCTCCTGTTCCCCCCTCTGCCCAGACACTCTACCTCCGTGACCTTGGCCTCTTCCCTACCAACACCTCCAAACCCCCCTAAAGAAGAAGAGGCAATCCACCCCCCTGGACCAGGCATCATAACCTGCTGCCCACCCCCCTGCTGAGAAAAGAAAATCCCCCAAAAAACCACCCCCCCAAATCCACCCAGTCTCCCAAGCCCAAACCCCTTCCACCAACCTATACCTGCCCAGCCCAGCCCAGTACCTCCAGCACCAAAAAAAAACTCCCAAAAAGTCTGAGTCCCTCCCTATCCCTGTCTATACCATAGAGCATCACACCATCCCCAAAATGGTCAAACCAAGCCCATCCCCCCTCATGCAAGCCCTCACACTACAGGTGCCCCACTCAGTCTGAGCCTACTACTGCAATGGACCCAACCCCCCTCAATCCGACCCAACCACTGCATTGGACCCACACACACCTCCCAATCCCATCCCTCCCAAAACCCAACCCAGTCCTCCCTAGTTTTGTCCCTTTGGTGCCTGGCATGCCCCCTAGATGCCCCTCCCAGGGGAGGTGACCCCTTGTAGAATGTGTGCAGGCAAGAGTCGATGGGCAAGATGTGTGGGCCCATTAAGCCTATGGACATTTTTGGACTGGCCATTGGCCTTGTGTTATTCATCTGCTTATTCATGCAGAATAAAGAATGCTCACAGTTTTTTCTTTCTGATTTCTGTGTCCCCCAAATAGTTTTTTAGTTAACTGTAAATCATGTACAATTAGTAGTGTAAGTATACGATGATGTTAGTATGGCATGGATTGCATATGGTCCATGGAGTATGTTCCCTTTGACGGTATGTTGTCAAGATTTTGGTGTCTACATTTGCTGTGTGTCATCATCATCCACATCAGTTTTGGCTATGAGTGTGACATGAAGTCACAAACCTTTACTCTTTTACATCACAATTGCACATAGCTCATGCTTTCATATGTCAACATAGTGCAAGTGTCTCAAAGTGCAACAGTTTAGGAGAAGCATGCTGCATATGTTTGTGACGTGCAGAAAGACACCTGTCTCATCAATACACCTGGGTACATATGGAGTTTGACTACATGGTAGTGACTTTGGACACACCCATGTACACAAAGTGATGTTACAATACTTGTATGTGACTTGATAGTGGTGGAGCCATGTCTGTGTCTTCTTTAGATCTGGTAGACTAGTGGCAATGACAACCTTGCCACAGGTGGCATGTCACTGTGGGCAACTTCCCTTAATGGCTGTGTACTCATCTGATGCATTTCCTGAGCACATGGTGAGTGTAATGTGAGCAGTATTCTCACAGTCTTCTGACCCTGTTGCCTGCAAGGACTCCACTTTCTGCAAGTATTCATGTATGGCAAGGTGTGTGTTGTCTTAATAGTCCATTGCTTTCTAATTTATATGTCAGTCATGCCTTCCTGCTTTTGTTTGGGGACATCACGTGTATGGTGATTTTTGTCTGTCCAACCTTGGATTTCATATTTACAACCACACACCAGTCGCAGTTGAGCATATGAATTGTGTGTATTTTGGCATTTGTGGATGACTGACAATGTGGTCCTTTTGAGCTATGATTGATACTGTTCCAGGTCTTACAGAGCTGAACTAGGAGTGCTGTTATGTCTCTAGGATTGCCCAGTGCTACTACATATGTAGTAAGCCAAGTGGACAGTGAGTGCACAGAAGTGTTGTGGGTCTGTCTGCTGTGCATATGCTACAGGAGTCAGTGTCACATCCATGCTCTTAGTTGCCACACGGAGAGGATGTGTTTTTTTTAATGTGAGGCCTAGCTGCAGATGTGTTATCCAAGGTTCATGTCGCATGTGCTGAGCTTGCTTAAACAAGGGTAAAGGTGAGAGAGACTAGTGTTTCCAATTTTCAAATGGAATGGAGATACATACGTCATGGTGGCAGGACAACTTTAGTGATTGTCAGAGAGTGTAAGGTATGAGTTAAGTTCATAGGCAGTTATTGTGTAGGAGACATGAGGTATCCATATTCACCCAATGTGAGTGGTTAAACATACGGGGATGTGAATCAAAGTAAGTGAGCTTGTTAGACTTGTTAAATCCTGTGCAAGGTATGGTATGAATAGGTAGATGTGATAGGGGTATAACCAGTTAGACAAGGTTGGATTCTGGCAGGAGGTGAGAGCTGTAGTCTGTGTCACTACGGTGAGAGATGACTGTAACAGGGCAGTTTCAATGAGTGAGGATAGTTGTTAATGTACATAAGTCAATGGGGGTATGGAGCTTGGAAGTCATATGTGGATGTGACAGGGCCATAGTGAGACAAGGTTAAAATTGTCATTTGCAACAAAGTGGATAAGTGTATGTAAAGGGTATACACCAGTTGTGTAATTTAGGGTGCTGAACAGTGACATATGAGGTGTTGTGTAGTTGATGTATGTTGTGTTTGAATCTGTTAATGCATTTGTTTTACAAATGACAATCTGTAGAACTTAAGCAGAGTATGGTGAGTGTATGTAGATATGCAAATGGATGAGGACATATTCATTGAGCAATGTAAGTGTCTTGTTGTGAGATGTGGTGATGTGTTAAGTGAGCATGTCAGAGTGGGCTGTGATGCTACACGTTGGGATATGATTGCAGTCCAAGACATTACTGAGGGTGCAACTGGTGATGAGAGTGGTCCATTTTACATGTTACGTTTCACGTCTGCCGAGGAGGTGATGAGTACAGTACTTTGTGTACATGTCATGTATGTGAGAGGTGTTGTGTAAATAGTGATGAAGAGTGGTTCTGTGAATGTAGGTGTGAATATAAGAAGGGCAGCGCAAGTGTGAGATTGTAAGAATCAGTTTGGAAGAGTTTGAGTACGATGCTTGAGCTTGTGGGGCAGACATGCTTTTTCGTCTAGATGCACCAGAGGGTGATTATGACATGCTTGTGTGTGGATAATAGTTTTGAGAGATGAGCATGTTCTTTGAGATGGATGTGAGAGGGGTCACACCAGCACAAGTAGAGTTCAAGCAGGCCATGAGGTAGTGTTGAAATGTACATATGTGTAGATTAAGTGTATGTAAATAGGCAAAACAGTTATCAGATTAAATATGAGGATGTAGTATGTGTTTGCTGCAGCTTGCTGTCTGCCACTGAATGTTCTTGACTGATTGTTGTAAAGGCCGCTCTGAGTACACTAGCCTATGCAAAACCTATTGTCCTCACAGGACAATTTGCCTCCACCTAGCCTTGTCTGAGTTGTGTGTGGGCAGCTGTGGGGAGTTACCCTTTGTAGGTAGTTGTAGTCACTTATTGGCCATTCTTAACCTTACTTACTGCCCTTTGATAGAGGTGGTGATTGCTTATATTGTAATGTCATGATGCTGGAACATTGGATAAAAGTCCATTGCTTAAAGGGCTATAGCCACCTCAAGTGAGAAGTCAGTGATGTGTGTTGTTGTGCTACCTGGGGTCAGACTACTCCAAAAACGCATCCTCACACTTCACAGTAGACTACACATGCATGGTTATTATTGGCATTATGAATTTGAATGTTAGAATTATGGGGACACCAAGGGAGATTAATTCATTGTGATGATATATCTGGTTGTGCTGAGGAAAAAACATTGCACTGTATGCAAACACACATGTGACACTGGAACATTACACCCACTTCCAATGAGTGTTTGCATTGACAATATTTTGCAACCTCTAATCTGGTTTGGCAAGGGTAGCCCTTGTGTGTGTCCATGGGGGCTACCATTTTGCCCAATAAACACTGCCCTAGAGCGTGAGGGCAATATGTCTTTGTGGAAGGTCTCCTTGACATTTTCATAGATTTGGAAACAGTGTAAAAGTGCCAAATGTGTACAAAGCAGACTTCATTCTGCACATATCCCTCATCCTCACAAGATGTACCCATATCCCCTGGCTTGAGGATGGCTCTGTCGATTGTGTTTGGGAGCCACAGATTGAGCCACCCTCACTGGCATCCTCACTAATGCTGGCAGCTTATCTTATACAATAGGCTGTGCACTAGACCCTCCAACACTGTTGGTGGATCCTATGTCCTGAGACTCATTCCAAATGGTTTTTTTTTTGGCACACACTACAGCCTGAGGAGCTCGATGCAGAATTGCTGTGAATGACATTCTCCAAAGATGATCGTGTACACATACAGATTGGGAGTTGTGTGCAGCGCCCCCAGTCCACACATGGTAACTCTATCCTACCTTGTTGTTGGCTCATGCTTCTTTCAAAACCAAGATGGATTTTGTCTAGAAATAATTCAGTGACGAATGTGATACAACCACTTCTAGGTTGTTGTATTGAGAGGCACTGAAATCAGTACAGAGTGGCTGGGTCTGTGGAGTAGTGTGTTGTCTTGGCCAATATCCTCTGGGCTTTAATGTACACCGAGACATCACAATGTCATACGTTTGTGAGTACATTGGAGTTCTGTTGCCCTGCAATGTTTCAGTGTGTGTTGTGGTAGACTCATGCATTAACTTTGTGATACATACATATGTGTGGTTATTGCAATTCCTGTTCCACAGTCAAAAGTGTGTTTCTAATAGTATTTGGCGGCTAAGTGTACCTACCTGATGATGCCATTTCCTCATTGGACATGCACAACATGCTAGAGACCCATGGTCGGATTGGGATCAGACTGATGCTCGGGCACCCTGAAAGTAATGGACAAACATTCTGTGATCATCTCTTTCATTGTAGCCTCTGTGCTTTTACCTGTCCAGGGAGGTTTCACAAAGGCACACTGCTGCTGTTCAAGGTGGTGGTGCGTAGGTTAGACTGTCCAAATGAGACTTGCCTCCCTGCAAGGCCCCTACATACAACGCAACCTCCCTGTACCTGCCATGACCTGAAAGTGATGGGCGGGTGGGGAAGATGACACTGCTTCAGTCAAGGCACGCAAGGCAGTGCGCCAAGGTGAGAATGCTCCAAAGGCTGTCCCCCAGTCTCAATTTACAGCACAGCTGGTGAGCGGACAACAGACATGCGCCACATTGCAGTGGCCTGGTGGGGACTGGGGAAGTGAGTCAGTCTCTTGGTGTGGTTTACAAAGGCCCCAAAACCGTGGCCCACAGGTGACCCTGGTGCACCGGTCCATCGACCAATGTCAAATTTCACACATAGCCAATCCAAGCCTATGAAGAGCACTTTCTGATCAAACTCAACACCCATAGGGCTCAATGGGCTTCAGCCCCCCCGTAGTGTGTGTCAGCTCAGGCTGAGACAGCTTCCACACATACACATACAGTCCTTGAGCTGCTGTGGGTGGCTGGTCTGTCATGTTTGTGCATCCGCACCTGAGTATTTCACATGTTTTTAAGGGACAATTTACTAGATGATGAGGCTTTGTTTGTTTTTCAACAGTCCCTAGAGCACCAGCATCTCCACTCTGCCCATTCCTCAAAGTTGCCAGTTACTTTTGCTGCCACAGTGTGGGAATGCATTTCCTGCAAAATGACCTTTGGGGTTTTTAAAAAAAAAAATTCCTGCAGCATGTACTCCACCTGTAGGTATTGAGGCACTTTGTATGAGCACCACTTACATTGTTCAAGAACACATTGCTGGGGGTATTAGCCCTCAAACCCCAGATTTGCCTCTACATTGCTGGGGGTATTAGCCCCCCAACCCCAGATTTGCCTCTACATTGCTGGGGGTATTAGCCCCCCAACCCCAGATTTGCCTCTACATTGCTGAAGGTATTAGCCCCCCAACCGCAGATTTGCCTCTTCATTGCTGGGGGTATTAGCCCCCGACCCGAGATTTGCCTCCACATTGCTGGGAGTGTTAGCTCTCCACCTCCCAATTTTGGCTGGACTTTGCTGGGAGTATTATACCCCAGCCCTCCCTTTGGGTCTGCATTGCTGGAAGTATTAGCCCCCCCAGAAAATTGCCTCTACATTGCTGCAAGTATTCCCCCACCCCAAATTTAACTGCAGTTGCACCCCTGCTTTCTCTTGTATTGTCTTTCGTGAGGTAGTTACGTTATTGTGTAGGGGTAGGTGTCTAACTTACCGTCTGTGACAACCACGTAGGTTGGGGTTGTAGTATTCATCGTAGATGTAGAGTATAGGGATGACATGTGCAATGGGATACATGGCTGCACAGTCTCGGTCACAGGAATCATGTTGTGGCGCGATTCGGAGCTGAAATACTCCCCTTTCAGACACTCTGACGTGTTGGTTGAGGCGACCGATTCGGCGCATAGGAAGTACGCATCGTACTTGGGCGTTCGGATTTGGACTGGGAAATGCCTCCGGACTACTCCATTCTGCGTTTCCGGAGAGTTCTTGTTGGGAAAGTCCAGTCGGACTCGGAGTGATTGAGTCGTTCGGTAAGTAAAGGGTTTTGGGCATCCTACTGCATCGTTTGGAAAAACCTGATCCCAGTACGAGTCAGTTGGAAGGTTCGACTATGGATGGCTCTGGGATGGCCTTCCTGACGAGATCGAAATCGGGCCCCAAGTTTGATGAAGTAGCACAGATAAGATTGAAGTGGCAGAAAGATTTAATGAAGGTTGGTTGAGCAAGGCTGTGCATCTGGTTGCTTGTCCACATACTTTCAGCCTTATCATCCTCCCAGACATCTAAGAGTTTCATCAGCATACCAGCTGAAGGCCGAGCGCCATAAGTTAAAAATATTTGAGAGCAGATGGTTTCACAGTAACTCCCTCTAGAGCTCCCTTACTCAGCCATTATGAATGCCAAAATAATTTTGTCTATAGACTCCCTAATTACACCTTGCTTACGGCCCAGACTCTATTGACTACAGTTGACCTATAGCCTGAGCCATCCCTGAATTTCTTCATCTGTCAGTCAGATGGCTAAGACTAGTTGTTAATGGCTAATTCCTCATCATAAAGGTTTTTTTTACATCTTTCTGAGTCACTATCATTTTTTCCGTTAACTGGATTTAATCCTGTTTTATTCTGTTTGCATCTCTTGGTGGTTATTAAATTGCTGTATTACCCCTTTTTTTCCCCTCCGACTCCCTACGCGTTCTGAGATGGAAACTTGCATTTTGAGCACTCTCCCACAACTCTAAATGAAAGGCCCCATGCAATGCACCCTACATTCCTACGGACTGGCAGTGCCCATTGTATCTGATTGCTTTCATTGACAAGCATCTGCACACAAAGACACACATGCATACACATGCACACATCACCATGCATGCGCATACAGGGGTGTATTTGTTTGTGGCCCACATTGATCACGGGGGATTTAGGTGCTCTATGCCTCTGGAGACAATATTTTTGTTTGCCCTCTACCTTGCAGTAGATATATTTATTTGGCTCCTCCCCAATAGCTTTGACCATCACATTGGAAAAGGGGTGAATTTATTTTTTCCCCTACATTGCTAACAGGTAGGCTTTGGTGATAGGGGGAAGAGATTTATTTGTAATGTCCTTTTAACCTTGCCCAGGGTGGGGCTCTTTCTTTGTCTCTCCTTATGTTTTCCTACATTTGGAGAGATTACAAAAAAATTAAATGTGTGCATACTGTTTATTAATATATGCTTTTAAACTCTACACCTCTTGCCGAAACAAGGGGCATTAGGATTCTTTTTTTATCCCCAACCCTGCTAAAGGTGGGGCATATGCTTTTTTGACTCCTACCTTGACCAAGGGCAAGAGAGTATATATTTTATTATAAAATCACCATGCAAGGGAGCACTGGGAGAGATTACTTTTTAAACAGCCCATACTGCGCGATGGTCACACAATATGCCTTTTAACATCTCCTCGTCCAAGGGCAAGGATATGTACATGGCTTAATTTTGCGCAAGGGCGGAGCATTGTTGCTGCCCAAGGAAGGGTGGCAATTGTGAGTGCCATTCCCCGCACCCTGCCCAAGGGTGAGAGGTAATGTTTGTTCTTAAAAGAAAAGACAAACTTCGTTGCAGCGTCTCCATAAAAAATAACAAGCATTGGGAAAGCCAATAGGTCTGGCTTTCATGTGCTAACACTTGATAACACAGGCATGGACAAATTCTGTTTCCATGCTTTAAAATATTAAGGAGATACATATTTGCTTTTGACAATTCTGATAATCCTTGCCACTTCTTATGTAATATTTCTATTAATATTTCCTTTGAAGCTATGATAGCCTGAACTAAGTAAATGTTTTGCCTTTCTCAATCTTAGCGTTGTAAGGTAACATATCTTGCCAGACAGCAAAAGCTATTTGTAGTTAGACATAAAAGGTAAAGAAATTCCCATGTTAAAGTGGTGCCATACGTCATGTCCTATCCACACCATACTAAGTCAACCTTACCTCCCATTCTGTCATTATGTGAGGAAGCGTAAAATGGCATGTATTATAGACTAATTCTTGTTTTTATGGTTGTGTTAAAGGTTTTCTGATGGCATTACTAATTTTTGACGTGACACTGCAAAACCCTGTTAAACGGTGGCTGTGGGACCTTAATGCTTGTTGCATTGTCATACTATTGTGTGGGTTTGGGTGTATGACGGTAGATAGGTGCGGGTACGATGTTGGTAGCTGTGTTGCTGTATATTTGATCGTCTGTATATATAGGACTATGACTGTGTCACCCAGTTTTATTATGTCACTAAATTTGAAATGTGATGTGCTTGAGAAATGTTTCATTATGTTTGTAAGTGTGTAAAAGACTATGGGGCTGATTACGATGGCGGTGAGGGTGGCAGTCTCACCGCCATCGTAGACAGGTTCACCGCCTGCCATATTACAATGGCGGGCGGTGTGATGGCGGGGGAAACATCGACTGCCACGCATCCGCCGGGCTCCTTGTACCTGCCAGTGTGGCGGAGGGCCTCGTATTCCCTACAATGGTGGTGGTCGTAATAGGGATTACGATGTCCCTTTCCACCTGCCTGTTCATGGCGGTTAAACCGCCATGAACAGGCAGGCGAAAAGGGACATTGGGGGCCCATAGCGGGCCCCCCTTCCTTCCTGGCCCTAAGCTGTGGGCACTGGGTGGCACCCATGGTGCACCCCTATATAACAGTGCACCATGTGGCAGGCACCGCATGGTGCCTGCCACGTAGTGCAGGGATATGTAAAGTGTCCCTATTTTGCATTGCAGTGGGTGCTGCAGCTAGCAGTACCCGCAGCAATGCGAAATATAGGCATTGCGACCGCCATAGTGGCAGGAGCATCGTAATGCCTACTACGGGACCGCCGACAGCCTGTCGGGCAGTCCCGATTCCCGATAGGGTGGAGGGCGGACGTAAGTCCGCCTGCCTTCGTAATCACCCCCTGTGTGATTGTGTAAGTATGTTTTTCTAGAGACAAGCTGCAGCTTTGTTAAATGGTGCTTATTTGGGTATATGATGGATTATTGTGTTGCCATATGATGCTGGAAGTGTGTATGCACTGTGAATGCTCCTAATTTCTGTGCTTGGATGTAAAAAGTACAAAGAAATAGCATAGCATGGGTGCTGGTGACTAAGACCCGTAGACACTGTGCTTTTAACTTAAAAACCTGTGTACAAAATCATATATCCAGTTCTCCTGATTGGAATATTATCATTTCTGTGTCATTTTTCTTATTACATTTATCTTGCTGTTTAGAAATTGGCTGTTGGATTTTTATTGTGCTGGTTTTTAGCTTGTTAACTGTTTTGGCACTACTAAATACTTTGCACACTTTCTCTAAGTTTTGCCTGGCTGCTCTTTGCCTTATCTAACAGGGAGTTGAGCCCATGTTTATTTAGAGAACTTTGTGTTTGGCCTGACTTGTGGAGCCCCCCCATCCTCTCCAACTAATAACCCACATACTTACATTATGAATAAATTTAAGTTGAAAGTTGTTTTAAGTGTCATGAATTTTTTAAAGGTTATATTTGGACACCATTACGTACCCAACTTTGCATTGAACATCTTTATTTGTTGTGAAAAAATAAGAAATGTTAGTAACGCAAAGCTTATATTTTGGAATATCTGTAGTGAAATCTTCAAGGTTTTTCTTATATGCACTTTATCATTGTATCTTGTAGTTGAATAAACTGGGATGTTTTGATGACGAAAGAATCATAGAATCATACTGCGGAAAAATACCAAAGTAGAAGTTTATATACGTTTCTAAACACTGAGGAGATTTGGTTTTTACATGTAATAATATTTAGAATTAATTGTATTATTTATCATAAAGTGCATACTTTCTGTGGCACACTGTTTTATGGTATTTGAATATGTTGATCCATTTAGAAGTTGAACTTTATTAATGAAGTCCTGGAAGGATTTATTTTGCATTATGTTTGTATTCTTTGCATGTGAGTGTGTATTGAAGAGTGTTTGTGTATCTTTTTTCATTTTAATATTCATAGTTTATATGAACCTTTTTAAATGGGAATGCTGTCCGTTTTTGTTTTCATTTTCTGATATATTTCCATGTTGTATATCTATATATGTTTTAAATGTATTCATTGTTTAAAATTTGGTACTCTTTGTGCTTGTTTGCATTTTGATAAGTAGGTGTAGGTGTATTTTCCTTCTCTTTCAGAATTTATTTTTAATTAATGTTTGACTTCCTATTCATCTTTTATAGAATCTTTCATTTTATATTAATAGCAGGTCTACAATTTCCAGATTCCATGGTAATCTATCTTTATTGGTTATTACACCATCACTTACTTGACACAATACAGTTGGCCTCCAGACATATGCATATAAATGTGTTTGCTGGCCAACATATTACATGATTACTTAGTACAGAAAGCTTTATTTCCTATAGAAACATGTCCAATTTTCATATCTGTTGCTGTTTATTTGTGCGCCATCCACAGTATATCTTTCTATCGTTCTTTATGTTAGAAAGATAAGGTACTGCTTAGATGAGTCTACCTTTAAAGTACTTAGTGATATTCCTCCATATTCTCTGCATTGTGAATTTTGAAGTTCATTATAAATTACTTGGTTGAAAGGAATGGATTGTTGCCGTTGGTGCATAATAATAACTTTTTGGGAGGGAATTTCTTGTTATTTTATTTTCAAATGTTTGTAATTTGTTGTGTCTGATTGTTTTTTTGGGGGATATTTTGATGGCATCTTGTTTTTACTTGATGATAATTTTCTGAAGTAGAGCCTAAAACCATAGAAATAATGTGAGTAAATATATGGTATGTTTGTATTTTTTTCGTATAGGAGTATGTAATGGTTGGTATGCAGTTTTATTTCTTAGGTTGTTTGATGCTGCATTTGTTCAATCCTGATTACGTTTCACTTACGTTATGAAATACAGACTATAGTTAGATAGACAGACAGACAGGCGGATGGACAGACAGACAGACAGACAGACAGACAGATAGATAGATAGATAGATAGATAGATAGATAGATAGATAGATAGATAGATAGATAGATACTGGGTTTTGTTAATGTTTGTGAGCATTAGCAAGCCAGTGACATGTATTTGTATTTTTTGTAATTTTGTAGGAGGTTTATATTTTTATCTTTTCTAAGCATGTAACACAGTTGACAAAGTGTCTTATTAATATATAATAGGCAAAAGTGTTGCTGTTTATTGTTATTGTTGTAAATCCGTTTTATAAGTCAGTTTATGTTATGTATGTGATTCCTATTTGTTTTTAATGATCGCAAACAGTGCCAATCAAATCAAATTCATTTTTGAAGTGATATATGGCACATGTCAGTTATTGTTCATGATCATTTGGATTAGGTTCTACAACACATGATTGAAAGTAAAAAATATAAGATGCTTGCTTTTAAATAAAAAATGAACAAATGATGGATGGAATGCTGAACAATGTCAAACACTCACCCCCAGTTACCGAGATCTGGGCATAACTCCATAGTTATTTTGCTCACCACGCCATTCCAGTTTGGACCCAGCCATATGCAAATCAGCCTTGACCTTGCTCCCCATGGAAACAGTCAAGTCAGAACTGCCAGGCAGGTCGTCACTGGACCGGAGACAAGAATCCTAGGGCCGGTTTCAGTGTATCACCCCTCATCAGCCAGGATAGCTTGACTCTGGTGGCATGGTGAGCACAGGACCCCAATCTGGGCATACCCGTCCCACTTAGGGTGACAAATGCAAAAAGAACAAATGATGGACGGAATGCTGAACAATGTCAAACACTCACCCCCAGTACAGAGATGTGGGCCTAAACTCATTGTTATTTTGTTCACTACGCCATTCCAGTTTGGGCCCAGATATATGCAAATCAGACTTGATCCTGCTCCCCATGGGAACAGAACTGCCCGATCTGCCAGGCCTGGTCCTCCCTGGATTGAAAACAAGAATCCTAGGACCGGTTTTGGGGTATCACCCCTCAGCAGCCAGGATAGTTTGACTCATGGCATGGTGAGCACGGGGCCCACTCCTGGCCATACTCATCCACTTAAGGCGACAAATGCAAAAAGAAAAAATGATGGACGGCATGCCCAGATGTAGGTCCATTGCTAGCTTTGCTACTGGATTCAAGCTAGCCTGGCTGCTGAGGGGTGATACCCCAAATCTGGTCCCAGGATGCTTGTTTCTGGTCTAGGGAGGACCTGGCTTGGCAGTTTGGGCTGGACTGTTCCCATGAGGAGCAGGGTCAAGACTGATTTGCACATGGCATGGCCCACATTGAGCTGGCATTGTGAGCAAATGAACAATAGATGTATTTCCGCGCTTTTTTGACTTGGGGTAAATGTTTTATTTGCTCAACATTCCATCCATCATTTGTTGGTGCAGCATTATTTACCCTAAGTGGGATGGGTATGCCCAGACATGGGTCCCTTGCTCACTGTGCCACTGGGTTCAAGCTAGCCTTGCTGATGAAGGGTGATACCACTGAAACCGGTCCCAGGATGCCTGTTTCCGGTCCAGGGAGGACCTGGCTTAGCAGTTCGGGCTAGACTGTTCACATGAGGAGCAGGCTCAATATAAATTTGCATATGGCTGGGTCCAAACAGGGCTGGCATGGTGAGCAAAAGAACAATGGATTTAACCAAGATCTCTTGACTGGGGGTGAATGTTTGATTTGTTCAGCATTCCGTCCATAATTTGTTTGCGCGGCATGCTTTCAAAATAAGCTACGAGTTTAGTAATATGATATGTTTCAGTTGAGGTAAAATTGTTTTAACCAAACATTTATTAATGTTTTGGCTTGCAGGTGTTTATTCTCTTTGTCATGCCTGTCTTTTAATACATTTCCATTTCTTCCTGGATCTAGGAATTTGTCTTAACACAGTTCACTGAAATTCTGTATTTTTGGAGATCCTGGGTGAACTAGGCAGAGTAATATGTTGTAGAGCATAATTTAACACTGGATATCGATTGGGCAACAGTGAAAGTGATTTTGATTTCATAGTATGCAATAGAGACCACTGGTTATTTTATCACATGATATGTACCAGCCAAATGTAATTAAACAAATGAGGAGGGAGCGGAGGAGCTTGTTATATACTAAAGCAGCATCAAAAAGCTGCAGGGAAATGCATTATTACCAGCCACTGGACAGTTGATTCTCGTGCTCTCTCTTGCTGCTCATCCTAAGCCAACCCAGAAGTTAAGAACTGAATCATGAAATAATCCCAACTGCTTGCTGAGCACAAGAATGCTAATCTACTGTCCTAACCACAAATTTCCTGCATGCCACAACCATCAAACCCTATTCGGGGCTTTGTTGTCTGAAACCTTCATATGTTTGGATCTTTCCTGCTCCTAGTAATCCTAACACATACACTGTTTGTGCACCTGCCCTGCAACAGTCTCTATTTCTGCCTCATCTCTCCTGTGGCCTCCGTGTGTCCCCTACACCATTTCTGTTAGACCTCAGTTTGCCCTCCTGGCCCTTTTAATACAGGGAACAAAAAGACACACAGAGGTCAATATATACTATATTTTTTCATGCATTTTCCAATGTCAAAAGTGACTGGACTGAAGGGAGGCGCGCGCAGCGCCAACGAAGATGGCCTCCTAGATCGGAGCTCCGTCCCCCGACGGGAAATGCCGCTGTAATTTAAGCGGTTCCAGCACCTCTATCTACTTGAAACAGAATTCTTTACACATCGGAAAACCCACAGTATGGGTCTGGCTGCCGGTATGGTTCTTCTCTCCTTCTGTTGAAAGAAAATTTGAAAAATGATAACTCTTCATAAACGGCCGATATTTTGTTTTTCTCGCAATGGCGTTCTTCTCCTCAAATACATTACACCTGAAGAGACTCTCAGCATAATATGCAATACCTGTTTTCTCCTGCATAATTAGGTATCTACTTACCTTCTCCTTTCATTTTGGATTAGTGGAGTGCAGAGGCTGTAGAATTTTGTTTTTTTGCGCAAGTGCTATTCTGGAGTGCTCCTTTTCTCTCCTCATCTTCCTCAAGTCTATTTGGTTGCGTTCCAGTGTATTACTGATTTTTTCTTTTTCTTGAAAATATTTTTGAATAACTTTGCTTAGTTCTGCAACTTTTATCTTGCACAGTATTATTTTTGGAGTGAATATAATGAATTACTATACAGGCTGGATACTACCCTCATTCTTACGGATTTGCCTCTGCCTTTAACTTATGGCTAGAAGTAAAAAACTGCTTCTTATCAAGTCTACAGTTCTCGTTCCAGCATCTCATTCCTCCCATATTAGTTCCTCTCTACATAGTGCTGGCAGCATGGCACAATCTAGTTCTTCGCTACCGGTGGTTTCGCCAACTTCTTCAAACTGCAAACTCCATCTTCTACCAATAAGCATCTTAAACAGGATCCTCCTTCTCCTTCTCCGCCGAAATCTGTTTCTCCTGGATCTTTGGACACTGTTCTGGAGGAAATACGTGCTCTACGTCCATTTATTGAGGAAACAAACTCCCGTCTGCATGTCCTAGATACTAAATGGTCGTCTATGGAAACTCGTCTATCTGTGGTGGAACAGCAAGTTGACGAGTTACAGGATGTATCTGCCAAGGTTGTTACCTTAGAGAAGGAGGTCGTCCTGTTAAAGAAATCTGCTGAAGATCTTGAGACTAGAAATAGACGCAATAACCTTCGCTTATATGGTTTTCCGGAGGGCTTGGAGGGTGATGACCCCGTCCATTTCTTCACCACCTTTCTTCCAGAGCTTCATGATCTTCCTGCAGCTACAAACCTCAATATTCAACGTGCTCATAGACTGGATGCTCGCTTGTCCTCTTCATCTGCTCCTTCGAAGCCATGGGGCGTGATTCTTCTATTTCTGAAATTCACTGACCTTCTACAAGTCTTGAACGCAGCTAAACTCAAAAAGCAACTTGTGTGGTCTGGCTCCAGGTTATTTATCTCACAAGACGTCTCTTCAGCAACAGCCAAACGTCGGAAGGAATTTCTTGAACTTTGTCCTGCTTTACGCTCACTGGGTGCAAGATATGGGCTTTTTCACCCATGCCTATTTAAGGTTACTTTTCAAAACAGAACCTCTACTTTTGAAGACCCGATAGACTTCAAGAAATGTATCCACTCACACTCCACATCATCGATGGAAACAGCTGGTCCTTCTTCTGGAGCTTATATACCTTGATTTGTCTCTTTTTTATTGTAACCATGTTTAGTCTCACTGTTTCAATTGTTATCTTCTCTTGCAGGTTGTTTTTTTTTTATATTGACCTCATAACATGTTAACTTTATTTTTTCTCTTTCATCTTCTCACAGATTTTCTTTTTGGGATTTCTTGTCTATCTGTTTCCTGCTCGTCTTATATGATTCCCTGTTGTGTTACGTTCTCCCTGATAGGATGTGTCGTCTTCATTTGTGTGTCACCACTCCTTGTATTTTTCGTCTTGTTCACCCTGAAGGTACGTATTACAGTCGTCAGTCCTCTTCTATTTTCATTTATAGTTATACATTTTTCTCAACGGTTGGCATGTACTGTCTTCTCTTAGCGTCCTACCTACCACCCCTTCCTTCTTCCTCCTTTATTTCTACACTATCCTTCATTTTACAGCTTTTTTTCCCTCTCTCATTACTCTATCTCCCTGTGTTTCTTACTGTTGATCATGATACTTCATATATTGTTCAATTTATATGCATCCAGAGTCGTATCCTGGAATGTGAAAGGTTTTATTAACCCCATAAGAGGCATAGAATACTCTCTCATTTAGCCTCCTGTAATCCAGATTTAGTTTTATTACAGGAAACTCATTTGACGGAATTGGAGGCTTTGAAGCTCAAGAGGAGTTGGGTTGGCTTAGTCCTTGTTTCTCCTACCTCCAATGAGAAAAATTGTGTTATTATTCTTTGTCACAAAAGGTTAAATTGTTCTGTTGTTTCTCAAGACATAGATTCGGATGGTAGATGGACATTAGCTAAGTTAATAATATATCTTTAACTGTATTTAATGTTTATGGTCTGACTCAACCGGACTAATCTTTTTGGCCTAACATTACAAAAAAATGTATCCAATGTAAAGATGAATTTTTTATTCTAGGATGTGATTGCAACCAGATTATGGATCCATTTATAGATCGCAAATCCCAAGTTTGTTTTATTCCTCATAATACTCATAAGCAATTTCATAACACAATCTCTCAGACACACCTTATTGATGCTTGCGTTTATGTAATCCAGATGTAACAGAATTTTCTTTTTTCTCCCCTCCTCATGGCTCTCTTACACGGTTAGATTACATTTTTCTCTCCAAACACTTATCCCAGAACCTTTTCTCTTCTTCAATTGAACCTATTGTAATTTCAGATCATGCCCCAGTGATTGCAGATTTTGATTTGCTCCGTCCGTGGCCCAGATCTTCCAGATGGAGGTTCAACAATTTTCTCTTACAGGATCGAATTTTTTCCTCTTCCTTCATCTCTTTTGCTGAAGAATTTTTCCTCTTAAATGGCGATCCGAATTCTTCCCCCGCATTGATATGGGATACATTTAAAGCTGCTGCTCACGGTTTTATTATAAACTTTGTCTCCAGGAAGAAGAAGAAATCCCGTATTCAACATAATAGTTAATTAGCCAATATTAAACGTCTAGAACATCAATTTTATTCTTCCTCCTCTGGCTCCAATTTACAGGAGCTTGTCCATGCAAAACTAGATTTTAACAAATTAACCACTGACCATGCCTCATCTATTCTTTTACGTAGTAGCGCCCGTTATTATGGCGGACGAAATAAAGTAGGCAAGCTTTTGGCCAATTACCTCAAAGCTCGAGAAGATCGTGTGTTAATAGATTCCATTCAAACTCCAGAAGGAAAACATATTTTTAAAGAACAAGATATCTTAGAAACATGTGTAACATTTTATAAATCTTTATATTCGGCGGAATCCCCTGCATCTGCTTCTCTGATTGATACCTATCTTTCTCAAATTACCCTTCTGTCCATGATACTCTTGATTTTGATGGTCTTGAATCAGATCTCTCAAGTACAAAAATATCTAAATCTCTAAATTCTCTCAATAAAGGAGAAAACTCTGGGTCCAGATGGATTTACGGTAGAATTTTATTTACGTTTCTCAAACTTGTTATTCCCAAAACTTCTACATCTCTTCCAACACTTTTGTAACACTGGTAAGGCAGAGGGTACTTTTTAGATGCTACAATATGCTTAATCCATAAGGAAGGTCGCGATCCAATCTTTTGTAAGAACTATCGTCCTATCTCCCTCGTAAACGTTGATTATAAAATCATTGCTAAATTACTTGCTCTTCGTCTCGAACCTCTTTTGTCTGCTCTAATTGACCCAGAACATTGCGGCTTTCTTAAAGACAGATTAACTTCTGACAATTCTCGGCTGTTCTTCAATGTCCTAAATAAAGCTTCCACTCTCTCTTACTCTCTAGCTGCAATTTCTATTGATGAGGAGAAGGCATTTGATAGGGTCGACTGGTCTTTTTTATTCAAAGCCTACACTGGCATGGTTTTGGTCTCAAATGTATCTCTCTTATTTCTTTACTTTATTCATCCCCTAGTCCCTCTGTTTTAATTAATGGCCTCATTTCTCAATTCTTTCCATTACAGAGGGGGGTTCATCAGGGGTGTCCCCTACCCCCTCTTCTTTTTGCTTTATCTATTGAACCCTTTTTATCTCGTATCCGTCAAAACTCTTCTATCTCTGGATTTATTTACGGAGATTCCCATTTGAAATTGTCAGCGTATGAAGATGATATTTCCCTCTTTATTGCAAGAGTTCTCCGATTTTTCTATGACTTCTGGATACAAAAATAATTCTGCTAAGACAGAAATCTTGCCCATCACCAAATTCTGTCTTAAGCAGCATTTTGATCTGAGTGGTTTCCGATGGAATAACTCTAAAATTAAATACTTAGGAATCTGGATTAATAATTCCATTTTAGACTCGGTCAAAATCAATATGAAGGAGGCCCTTGACCGTATTTCTAAACTTCTTTCCTCGTGGAACCCTCTTTTCCTTTCTTGGTGGGGCAGTCTTTATTCTATTAAGATGATGATTACTCCTTTTTTTATCATACTTTCTTTCAATGATACCCATTCATAATCCTTACGTATATTTAAAAAAATTTGACTCCCTTCTCTCTAAATTCTTATGGCATGATAAGAAACCTAGAAATTCCTTGAAACTTCTTAAAAAACCAAAGTCCAGTGGAGGAGTAAAATTTCCTGACTTTCGACTCTATCATAAGGCTTTTTGCCTAAAACAAGCATCTCAATGGCGTCTTACAGACATCACCCCTTATACACCTTTATGGGTTTAAGTGGAACGATCTTTGCTTGCTCCTTTTTCTGTAAAGGAAATTCTTGCCTTTACTGCAAAGGAAAACATTACGTCTTTTCCACTATTTCGTCATACATGTTCTTTATTAAAATGTCATTGTCAACCAATGATATCTAATAGAGAATCTTTCCTACATTCCCCTCTTTGGTATAATTGTCTTATTACTATTAACAATAGGTCGTTATACTGGAAATCTTGGAGACTTCGAGGAATTGTTTGGGTCCGAGATATGTTTGATGGTATGACTCCTTGTTCTTTCCCTCATTTTCAAGCTACTTTCAATTGTCCACGTTCTTTTTGGCAGAGGTTCTCAACTCTTATGGAAATAATTCTAGATGTATTCTACTCCTTCCCTTCTGATGCTTCCCCACCTTTAGCTGATCCATTTTTAAAAATATTGCTGCTGTTTCCAAAGGCTTCCTTGATCTATAGACACTTTTCTATCCCAGATCCTGCCCGTTCTAAAACTAGTTTGGAACTTGCTTGGGAAGCGGATTTGGGTTGTGTATGGAGCATTGACGTCTGGAACAAGATCTGGGCAAGATCATTAAAAATTTCTAGATCTGCTTCTACCACTCAATCTATGTTTTTTCTATATCATAGACTTTATTTGACTCCCCTATCAATTGATAATTTTTCACACACTAGTAATGATTCTTGCTGGTCCTGTAAATCCCCTCTAGCTGACCTGTTACATCTTTTGTTTTCATGTCCCAATGTAACCTCCTTCTGGGTGTATATTTGGTCTCTCATATCCAAGATCTTTAATCTACATATAACCCTGACTAACGATATTCTCTTTGCAGGTAGTTTAATAGAGTCTTTGCCCTTTTCTTCGCATGGAAAGGGTTTCTTTGACCTCAAGTTGGCTTTAGCCTTTCAGCAAATTACATTAATCTGGAAATGTTCAACAAAACTCTCAATTAAGTCATGGTGGAATAATGTTTGTCATTATAATAGACTGGACATTGCTTTTGCCTCCTCTTACAATCCACTTGCCATTAGAGATTTATAATGGTTACCATTAACTAATTATTTAAACAAAGTTGCAAAAAGACAGTACGTATCTTTTACACGTTCTGAAAATTTGAAACCTCCGTAATTCGTTATTTCTCTACCTTTTACTTTAGATTTTTCTTATTATAAGTAATGTTTTTAGTATGATAATTACTTCTTCATTTATTATTAGTATACAATATTACTCGATCTTCAGTTATAGAACTGTACTTATCCTCTACCCCTTCCCTCCCTATGATAATGTTAAAATGTAAATAGCATTCTTCTCTGTTTAGTATTGCCCTGTACATCTATTGTCACTCAACTTAAGATATTTTGTATGGCTTACTTTTTGTAATGTTTTTTGTTTCAAACAAAGCTTTTTAAACTCAAAAGTGACTGGACTACTGACTTAAACCCAACTTGGCCTGAGCGAAATTTAAATTACGCCAGCATAATTCACATAATTTTGGGAATTTTGCATTACACTTGTTATGCAAAATTCCCCAAATTATACTCATTACACCACTTGGCATAATTATGCACCATTTGCAGTAAAAATCTATCATGAATTAGCAGTAATTTGTGGTAAATATTTGCTGAAAACACACAGGAACAACAGAACATGAGCAGCTTTTGTTTGCATTGCTCTTGTATAAATTCCTCCTCAGTTCAGGTGCTATTTATCGCACCTGATAAATAACGATACCACGGGGTAGATTACATATTGGGTACAATATATAACACCTATTATGAGTTGGTGGGGATAACATACATATTTTGGTGTTTAATGCTCCAAAATCCAAATGATACAGTAAATACTGTATGTTTTCCCCAGTTAAATTTTGGCAGGTTTGACCTACCAAAATTTTACAAGGGTTGAATTATTTAGCGCATACGATAATTATCAGATGCGTTAAAAAACGACTAACTCGTAATTCCGACAGAGTGTAACGGCCGACTTGTAATCAGGGTCTAGGATGCATTTCACACTACAATATTGCATGAAATGACAGATTTGCATTTCGCCTACTTGTAATTTTGCACACTTTTGCTATAATTTTGAGTAACTATGGAAAAAGCAAATTATGTTAAAATTCCATACCCCTAATTGCAACATCAATCATGTCATGAATGCACTTTTATGACATAACCGATTTTACGGGATGTACTATGGCATTATAAAATATAGCAATCCTATTGTGTCGATTTGGT
The DNA here is from genome assembly GCA_963921515.1 of Calotriton arnoldi. NCBI lineage: Eukaryota > Metazoa > Chordata > Amphibia > Caudata > Salamandridae > Calotriton > Calotriton arnoldi. The sequence goes on from CAWUFW010006622.1 coordinate 1,103,853, forward strand.
GTCCATTTTACTGATGTTGGTAATGCTGTGTTTTTACATAGTTTGCAAAGTGCTGTCAGATGCACTACTTAGCCACCTCCACTGAAGTGCCTCTGGCAAACTAAAGACTCTTCAAAAACCTACCTTTTAATTTACATTTTTTATTATGTTCTTTTATGTATTTATTTTAAAATGTGTCCAATGTTCATGAACATTATAGTGATGTTTTCGAACATTGCGCATATAGGTGCAATAATTACTCAAAAACAACTCTCATTTACTTTTATGCTATTTTACGATCCAAGAGAGGGCTTTAGAAAGTGGTGAGAAAAAGAAAAGTTCGTAGGATATCACCATACAGAAGTGTGAAAAACATTATAAACAATGCAACTTTGTTACTGCTTATAGACGATCAGCTTGATGTTCACAAGTAATAGAATGCTGTTACGCACTGCTTTGTCTACCACAGTAAATGTACCTGGCCCAGTGATCCAATAAGATAACAAGAGTGCCAACAGCTCTAGCCCCAAGCTTCTTTTTATTGAAGTGGAGGGACTGGCAGTGGAAGGAGATGCCTGATGTCATGCCGTAAATTGGACTGATGATGAATTTTACCAAATTTAAGGATATCACCACTTAATACCCCTTCCACACACTTATCCAAAAATTCATAGTACTGCCATACCCAGGACATTGGCAGTCCAGAGCAACCAACCACTGCTAGTTATAAAGGCACTTTGTTGTTCTCTGAATCGAATGCAAAAGATGTTAGCTAATTCTCCATTGTTACCTTTTTCTGGTTGCCAATCCAATGCATCTTCATCAACATTGGCTATCATGCAATCTAAATGAAAGTTAGCTTCCCAAATTTCACAAGAAGTTGCAACTGTTGCCAAGCTGTCCAGCTAGGAGAGATATGATAGAATAACCTAAAGTGGTTCAAACTATAAATGCTTTCCTTTCCAAAATAATGCCAATCACTGCCCACTGTACCTATCCTTCATGGACCTTTCCTCCGCTTTTGACCGGGTAAATAGATCCAAGTTGTGCTCAGTACTTATAGTGAAAGGCTTAGTGTCAGGCTTAGGAGAACCATGCCTGCCGATAAACCCTCAAGTTGTATGAGAGCGAAACACCCAGGTCTTCACGGTCTTGGTCTGCCAGAGGTGTGAGCAACCCCTTCCAGTAGCCACGATGCCGCTGACGCAAGAAAGCACCTAAGCGGATAGTGTTTTCCAGAAAAAGCCCCTGTTTGGAGGAAAAATACAACTTGACAAAAAACCTCCAGAAGATGGTAACCACAGGCGAAAGCAGCTGGAATACAGGAAGTAGTAGAAACAGGAACAGGATGGAGCTAGCAGAATAGCAGGACAGGAATCAGGACCCAGGAACCATAAACACCCTTGACAGCACTAACAAATCATTGTGGCATAAGGGCAAGACAGTTCTGATCTCCGTACATACCCAAAACCCAGTAAATGACATCAGAGAAAAAGGAAACTATGATTAATTGGGACAAGACCACTGGGGGAACTAAGGATGGCTTCCATATTGGATATGGCTAATATACTTCCTCCCAAGGAATTCTGGGAGGAAGAAACACCAAGAATATGGAGGTATGCAGAGTACCTCCTAGCAGCAAGCCACCTAGGATCAGAATGGAGGCATCAAGGACAACACTGGCTGGCCGTCCGCCATGAGGTAATCAAACAGGAAGAGTGTCCACAAGAACATGAACAGAATCCACATTGAAGAAAATCGATTCTGTAGGAAGCTCTTATCTCAACCCCCTAGATGCTACAATTTCATTTGTCAACGAAGTACTGGAGCTTTATTACATTGAAGACCTTATTAAGCTTGCACCATTATCGCTTTGGTTATCGATATGAAGTAATCCTCATGCCTTGTTTAACCACCAAGTGATTAAACATTGCCTAGTTTGTGAGTGCGGGCTGAATACACCAAGGCTTGCACATGTTAAAAATTCCCTTTCTCAACTGGGTAGGCCTGATCTGCTTACAAATGCTGCCTGTATAATGAAGCTGGATAAATCCTGACTAAAACATGCATTTATGAATGCCAGGTGCCATCAACAAGATCTTTAGGACACCATTAAGGAAATTAATAAACAGTACCTACTCTTACAGACTACTTCAGGCACAGAACCCTGCTTGTTGTATATCACAAGTCAGTGGGAGAGATCACTACTGTTGAGATTCAGGACAGGCTTTACCTGCTCCTCATTATGTTTGCCTTTGGGCTGTTACGAGACTAACAGTCAACCATCCTGCCCTTGTGATCAAGTACCACAGCAAACCTTATTGCACTTTACTTATTTTTGTTTCAGGCTTTTAAAAAAGTGCTGCACATTGTCGTAAATTTCTGAACGATTAATTATCATTTTATCCTTAATGTTTTCATCTGCTGCTGTAATGTAATCAATGTATTTATGTTTAAGTCTCTTAATTGAATAAAATTGTTTGATGGTGATGATGATGATGATAATAGTGAAGGGATTAGTTGATGACATTTCTTGCTGCCAGGTGACGATTGGCTAAGGAGCAAGTACATTGTTTGAAAACTGTGCTGGAAAGTGTTTTTAATACTGCACATTGGAAAACCTGTTTTCTTTACCTTACTACAATTTTATTTAATTAATGGCACTAAAAACAATAGTAAAACCACTTCAATGTCAATATTTTACTTTAAGTTTGTACCCTCCAATTACTTATAAATGTATATTTCTTCTTATGAATGTATAGTTTCAAACACAGGGCCTGATTTAGACATGTTACTTAGTCACAAATGTGATGGACATCCCATCCACCTCATTACAAGTGCCATAGGATGTCATGTACTTTTAATACGTCCGTCACATTTGTGACGTAGTAATCCATCTGCTAAACTCTAAATCAAGAACGTAGACATTTCTTTTTTCTTGTTAAATAATTTTTATCGATGATTCAGAAATCAGTAACAATATAGATAGCAAGTGCAATATAACCGTGATAACAGTCAAGAGTAATACAATGGTTGAAAGAGTTGGAGCAAAAAAGAGAAACTTATGAAGTACAGCAAACATGTATCATTTTATATAAAAAAGGAAGCAGAGAGAGAAAGAGAGAGGAAGAAAGAGAAGTAGAGGGGAACAATAGGAACACAGAGGAGGGAAAAGGAGAGGAAGAAGCATAGAGAGAAATAGAGATATGAGAGCTTAAGATAATGATGAGTGAGAGGATAGACATGTAGTAAACGGTAAACAATACAAATCCAATTTCATCTTTTGGTGTAATGATAAAGAGGAAACAGTAGATATTCTATGCTCATCACAAATAAAATTCCACCATGTAGACACAGATATTTTAGAAGTGCCTTTCCAACATGAGAGTAAAGCCTTAAAGGCATGTGTAATAAAAAGATCAAATAACACATGTTTGGGGGAAAAATTATCAAAGCCAGGTGACATAGATTGAAAGAAATCATTTTGGATTGATAGTTGAATATTATAGCGGAAGATCGTTAAACATATGGACCAAATAATTTTCCAGAAACTGAACACATGAGAGCATTAATAGAATATATGAGTTAAAGTACCATTGGAAACGGAACATGGCCAACATAGTGAAGAGGTAGATGGATCAAATTTAGAGATACACTCAGGGGTAATAACAGCTCTATTATAAACATAAAATAGAGATTGTGTAATGCATGCAGCTTTGGAGGCGTTAAGCACTTTAAGCTATGTTGTATCCCATTGATGAACAAAGAATGTTACAGAGAGGTCATTTTCCCATAATAATTCAATAGAGTTTTTAATCATACACAATTTGGTGATAGTAAAATGTTGAATATATAAGCAGCTTTAGGAATAGAATCATGATGTATATTATCCAACGATGTCAAAGGTGTGAATGGAACTAGGGTAGGAAGAAAATGATGAGCCGTTAAAAATGATTGGAGAGCAGAAGATGGTAATTCATAGTCCTCTAAAAAAGAGCTTGGTAAGTTATATTGCGTTTGTAGTTATGGAAAAGGTATAACAGAATTATGCCTTACCAATTGATGAACAAATAAAATACCCTTCTCTTTCCAATGTTTAAAATAAAATGATTGGCGGTGAAATTTAATAAACGTATCATACCAAATTGAAGAGGATAGAAAACATTGTTGGAAATCAAGATCAGCTGAAAATAGTGTATGTAACAAGTGTTCGGAGTATTTTAAAATTGGGTTTTTGGAAATAAAAGTGCAATTAGACATGTGAATCACATCTTTGAATTAAAAATCCTTCAATAAAAAGCGCTCAAATGCAATCCATCCTGATATGGAAGAGTCTTGAAAATCATTAATTAAGGTATAAAATTGTCGAATTAAAAAAGCAGAGTGATATAGCTTAAACTTCAGTGAATCGCACCCCCCCTTCATTCTTTGGACGTTTAAGTTTAGATAGAGGAATGTGTGAATGTTTGTTGTTCCAGAAGAAATTAAGTACAAATATAATTAATCAGCGAAAAGTAGTAATTGGGTATTTTGAAAGGTAACATAGAAAGTGTGTAAAGGACATGTAGCTCAATCATCATTTTGAGGGTGTCTAATCTACCCTACCATAATAAATGGAGAGGAGACCAAGAGATGAGTAATTTCTGTATTTTAAGTTTTAAAATATTAAAATTATGGATGACGATACTGGAAATAGTAGGAGAAAACCACACACCCAGGTATTTCATTCTGGAAGGACATTATATAAAACTAGTATTTGCAAACATAAATTGATAACACAAGGAACATTTGGTAAAATGTCCCCAAAAATGACTCAATCCATGCTAATACTTTGTGTGAGATTTCAATATCTTCAATTCGCTCCAGGAGAATTTTATGGGATATGGTGTTGAATGCTGTGGAGAGATCCAACAGTATCAACACAGCATTAGTGCCTGCATCTAAGGTCATCTTTTTTGTTTCAGAGACCTCCAATAGAACTCTCTCAGAAGACTGCTTTGGTCTTAAACAGGATTGACAGAAATGGAGAGCATTGGAATTTTCCAGAACTATAATGAATTGCTGGTTTACCAGATTACAAGATGAACCTTGTTTTGGTGTGAATTGACGTGTGAGTCTTGTGTGTCTCTTGTGTGTTTAAACAACTGAAACAGGTGCAAACTGGCTTGGTGCAAAGTGAATCTGCATACATCCTAGTGAGGTGCTGTTTGTATGTGTAGGAACAAGTGATAACAATCCATCCAGGCATAGGCTTCATCTATGCTAAGATCAGGCTGTGTGGGGTGTGTCCCTTTTGCGTGTTTCCTTCTTTGTTCATCACCAACAAAAATGTTGCAAACAGGTTTGGGATTAAGAGAAACTGCATATGCCCTAGTAAGGTGTTATTTGAGTAACAGTGGATAGCTGATCATGGTCGATCATGTGTGACCTTTGCCCTCATCGACCTTGGGCCATTCCACCCCAGTTAAATGTTTCATTTTATTTTTACATTTATTTGTCTGGTCTGTATCAAACCATAACTTGCACATCAAATGAAATGCTCATAACCATTATAACCTATACCCATATGTAATATCACATATTCAAATATGACACATTTTATAAAGCTCTCAAAATGAAGACATACAAACTGTTGGTATAGCAATGTCCAGCATCTTACATGAAATGGTTTCTTCTAAAACTCACATCCGATATCACATGAATGGTAAATGCATCCCTTGCAAAAGTTATTCTCACCTGCCCACTCAAACATGGCATCATTACTTCTCTCTTTTAGAAAGTAATCACAGGTTCACAGGTGCTACCCGAAACTAAGCAGGCTAAAAATACTGCTAATCCTGTTAAATCTTGAAGAGAGTTGACAGGCAGATGCAAGAACACATTGAACAAAAAGCACCACACATCGAACAAAAGCACCTACTTTAAGATCAACAACTGTCTTTCACACCCATGGTGAGAACTGAAACCATTTCTACAGGCATCAGAAAGAAGATCCCCAGAGCCCAGGATATTGCTTAGATCCTTGAAGATGAAAGGAATTGAGAATTTGCAGGTCAATTACTGGAGTCAGGAAGCAAAATAGAAGATGCATTTTTTTGCATTTATTTATTTATTATGCACAATGTATACTGGGCACATCTAGAGTCTAGGTGAAAGAAGGAGAAATAAAAGGGGATAGGAAGATAAAAAGCATAACATCAGATTAAAAGAGATATTCAGAGGGAAAAAGAGGGAAAGAAGGCAGAAGCTTAGAGGACATAGAAGGCAATGTAGCTCTAACAAACCAGATATGCAGGAGCATAATGGTACCTCCGCCCCTGTCTTAAAGCAGAGCCACAGATCTTAAAACTAAAGGCAAACCAATGTAAGACTAAGAGAGGAATGGTTAGGGAATGAACTCCAGGGAGTAGATCCTGCTGAAGATAGAATTCCTTTATACCTGCTGTCTCTTTAAGAGGAGATGTATCAACAGATAAATAAAGATCCTCTCTTACTTGTCCCTCCTTTTGATAAATTAGAGAGCCCTCTAAACTGGGTGCAGAATGGCTTAAGTACTGATCCTTGGCTGGCTTGTTGGGGAAAAGGAATTTGGAAGCGCTAGGCAAGAGACCCTGCTAACACAAAAACCATTTCAGATGATGCTCCTTTTCTTCCTTCTTTAAGGGCTCCTTTGCACCATTTCCAATCTGAATCCTCTGGCTTTTGTTCTGATTTAGGGTTTGGGAAACAAAGATCAGTCTGCCATTTATCTCATCCTACCTTTTGGAAATACAATGATCCAATCACAAAACTAGATTTATCAAGGCCGCACAAGTCTGAGGTTGTGATTAGTGAAATCATCTCTTGATCTGCGGTAAAAAAATTAGTGCCTCTTTTCTTCCACCCCGCTGATTCTTCTACTAAACAATTGAAATGAGTCAAATAGGTCAGATTGTCCTTTTTCATTTGGTTTAGCTCCATAAGCTCATTATCAACTGATTGGCTAATCAACTTTCAACGAAAATTCCGTTCAAGAGGTTGGTCAATTATTACAAATTGGGTAATTCTTTTGCACAAATGAATAGATCAAGGTGCAGCATCCCCAGAGAGGTACAAAATCAAGAAGGCTGCATGTTTGGTCATCGGGACAGGGTAATAGAGGATGGCAAAAAATGTCTAACTGTCTTCCCTGCAGTAGTATTCTGGGGTAGCTAACGGAACTGGTGATAGACCCACTACCAGAGTAACATATGTGTTTCCTCCGTAATCAGTGATGGTCCTGGGGAAGGAGGGGGGTAAAACTACTGCCAAATGGATTTCCAAGAAGTGAAATGCCACTCACCATGGGGGCAGTTAACTCTTCAGAGAAAGGGCGCATAAAAGGTTATATGCTCAAATCGAGCTCACAGTGCAACATTCTCAGCCCTGGAGGATGCTACCTTCAACAGAACACTTTCCAAGGCCTTGGAAATAGAAGACAAAGAAGCAAAGAGAGCCTCCATTCTGGTTAGGTGTAAACAATTACCTGGGCCAGTTAATTTGTAGCAATCCAGACACTTACGCAGAAGCAGAATGGTACCACACCCTGCTCCTGTCATGAAGTGGCCACCAGTCTTATCCCAAATGGCACACCACTGCAAGAGAAAGAGGGAGCGGGTTAGGGAAGGGACACCATGAAGTAGATCCTGCAGAAGTTAGAATTCCATAATGCCAGCTGTCCCTGCAAGAGCATATGTGTCAACAGATAAATAGTAAAGGTTCTCTCTTAACTGTCTTTCCTTTTGAAAAAAGAAAGACCTCTAATCTGGGTGGGGAACAACTTAAACACTACTCCTTGGCTGGCTTGTTGGGAAAAATAAATTTGAAAGCTCTAGGCAAGCTGAGACCCTGAAAATACAAATACCATTACTATAGTATGAAGGATGCACAAGGAATTAACAATTATTTACTCAAGTTCAGGCTGGTATACCTTTACATACCTGATTTTAGATTTATGTTCTAAACTGTAGAGTTATTCATTGTCCACCTTGAATAATGGTTCAAAACAATGCCTCCTTGTATGCAAGGTCTTTCTGCAAACCCCAACTGTTTTCAACAAGACAATTGCTAGTTCTCTGACAGTCTTATTCAAAGTATTTTGATTCCTAATATTACTGTTATCCCTGTAAATAAAAACCCTGCGATTCCACTGTCAATCGTGATGGGTTCAAGACTCCCTCTATTTGTTGCTCCCACAAAACAAGACCTTACTTGAACTGTGAATACATGAATCCACTCTCCAGGATCCCAGTCTCCAAATGTCCTGCCGGTTCTTTGCAGAAACCATTGTTCTGTAAGGCCGCGCGATGCCACGGCCTCCAGGTTATATCATTAACTGTTAGTTCGTTAAAAGTGAAGCTGCCTTTTATGTTATGTTAAAGAAATTTGTAAAGCGCGCGATTTCCCTTGTGTGTCTTGGCGCTGACTAAAAGCTGAGCATGCTAGATTGACGCATTTCATTTTTAAACAGCCAGGTCTTAATCTCCTTCCTAAATTCCAACAAGGAAGGGATGGCTCTGATACGTGTTGGGAGGCGATTCCAAAATTTTGATGTGCAGTATATGATGCTCCTGCCTCCCCAGTTTGCCTTTTTAATTTTGGGAAGTGCTAAAATTTTTGAATTTGTGGATCGTAAGGATCTATTAGGGATGCACCATCTGAACGCATTCCTAAGAAAATCAGGATCTGTCTTATAAAGTCCTTTATGCGCAATTGTGATGGAGCCGTTGGTCGTCCAGCATATATAGGCTACTGATTGTGAGCTTCCCAGATACCTTTGTACATTTGAAGAGTAAGTGGCAAACAGATGTGGGCCAACTCAAGGATGATGAATGGCTAGAGGCCAAAATGACAGCTATATGCTTGGCTATTTAAGCCAAATTAAGGCTAATTCGATGTAAGTATTTTAATTGAGTATACTCTGACTCTACAGGGCTCTGGCACATGGGGCCTGTAAATCAAATGCTGCTACTGGGCTTGCAGCACTGATTGTGCCACCCACATAAGCAGCCTGTAAATGTAACTCAGGCCTGCCATTGCAGTGCCTGTGTGCAGTCTAGTACTGCCATGTCGACTTGGCAAGTGCACCCACTTGCCAGGCCCTAACCTTCCCTTTTCTTACATGTTAGTCACCCCTAAGGTATGCCCAAGGTACCCCTGTGGGCAGGGCGCAGTGCATGTGAAAGGTAGGAAATGCCCTGGTGTGTGTGGCATGTCCAGATAGTGAAATACTGCCAATTTTGTTTTTCACCATTGCAAGGCTATCTGTTCCCATAGGATAGAATGGGGAGTTTGCTTATAACATCTTATAAGCCTAACTACCCCTGGGAACAAGGTAGAAAATAAAGTTTAGTATGCCTTAACTCAGAATGTTAAAATGCATCTTTTAGTGAGGGTGATTTTTACATTCTGTATTTGCAAATACCACTTTTAGAAAGTAGGTATTTTCTTGTTTAGCCATCCAGTGTGCCTCTGCTAGGATGTGTATTGACTGTCTGGCTTTGGAGTGACAGGGGCTGGGAATGTGCAGTGGCTCCAGAGAGTCTGGACGAGTCAACGACAGGCTGAATAGGCCTGGTATGCATTTGGAGTGGTGGGCGGAGTAGTACCTGCACCTGAATAGGGCTGTGCCTGCCTTCCACAATGATGGCTCCACCCCCCCGTGGTGTGTCTGGAGCCAGGGCTCACACTGGCAATGGAGGTTGTTGTGCACTTGCAAAGTGCCCCCCAGAACTGGTTTGGACTGGGCTCAGAGCACTGGGCCAGGAGAGAACAAAGAGATTTGCTGTATAAAAAGAGGGGCCCAGACCCCAGACTTTTAGATCACAGCTGAACTAAGGAACCTGCAAGGAAGAAGAACCGGGAAAGCTGGAGGAGGAGTACTGCCCCTGTGCTGTGCGTGGTTGGGGTTGGCCTGCAGTGGTTGCTTCTGTCTTGGACAGGGAAAGGGACTGGACTGTGCTTTCAACATCCTGCTGTTTTAGTTTTCTCCAAGGGCTTGAAGTAGAGCTTGCCACCTGTTGGGAGTCTCAGGGATAGAAAAGACTTCAGAGATCACTTCTGGAAATCAAGAGGAACCTTTGCCAAGGAGAAGAGCCGGAGAAGCTGGGGAGGAATACTGCCCCTGTGCTGTTTGCTGTCTGGGGTTGGCCTGCAGTGGCTACTTGCTGCCAAGTAAAGGAGAAAGGACTTTGCTGTTTGCTGTGTCCCATGCTTGAGGAAGATCTCCAAGAGCTTGAAACTGAGCTTGCCTCCTGTTCTGAAGTCTCAGGGACACAAAGACTTCACCACCAGCTCCCCTGAACTTCCTTGTTGGGAGTTCTGACCTGCTAAGAGGTGCCTGCTGTTGTTTTGGATCTCTGGAGGCTGTTTGCCTCTGGAAGCTGGGAAAAGTAAAGCAACTTTGAGAAGCGCGATGCATTTGCACCTGTTTCCGACGCATCGCCGAAGAAATCGTCGCAGAGCCTGCCGCGGCTCGAGAAATCGCCGCACACCATTTCGAGTGCCCCGATCTCCGAAGTCCGGGATCACCGCACCTATTTTCACGCAAGGCCTGCTGTGCGGCAGCAAGAACCCACTCATCATCACGGATCGTCGCATCGAGGCACTAAGTCTGTTGCATCATTGGGGGATGCAGTAAGAAACCGATGCATCACCTCCCCACGCAGTAAGAAACCGATGCATCACCTCCTCTCCGGTAAGGAACTGACGCATCACCTCCCCTGCGCAGCAGTAAGGAACTGACGCATCAGCTCCCCCGGACCAAGGAACTGATGCATCACCTTCTCTGAGTGTAAGGAACCGACGCATCACCTTCCCTGAGACCCTTTTCGTTTGTGTGCGTGACGCATCCAAGGTACTTTGTGTGAAAAGTGTGGCATCTGCAATTTGCTTTGAACTGAACTATTTCTACCATTTGAAAGTCATATTTTTAGTACTGTATTGTGGATTTTTGTCGTTTTGGTTTTGTTTGATTTAGATAAAGATTACTTATTTTTCTAAATTGGTGTGGTGTCCATTTGTAGTGTTTTCACTGTAGTACTGTATGTGTTCACAAATGCTTTACACACTGCCTCTGAGATACGCCTGTCTGCTCGTTCCACGCTACCAAGGGGTCGAGCAGGGGCTATTTTAGAAGTGTAGCCCCCTTACCCTGACTAGAAGCAAGGGTCGCTATTTGGACAAAGGTACCTGCCAACTAGAGACCCCGATTTCTAACATCTCTCCTTTTGTTTTTGCAGGTTCCTGTACATGCCAGGAGTGCCTTCATGTGGCCCAGGAGTGTCATGGCGAAGCAACCAGGCCTCGGGATCGACACAAGAAGACATGTAAGTGAATTAACTTGTTTTCAGGTAAGCAAGAGTTGATTGTTGTTTCCTGTATGCAGATTACTGGTTTTGCACTCGAGGATGCTTGTCTGCTGGATGCGAGGTCGCATGGATGTTGGTTTGCTGAACATGAGGTTGCAAGCATGCTGCTTGGCTGAGGATGCTGGTTCCCTTCTGACTGTTGGATCGCCCAACAGGGTGTGGTTTAGTGAGGCTGACTTTTATAGAGTTGAGCTTCTGGAGAGCTCTTCATTGGTTTCTATGGCCCATGTTAGTCTATGGAGAAGGGATTCTTGAATGTTCCTCACAATAATCTATGCTCTGCAGGTTATCCAGCACAGTGCCTGAAGTTTCCATATTATAGTCTAAAGCATTTTTTCCAAGTAATCACCAATTTCACATTACAACATGTTAAAACAAATGCTAGTCCCCCAATTTGTCATGCTCCAGTCGTTTTAGTATTAAGAGGAAACAAATGAACTAATGTAATATCTTCTTGTGTGTGACCGTGACACATGGTTAGATTATGAATGTGCAAATAAAACTTGTGAACTACTCAAGCTATTTCAGGGGGGTGGCAATTACACTCTCATGGATTAACTACTTGACATAAAATCAGTACAACAGCATTACACAAATATGGGCCTGATCACAATGCCAGTTGGACCGCCCGTCCGACCACTGTGGCTGCAGTAACATTCCGACTGCTGAGGCCGGGAAAACTCTGCCCTCCATATTATGATGCAACTGCTACTACTGCGGAGGTCTCATCGTCGGCGGTGCTCCGCTCCCTGGACATGTCACTGCAAGTGGGTACCAATGTACAGGAAACATGTGCAGTTGTACACACATGCATGACACATGTGGGGACATGCCTTGTGCACCATGTACCCCATTGCTGGAGTGTGGCGATATGTGCACAGTCAAGTCAATGACGATACATACCACATGAGGACCTACCTGAATTCCGCCACCCACAGGACCGTCCACTTCGGGGTGCAGCTGCTGAGGTGTAGGGGGGACCTGGAGGAATAGATCCACGCCAGAATCCACAGTGGAGAAGGAGAATCGGCTGAGCATTCACCCCTGTCCCTTTATTTCCGATGACTCATGGCAGGCAGTCGGACTGTCACGGTCGGGTTGTTGGAAACCCACATCGTAATCCAGATGGGGGTCGGATCTCCCTGTGCTCCCTATGGCTGCTATTCCTCTCCGACCGCCAACTCGGCTGAAGGAGGAAGACTGTTGGAGTTGGCGTTCTGTCAGCCATCGAGACCTTTGGCAGGTCTGTCCGCATGAGACAGGGCCACGGAATATTGTCCGACCGGTATCATAATCAGGCCCTATGCTCCATTGTAAATGAACGAAAGAGGCAAATTACATATTTCTGAGTTTAAAGCAATATGGTTATATTGAGTTAACTCTTTCAAAAGCATGCTAGTAGCCAACATGGCAAAGCTGCCAAGTTTTCAGTCCCCATCACTTGTGTCATTTCCATGCATTCAGAGTGTATATGTGTTGCATTTGAATGCCTTATGTGTGACACTTTAGCACAAGTGCAAAAAAGCATTTATGTATGGGATAAAGTACCCCTTGCCATACATGATAAGGACATTGCAAGTCACCGAGGAGTTCCATGGCCATATAGAGGAACAAGGCCGAAGAGAAAGACCCTTTATATGGACACGCCATCATCTTTCCCACAAACCACTTAAATCCTTAGTGCATAGCCCTTTCATATGAAAGAGAGAGCATGTTTGCAAACTTGAAGAATAAAACATAGAATCACTAATGCAAAATTAAACACATCAGTAGTTAGCTAGTTGTTAAAAAAAGGTAATAGAAGCAGTTGAATAGAAGGCGCAGTACAAATATGCATAAAAATTCAAATTTTTCTATAATTTCCCAAGGAGTTCAAGAAAAAAAAATGTTGCCATAAATATCGACTTTCTGCGCAGCACTGTAAAGTAAAAACAAAACGATCAGAAGAAAGAATAGCAAGGTTTAAACAGCTGCTTTGATTGTGCTCCATTGCTTGACCTGCCTTTCCCCTCGGCTGCTGCCTCTGGCAGCAGGAATTGTGAGGTCAGAACTCGACTGTGGTAAGCTATCACAGATGAGTTTTGCTGACATTTCTTTATAACCAGCGATTGTGTGCATCACATGTCACCGATTATAAAGAAATTAGAGGGGCATTTTTATACATGGATTGCATAATCCCATGCAATAACTGATAGAAATCACCCCATTTTGTATATTATGTATAATGTAACAGTAACAGTAACTGCCTCAGAATAGCTAACAATATGACGTGTGCTTGGTTGAAAGTGGGAGTCACACAAGAAACAAGGACATTTAGAGGATTTTTCTGGAGCTCCCTACCAAGCAGATATTGGGTGTTATGTTGAGCTCATCGTTTATGTAAAATAGTAAAAAATACAGAATTTGAAACCTAAGCAGCAATGGTGGTGTAGAGAGGTTGAGAACCATAGGGTGAAGTAATAGTTAACACCTTTCGAAAACAACCTTGTGTCACTTTTGCAGATCTGTGTTGCTCTCATTTTCTCTCTCTCTCTGTTTATAGAGTACATGCAGCACAATAGAATGTTGATGGACATGCTGACTTTCTGTTTGGAAATTAATTTTTTCTTATTTAAAAAACAAATGTATCAGCAGGTGCAGGAGGTTGCAATCGGGGCCAGCTTCTCTCCCAGCTATGCCTGTATTTTTATGGGCTGGTGGGAGGAGTTGGTCCTCAGAAAGCAATTTGAGCAAATTTATAGTGGAAATGTTGTGTCCTGGCTCAGATATATTGGCGATCTTTTTATTGTGTGGAATGGTACACAGACGGAGGCCAGAGATTTCATTGCTCAAATCAATGTGAATAATGTCAACCTCACTGAAGAAAGTGGGGCGGGTTAACACCCCACTCCGGACGCACAGCGTTTGAGTGCATAACAAATATGCCAAAAAGTTACTTAAGTTCATCACAAATGTTTATTACTGTTTAACACTTCCATGTATACGCTGTTAATGGTTTGTAGGTCACACATTGGACACACTATGTTCACATAAACTCCTTGATGCTATAGATATGCCATAACGCGCCTTGTTCAATAGCATGGATTGCTACATAGATACTCCTCGATAGCATCGTTTCCGTCACCCAATGCATTTCGTGCCTTTCCTGGCACTTCGTATGGGGTTCTCTACAATTTTAAAACATGCAGGAATTGTAAGGATTTCTACTATGTCTATTACCTGGAAAATATGCACTGGCACTTTAAAAGGAGTTTCACGTAAAGCAACGTTGTCATGTGATCAAGGCAGGGATCTGCCGAAACAAGTTATGGCGATGTGATGGTGTGCTAAATAAACTAAAAAACTAGCACTGAACCTGGGTCTGCGCTCGTTCTTTTCCTGGCAAAGGATACTCAAGGCGAGGATTTGGCATATATATATATATATATATTCCAAATGTAATCCTGCAATCCTGGTTGTGGACATCCGTCGCAGCCAGCAGGAAACAGCCACACCAACACAGTTTTCAATAGCACAAGTTTATTTCTAGCAAAGAAACAGACGCATTTCAAACTTTCGTTCTTTGTCACATGACCAGTTTTTTACACTTTGCTTCCTTAAGTACAACGTCATCCTGACGTGTTGTTAAATGACATAGAAAAAATACTTGGCATATCTAACATGTTCCTATTGTCAACAAAACTTTATCAATACTTTTATGGAGACAATGAGGTTTTTAAATCTTTATAAATGTTGGACCATGTTTCTGTGTATTTATATCATAATGCTTCAACATAATAATTTTTTAAAACATGATTAGATGGAGAGGTTATCATCTTGATGTGACCATCTCATACTTCTCTACTCATAATTAACTCATCATTTTATGTGTGTGATGGTCAAAAAATAACAATTCAAGGTCTGAACAATACTGCACTCACGGGTATAGTACCCAAATCAATTCTAAGTTATATTATTTGCTTGGAGAGGGTCGGAGCTTCAAGGTTAAAGGTGTGTATATAGCTCTTCATCCAGGTTCATACCATACAGGGCAAGGCTACCTGCTTTTAAGATGTATCTAGACTCCATTCTGCGTAGTGCAGTGACTCTGTTCCCTCCCCTAGGGTGTTTTGCGACTGTATCCAATCCAAAAAACTTGGCCTTGGTCCAGTCTCCCTCATGGTATTCCCTGAAGTGCTGTGCTATAACTCATGTCTAAGTTAGTGATTGCTCGCCAATGCTCCAATATTCGTTTTTTGTACTGGAAACGTAGTAGATCCTATGTACCACCTGTCACAGGGACAGGTGATAACATACACTACAAAGTCTGTCTTACACGTAATCAGTTTGGTAATGCACTGTTTCTTCCTGATTCTATCCAAATACACTTCCTGGACATTACTGCTGTGTTTGCACGCTTTACAGTGTCCACACTTTTTAAACCCTCGGCTTTGTTGTAACTATGCTTGGGTATTGCTCTTCAGATGACTATGTACCAACATGTCCCTTAACGAAAGATTTCTTTGAAAGGTGACATTGGGTGTTTTCCCTATTTTAGGTTTCAACGTGGTATCACATGTAAGGATTGCCCACCTACTCTGTAGAATTCTACGTAGGTTACTAGCCTGGCTCGTGTATTTTGTAATAAACCTTATTGGTGTATTCTCTGGATCTTTTGCTATCTGTGGTTTGTCTTGTCTTGTATATATATACATACAGGCATAGAATGGCAGGATCTACAGAACTGGCCAAACCTTTTTTTTAAAATGAAGAGCGGGGTCCGGCGCTTCACTCATTATCTGCCCCCAGGTGGGCCAGGTCCTAGGGGCATTTTGCAAAAAAGGAGGGGAGTGCACAGGTCCTCCTTCTGGGCTTATTATGCCCCGGGGCCCACCACCTCCCCGGGGCTTATATATTTTTTAAATGGGGGGACCTCTCAGCCCCCCCAGCCCCAGGGACCGCCGCCCCCTGGGGATTTATTGTAAATGAATGCGCGGGCTGCATGGACCCCCCCCCCCGCAACTCCGGGGGCTGCCACCTCCCTGGTGCTTTCATTTTCTTTTAAATTGGGGGGGCCAGTTGGACCTCCCCACCACCTCGGGGACCACCAGCTCTCCGGGGCATACGTTTCATTGAGTGTGGGGGAGCCATACTCTGGATGATGTCATGAGTGATGTAATTTGAGATGTCATCAGTGATGTCATCAATGATGTCACTGACCAAGTCATGAGTGATGTAATATGTCAGTTCATAAGCAGTGTATTGCGGGTGCACGAGTTATAGTTAGCTCAGCTAACTATAACTGCTGAATTTCACTGCTGAATTTCACTGGTTTTGTACAAGTGAAACCTGAGCCTAACTATAACATCCCTGTAACCTTTGTTTTTTCAGTGAAAATATATATATATACATATGTGTCGCTGGTGTTGAGAGTGCTCTATATTACAGTTCTCTGCTTCTTTTTTTGCATGATTTATTTGTCACTCTAGGCCTGAAAGGGTTTTATTTTGACTTAAACTGGGTGCTCCCTTGTGTCTGGACAAAGCTATACCTCTCTGAAGAGCTCTAATGAGAGCGAAACACGTGTCAGGGGTTGGTTTTATTCATTTCAGGTTGGCTTGGATGGTATTTTACCAATCCAAAGCTGTAAGACTGTGCCTGGAGTGGCAAAATGCTTTGGCCATTTTACAGCTCGGCATGGATAGCACTGTGCTAATCCCATGCTTAAAGACTTTGCTGTGAAAATGGTAAAAGACTTTGTCCCTTTCTATCTCAGCATTGATGGCACTGTGCTAATCCTACTCTTACAGATTTTGATAGAAAAGCAGACATTTGAGGTGAGCAAATTTAGAGTGCCGCTGGAGTTGAGAGTGCTCTATATTGGAGCTGCTTTCCACCTAAACTTGAGAACTACCCAGAGTTCTCTGCTCCTTTTGCATAATTTATGCATCACTCTATGCCTGAAAGGGTTTTATTTTGACTTATACTTGTGTCTGGACAAAGCTATACCTCTCTGAAGAGCTCTAATGAGAGCGAAACACGTTTCCCACAAATTCACAGAGGATCCGTGAATCCAAACAACTTATTTTATTTGAAACAAGCATGGTCTCCCTCTTGTTTTTTGAGTGGCCCCCTGGTGGGCCAGTTCCCGGGGGGAATTTTTCTTATAAATTTGGGGGGACGGGAGTGCACACAGACCCCCTCCCCAGGCTGCTTTCGGCCAGGGACAGCCATCCCAGGGGCACGGCTGACATTTTGAAGGGGAGAGGGGCACACAACCCACACCGAAGCTGATTACAGCCCCTGGTACTGCCACTCCCCGGGGCCTGGCAAAGACAAAGGCAGGGGGGCTTGGAGCCCCCCTGCCGGGCTGATTTCAACTCCGGAAACCACCACCCCCTGGGGCCTGGATAGTCAAAAAAAGGGGGATGAGGGTGGCATAGTTGCCCTCTCCAGGCTGTTTTCGCCCCGGGACCCCAACCCCTGGGGCCCAGTCATGAAACCAAATGGGAGGGGGCCACATGGCCCCCCTGCCCGGAGCCATTAATGACCGTGCGGACCCCATCCACCTGGGCCAGCTCCAGCTATGTCCTGGGGTACCCACCCCCAGAATATACCGGTTTCCCTGCCCACACTGGTGCAGGCAAGGAAACCTGTGTTTGCTCTCACTTGACGGGAGCAATATCAAAGCTACCACCAAGCAAGAGCAAACACTAAGTCTGCTCCCAGTGTGCAGGAGCAGGAAAAATGCTCCAGCCAGCTGGGTGCGGACCTTTCATCTGTTTCCCTGCTCGCTGTAAAGAAGGCAGGGAAACAGAGAAAATATTTGCCCCTTGAGGGCCGGAGCAGCATTTTTTCTTCTCCCTGCGGGCAGGAGCAATGCTGGCTCCCGCTGAAGGCAGGGAGCCTACTGGGGACCTGGGGCATTGTGGCTCCCCTGCGGCCTCCAACAAAAAGGAAATGGGTGCCCTGGATGGGCTCCAGGGCACCCACACTTCACCGGCCAGGCCCCTGGGGACAGGGTGCCCGGGGCCAATATTGGCCCGGAGAGGGGGCCATAGGGGAATGTGTAGTGGGTGCCCTGAGTGGGCTCCAGGACATCCACCATTTCCTGGGTGGGCCCCATGTGATGTGGTCCCCGTGGCCAATATTGACCCAGGGTGGGGGGCTGCATGCCCTCCTCCCCTTATAAATATGGCCACGCCCCAGGAGAGGGGGTCCCCAGGGCCAAAATACGGTCCGGGGAGGGGTGCCATATACCCCTTCCCTTACAAAATGTGGTGGGCCCCGGGGAATGGGGTCCCAGGGCTAAAATCGGCCTGGGGAGGGAGGCTATGTGCCCCCTCACAGGTTGGCTGCATTTAAGGGGTAGGCCTCAGGGCCTGGCCACAGGCCATGGCCTGCGGCCAAACCCCCTGTTCCACACACCCAAAGACCTTGCATGGCGTGGGGTTAGCTGCATGCCAGGGGTTGTCTGCAGGCCTTGGCCTCAGACCAGGCCCGGGGGTTGGCTGCATATGGGGGGGTTAGCTGCAGGGCATGGCTAACCCCTGCTGCTTTAAAAAAACACAGAAATTTACTGAAAATATCAAAGGTTACAGGGACTTTGTAGTTAGGAAATAGAATTTAAAAAACCTTAGAAATTCACACAAAAAAAGTTACAGCGACGTTATAATTAGGTTCAGAATTTACACACACAAACCCATAGAAATTCAGCAGTTAGAGTTAGAGTTATCTCAAGAAACTATATCTCATGCCTTCGCCATGCACTACTAATTACCCCACATATTACATCACTGATTACATCTTCTATGATATGATTAATTTTATCACTGCAACCTTTCCAGTAAAATTATTAATGAGAAAACTGTGCATGGCGGGACGTGAGTTATTGTTAGCTTAGGGCACGAGTTCTAGTTTCTTGAGATAACTCCAACTATAACTGCTGAATTTCTATGGTTTCGTGTGCGTAAATTCTGAACCTAATTATAATGTCACTGTAACCATTGTTTTGTTTTAGTATATATATAAAGCCAAAACGCGTCTCTCTTATCTCAGGGGTTGAGGGAGGACCTGAGAAAATAAATATTTGGCATACCTCGACTGCCTCGAGTCCGTGCCTTTTTCCATGGATGTCTCTGTGGAAGTTGGAGTTTTGTTTTTTGTTCATATATATATATATATATATATATATATATATATATATATATATATATATATATATATAATGTACTAGCGGTCGCCAGTAGGTAGTTATAGTTAGAACCTTGTTGCCATAGGAAAAGCGTTTTTTGATTTGTCAATAACTTTGCCGCCGTTTGGCGAATCTTCACGAAATTTTCAAAACTTATTGTTCACTCAAGTCAGCTCCTGTGTTGAAAGTTTCGGGGTGATT